>CM062866.1:9734317-10294836 GCA_031772225.1 Eubasilissa splendida | reverse complement strand
AAACCTTTGCCCACCCGCCGGTACGCCGCCACTGTTGTTTGAATTTAGTATATTTAGTGCCGCGGACAACAGTAGAAATAAACAAATGTCGTAGTCCGCGGCACCCATACAAAATTATCCCGCCAGTGTTACATTTCCTATCAAAAGGCCCTTAGCGGGGCCCGCCACTGGCAAGAAACCCGCTTAGCGAACATTCCGAGATAACGAAGTCACAAAAAACGAAATAACTCGAAAGAAAACACTGGCCGGATAATTCTTGTTACGGGATATCACGGGCCGCGATATTTACTACAGAATTCGCTACCCGTGATATCCCTAATTGTTAATTTTAAGTATAAAATTTAATTATTTGTCTCCGGAAAACGGCTTCTGCCGCCTGTCAGGCCGCGACCGAAAAATGGCGCGATGTTGCGCTATCCGGCCGACAGGCGGCGCCGAACGCCGTGTCGCTTGGGGCGCGGTTAGGCATGTAAACGCGCCCTGATTGGCACGGTGGGTGGTTTTGGGGTGGCGTGCGCTGGTAACGGCGCACGTCCACTCATCTTGAATAAATAGAAGCGCACCGCAGTATGGAGGTCACTTCTCGTCAAACGTCTCGTCTCTACACAACAAGCTACATACTGCGGTGCACTGAATACACCTTAAGCAAGTGTTTCATTTTGCATCCCGCCTCATCCCTTGGAGCCTCGCCGTCCAGCAGTCTTCTGCCCCGACCCCTCGGTCCGGTACCGGCTTTCGTATCCGTGTCCACCGACGGTTTGGAGCGAGTGTGAGGATCTCGACTTCGGTCGGGCAAATCCGCTCGTGCCCTAGCGAACTGACTTGAGGCGACCACTTTTTGTTTGGTTGGCAACAACTGGTCCTTCGTGAGTCGGATTGCCTCAGGTCAACTAGCTAGCGTCGGTGGTCCGGAAACGAAATGTCGCGATCCGGACTGAGATCGGATGCACGAAGATCGGAACGGGAGGAGGACGATACGCCGCGACAGGAAGATGGTCTACCACCGCGGCGCGGATCGTCACGCTCGAGTTCGGACGACAGCAGATCCAGGGATGAGCGCGGATCTCGCCGGGGTTCCTCTACTTCAACAGGGGACACGGTTCGTCGACTGCGGGCCAATATCCGATGGGAAAGGAGGCAGCGCAGGCTAATGGAAGAAAACCATCGCCTGAACCTGGAACTACAACAAGCACGGATGGACGCCTACTATCAAGTGCAGAGCCAGGATCAGCCAATGGCAGCACCTTGGAGTCCGGCACCAGCGATGACGCAGGATGCGGACTACGGAACGGTCGGACCGACCGGTTCACCTACATCACGGATGGCGCTCGGAGCGGTCGGACCGGCCGCTCCGCCGGTTTCTGCGGCGTCCTGGGAGGACGCATCACGGATGGCGCTCGGAGCGGTCGGACCGGCCGCCCCGCCTGTATCTACGGCGTCCTGGGAGGACGCATCACGGATGGCGCTCGGAGCGGTCGGACCGGCCGCCCCGCCTGTATCGGCGGTACTTTGGGAGGACGCATCACGGATGGCGCTCGGAGCGGTCGGACCGGCCGCTCCGCCTGAATCAAGGAGAGTGTGGAGCACCACGACACCGATTCAGCCGGTAGCCATGCTCGGAACAGCCGGACGGACCGGCCCGACCATGTCAACCATGATCTCCTGGGGGCCCGAGCCGGACGCGCGAACTAACGCCGGGCCCACGGGATTCCAGTCCGTCGCACCACTTGCTCCCGAAGGAGCCGCCGCCGGTGCAGCGGGCAACACAATCGACCTCACCCGGCCGAGCGCCGCGGGCGCGGCCAGTCCAAACGCCGCCGCCGAAGCATGGTCGTCACCACCACGTGCCGTCTGGGGATCGGCGGCAAGCGCCGCACCATACACCGCACCATACGCCATGCCATACGCCACTGCACATGCGACTCCAGATGAGGCCGCCAGACATCGCGGAACAAGCGATTGGGTGCACACACAGCCGATGAACGCATTTATGGCGCGCCAGTCAAGCGCCAGAGATCTGCCACCATTCAGCGGTGATGCCTTGGAATGGCCCACGTTCAAAGCTCAATACGACCAATCCACCGCGCTCTGCGACCTGAACCCAGCGGAAAACCTGATGCGCCTACAACGCGCCCTGAAGGGGAAAGCGCGCGAGACCGTGGCGGCATTGCTGATCGACCCCAACAACATACACGAAATAGTGACCACGCTGGAACGCTGGTACGGGCGGCCCGATACCATCATCAGCCATATGCTGGATCGAATCCAGCGGTACACCAAGCTGACGGAGACCGCCCCCACGGAAGCTATCGTGGACTACGCCGTGGCGGTCAGGAATGTCGTCGCCACGGTCGAGGCATTCGACACGAAACATCTGGTATCACCACGACTACTGGCGGAGATGGTCAGCAAGCTGCCAGCACACTTTAAGAGTATCTGGATGTTATCAAGAGTCGACCAGTCGCCGGACATCGCCGTGAAGGACTTCTCCACCTGGCTGACCAAAGTAACCGCGGTGGCGCCGAACGCAGGATGCCTGTCTATCAGCATCACAAACCACCCCACCCGCCGGAGCGGGCAGGTGCACCTCGCCATAGAGGCCGCGCCTGAGGAAGATTCAAAAGAAAACGTGAACGCGAACCTGGATTCATCCGAAAATGGGCAGTGCCAGGAATGCCACTCGACTCGACACGGTCTCGCCGCGTGTCACGACTTCGCGCGAAAATCGGTCCCGGACCGATGGACGCTAGTAAAAATGTCGGAAGTGTGCTTCACGTGCCTCGGTCCGGGACACCGATCACAGCAGTGCCGGGGAAAGCGCTGCGGAGCAAGCGGATGTCGTAGACCACACCATCGCCTACTACATGGGGGGTCACGAACACAAGCACCGTCGGCGGCAGGCAACGCGGCCTCCGGTGCATCGTCGGGCAGATCCTGACTGAAGAACGATCAGCTGGCTTCCGTCGGTACAAGCCACGCGAGCCTCTCGGGAGGCCAGGAGGACCAAGTGTTGCTAAAGGTCCTCCCAGTGACAATTTCCGGCCCCCGGGGGCGGAAAAGACTCTACGCGTTACTCGATGAGGGATCCACGGTAACCCTCATCGAGGCGACAGTGGCCAGTGCCGTCGGGGCCAGGGGACCGGTACGTCAATTACGCATTCACGGCGCCAACGGAATGTGTTCCTCGGACGACCGGTCCCAGTCAGTGAATCTGACCATCCGCGGCGGCGGGGCCGAGTACCCGCTGCAAGCAAGCACGGTCCGCGGACTTGCTTTGCCCTCCCAATGGACAATGACGCATCAGGGAGGGAAACCGTGTGTGGGCCACGCCGAGGCCGTTGAAGTATCACCACAACTCCTAATCGGACAGGACCACGCCCATCTGATCGTGAGCCGCGAATGTACAATGACCCAAGGCCGGGGGGTCCTGTCCAGAACGGTCCTCGGGTGGACATCTCATGGAGCGACCACCTACCGCCCACACACAACCAGTGCGACCGTGCTAGCACTCGCCGCGGCTAGCGGTACCGCCGCCGACACGCGCCTGGAGGCGCTCGTGCGGGAGCATTACGCGGTGGATTCATTGGGAATCACGACCGCGACCCGCATCAACGCGTGCGTGGCCCGAGCCACCGCGGTGATGGAATCTACAACAAGGCGCCTCCCGACCGGACAATGGGAAACCGGGCTACTCTGGGCCAAAGAGGAAACAGTCCTTCCCGACAACCAACAGTGTGCCATCAACCGACTAATCAGCATCGAAAGGAAGATGGAGAAAGATCCGGCCTACGCCAGCGCCTACAGGGCAAAGATGGCTGAATACCTCGACAAGGGATATGCTCGTCCCCTGTCAGAGGATGAGGTGGCCCGTTTGGGGAGCCACCGCTGGTACTTGCCGCACTTCGCCGTCTTCAATCCCAACAAACCGGGGAAAATCAGGATTGTATTCGATGCGGCAAGCAAATGCCGGGGCGTCTCCCTGAATGACGCCCTGTTGACAGGCCCGGACCTACTATCATCACTGTTGGGCAACATCTTTCGGTTCCGGGAAGGACGGGTGGCTCTGGCAGCCGACGTCCGGGAAATGTTCCTGCGGGTGAAAATCAAGCCGCAGGATCAGTGCGCGCAGCTGTTTTGGTGGAAAAGGCCGGGCGAGGCCGCACCACGCACATACCAAATGACATCAATGGTATTCGGAGCGACTTGCTCGCCCAGCAGCGCGCAGTTTGTCAGAAATCGGATCGCCGACGCCAGCGCCACGGAATTCCCAGACGCCTCTGCCGCCGTCCAGGACAAGTTTTACATGGACGACTACCTCGACGCAATGGACACCCCGGAGCAGGCCATCGAGATGACCCGCAATGTGACCGAGGTGCTTCGTCGGGGCGGCATGCATCTGGCGAACTGGGCCTCCAATAGCCCAGAGGTCCTGAGCCACATCCCGCCGTCACTTCGTGCCGTGGAACCGGTGCGAATCATCAGTGAAGAAACAACTACTGAACGCGTGCTCGGCATAACGTGGGATCCAGCAGCAGACAAGTTCCTCTTTCAGTTCGTGAACTTGCCAGAACTGAAGGCCAAGGATCGCCCCACCAAGAGACAATTACTGAGCGCCGTAATGCGAATCTTCGACCCGGTGGGCTT
Organism: Eubasilissa splendida; assembly: GCA_031772225.1. NCBI lineage: Eukaryota > Metazoa > Arthropoda > Insecta > Trichoptera > Phryganeidae > Eubasilissa > Eubasilissa splendida. The sequence goes on along the minus strand of CM062866.1, from coordinate 10,290,192 downwards.
TGTAGCTTGCCTACTAATCCGGTCGAAGATACTTCTACAACAAGTGTGGCGCTCAAAGGTCGGGTGGGATGACCCGATCCGTCCCGAGCACGCGGACAAATGGCAAGATTGGCACCGGCTCCTCCGCACGAGTCAGTGCGCCGTGCCACGCCAGAGCGTGGCGAGTCGGAGAAGCCGACCGACCCTGCACATCTTCTGCGACGCCTCAGAGCTAGCGTGCTGCACGGTCGCCTACTTTGTCGAGACAGGAGAGGGCGGCTCGGACGTAGCCTTCATCTCGGCAAAGTGTAAGGTGGCCCCGCTCAAGCCACTCTCTATACCACGGCTTGAGCTGCAGGCGGCTCTGATGGCGGCTCGCCTAGCCGCCGTCATAAAGACAGAGCACGTGTGCAGGGTTGAGAGGACGGTTTTGTGGACTGACTCGTCCACCGTCCTGGCGTGGATCCGGACCGACCCCAGGTCCTATTCCACATTTGTCGCCAACCGGCTCGGAGAAATAGACGAGCTGGTGGGGGCCGACGGCTGGAGATGGGTGCCTACAGCCCAAAATCCAGCGGACTTGGGGACCAGGGACGGAGAGCCCCCTGACTTGTCGACCGCCGGAAAGTGGTTCAGGGGCCCCGCATTCCTCAAGCAACCGGAAGCAGCATGGCCACGGGAGGTGAGCAGGCCTCCGCCTGACAAACTCGAGATGGAGGTCAGGCCCGAAACGGTGACGGTGACCCGCCACGCCAATACAGCTGGAGGAGCGATGCCGAACCTCGAGCGTTTTTCGTCGTGGACCCGCCTCATTCGGACAACTGCGTGGGTCCGCCGATTTGCCCACAACTGCCGCCGACCTCGAGGTGAGGTATCGGCCCAAAATTTGACAACGGACGAGCGGGACCGCGCCGAGCGGGCCTGGATACTACAAACCCAGGCCGCGGATTTCGGGCCCGAGATCCGGCTGTTGCAGCGGGGGGAGGCTCTACCACGAAACGGACGACTCTACCAACTCACCCCCCACCTAGACGACAACAGCGTCATCCGCATGGGAACACGCCTGACCGGGACGACCGACGTCGACATCTCGCCAGGCCTGCGAAACCCCATCATCTTGGACGGAAATCACCCATACACCCGGCTCATGATACGTCACTATCACGAGAGCGCGGGTCATCCCGGCACGGAGCGGACAGTAAGCGACGTCCGGGAAAACTTCTTCGTGCTGAAACTGAGACCCGCCGTGCGCCGGGTACAGTTCCAATGCCAGGCCTGCCGGAATGGACGCAGTCGTCCACAGCCGCCACTGATGGGACAGCTCCCGGAAGCCCGCCTGGCTCACCACACACCACCGTTCACCCATTGCGGCCTCGACTACTTCGGCCCGATGGAGGTGACAGTAGGACGCCGGCGCGAGAAGCGGTACGGCGCCTTATTCACCTGTATGACAACACGCGCCGTGCACCTGGAGCTGGCCGCATCACTGACGGCTGATTCAGCCATAATGGCCCTCAGAAGAATGGCAGCTCGCCGCGGCCACCCGCGGCACCTCTACAGCGACAACGGAACCAATTTCCGCGGCGCCGACCGAGAATTGGCCAGCGCGCTGGCGGATCTAAGACAAGAGCCGCGGGTTGTGGAACACCTGGCGGAGGTGGGGGTTGATTGGACTTTCAACCCCCCGCTCGCCCCCCATATGGGCGGAGCCTGGGAAAGCCTCGTCCGCTCAGTCAAGCGGGCGCTCGAAGCAACAACAAAGGAACGGGCTCCGCGAGAGGAAACCTTGCGAACTACCCTGGCCGAAGCGGAATTTACGGTAAACAGCCGCCCGTTGACCCATGTCTCCGTGGACCCGCGGGACAATTCGCCACTCACACCAAACCACCTGCTGATGGGAGCGGCCGGACGACAACAACACCTGGCCGTCTACGGAGCCCTCGATGAACAGACCTGTCTAAGGAAACAGTGGCAGGTGGCGCAGCAGCTCGCCGACATGTTTTGGCGTCGATGGATGCGCGAGTACCTGCCAACGCTCGCACTTCGACACAAGTGGCAGGAGCCAGCTCCACCAATCCGCGAGGGCGAATTGGCCATTATCACCGACGCCACCTTGCCACGCAACACATGGCCACGGGGGATTATCATCGAGGCAAGACCAGCAGCCGACGGGCAGGTACGAGCGGTGCGGATCCGGACAGCAACCGGGGACTACACACGACCAGCTACCCGCATCATAGTTCTACCAACGAAGCCTCTCTGTGCACCGTCGTAGTACGGCCAAGCCGCACGGGGGGAGTGTTGCACACAGAGACTAGTGCCATGAAATACAATATTACATATTTGTTATTTTAAATTTGAAATGTTATTATTTACGTATAAATAATTATTATTTGTTTTACGCGGCGTGCCGCGGGATTGGGAACACAATAAACCTTTGCCCACCCGCCGGTACGCCGCCACTGTTGTTTGAATTTAGTGTATTTAGTGCCGCGGACAACAGTAGAAATAAACAAATGTCGTAGTCCGCGGCACCCATACAAAATTATCCCGCCAGTGTTACATTTCCTATCAAAAGGCCCTTAGCGGGGCCCGCCACTGGCAAGAAACCCGCTTAGCGAACATTCCGAGATAACGAAGTCACAAAAAACGAAATAACTCGAAAGAAAACACTGGCCGGATAATTCTTGTTACGGGATATCACGGGCCGCGATATTTACTACAGAATTCGCTACCCGTGATATCCCTAATTGTTAATTTTAAGTATAAAATTTAATTATTTGTCTCCGGAAAACGGCTTCTGCCGCCTGTCAGGCCGCGACCGAAAAATGGCGCGATGTTGCGCTATCCGGCCGACAGGCGGCGCCGAACGCCGTGTCGCTTGGGGCGCGGTTAGGCATGTAAACGCGCCCTGATTGGCACGGTGGGTGGTTTTGGGGTGGCGTGCGCTGGTAACGGCGCACGTCCACTCATCTTGAATAAATAGAAGCGCACCGCAGTATGGAGGTCACTTCTCGTCAAACGTCTCGTCTCTACACAACAAGCTACATACTGCGGTGCACTGAATACACCTTAAGCAAGTGTTTCATTTTGCATCCCGCCTCATCCCTTGGAACCTCGCCGTCCAGCAGTCTTCTGCCCCGACCCCTCGGTCCGGTACCGGCTTTCGTATCCGTGTCCACCGACGGTTTGGAGCGAGTGTGAGGATCTCGACTTCGGTCGGGCAAATCCGCTCGTGCCCTAGCGAACTGACTTGAGGCGACCACTTTTTGTTTGGTTGGCAACAATGGTGATTATTGTCCTTGACTAAATAAAAGGTGGTACACTGTGGTCAACAACTCATTATTTCGCCGCAATCTGTCTGCAGTGACATCTCTCCATGTTTTATTTTTTCCTGACTTCAACCTCATCATCATCATCATCGAGAGATAAGTGGAGATTAGCGAACCACCCTTGTTTTGTCTTGTTTGTACTCCTGTTGACAGCAAAACGTATTTCATTCCCCGTGGTTTAATGTTATAAATCAATATTTATAATAAAATTTGTTCTGCACTCGCAAGAAATGTACATACTGTAATATAGTGCAGAAAAAATGCAACTAGCTGCAGAAATTTCAGTATTATCTGACGGCACCAAGAGCACCGATCAGAAAAATAATGTGCTCGATAATAGGTATACTTTTCTCTCATTATATCTCCACACTGCATCTTGTAGCTGAATTAGACATAAGATTTTGGCATCCCTAAAGTTAGGCGTTATTTTTTGTAAGTCATTCATGCGCACAATTTTGTTTATTACCTTACTAGCTGGTTTTCCCATCCCAGATGGACCAAAATAATATGAAATTTTAAAATCCAAAACAATGATAAAATCTGTGCTCACAATAATATTTGTAATAGAATTATTACTATTTGAATTCATATAAATATGAAGTTGGCTATGAAGCCAAAGGTCATTCACATTCTATAGAAAATTAAGAAAAAGAAGAAATTAATATTAACACTTCAATAATGTTCTAGCGTTAATGTAAAATATGAACTCTTTAAATTTTTCATGGAATATGGATCCGACATTATTAAAAATATAAATAAAATATTGTGATTTCAATGTATAAAGCGACAAGTATCATGGCGCCTCTGTATCTTTAATCCCAGCCAACTTGAATGGTAGACGTCAAACTCTCAGGTCAGCCTTTACTCCAGCTGCAGGAAGGGCTGTAGAACTGACCAGCCGTTGCCAAAAGTCATGTTCAGTGAAAGGGCATTTGCAGTGAAAGGCCCAAAATCCAATAATATCATTATTATTTATTAATACTTATCTCTCCATTTTGTTCGATGTCAGATTCATTATAGAATTAATTATGATAGATTAGTAAGTCATTTTAAAATGTTTTGATTTTATACTATGACACATTATATAAATTTGTGGCAGTCCACGCGCATCGTCCAGATGTTCCTCGTTCTGTCATTTCTCGATATTGCGCCATCCTCAGCGAACAAAGCGGAAGTGTTCGAGGAAGGCCGGACTGCGCCTCCCGGCGGGCATGACACACATGCACCAACACGTGCAGCAGAGGAGGCGGTCTGCGAAACAATCTGCGCCCAGTACCCAAACCGATCGGATCGCAGATGCACCCCCCGACTCACCGTGCATTTTTTCCATTGTCTTTATGTATTCTGTGTTGTTTCTTGCTCTCGGTGGCTTCTCCCCGATGAGAATAAATAAGTTTGGATATGAATGGTTTCCACTTGAACACAACCAACCTTCCCACAAATTTATTTTCATAGAAAGTAATCACTTTGTGGTTTGACATATTAGATTAAATAAAACACAATCACTCTGTATGAAACCACAAATTTTATTACACGCCAACCGGTTTCGCTTAGCTTAAGCTTCGTCAAGGCGTATTTAAACATTTTAATTTTTCAAATTAACTTTGGATTGATTTTATCTGTATATCTGTATAATTGATACATTTAATTTATATTAAATATCACAGACCACAATATTATATTCACAATAAGAATGTGTTCTCCTTAAAAATTAATTAATTGTTTAATTTTTTTCAGATTGTTGGTGTTGTAAGTGCAAAGGACTTCATTGGCCCGGATAATAGTCTATGGTTGTATGGACTGGCTGTAGACCCCAAGTATGACAACCTTTAATATTATTAAAAAAACTGAATTAAAAAAAAATAATACAAATTAATTAAATAGATTTTATGTTCCATCCTCAGGAGGTCTTGAAATCACGACTCTGTACATGTAAATAATTTGTTTATTGAATTAATATAGGTGCACAAATGTATAAAGTCTACGTAAACATCTCCATGTCTACGAAGATGTATTGAAACTAATAGACTTTCAGTTCTTTCTCGTTTGGATGTTAGATACGATTTGACCACTGAAGGGTTTTGCAACAGTTTATAAAGATAGTTTTGGAGATAATGCTCCTCTGGGAATATTAAGTAGTTAAGCTCTAACATCTGGGTTCCGTACAGGGTAAACAAAGCCATCAATTCAATGACACCAATAATCGTTTCAATGTTTCAATGCACATCTGCTTACAGAAAACATAAATAATAAGATAGTAATAATTTAGTACCCTTAAAAAGATTAATGCATAATAATTCATGATTAGACAAAAGTATTAAAAACAATAGTTCCAACTTAACTCTCCTTAAATCACGAGAGGTTTGGGTTGATAAAATAAAAGATAAGGAAAGATAAGGATGTGGCTTCAGAGTGTAGGTACATACATAACATGGGCATCAAAGTATTTTTTGGTCTGTAAATTGCTGTAATTTAAGTAAGAGGTCTTCTAAATAATATTTTAATACATACTACAAATAATGAATGAGCACCAAGATGATTATTTAAAATATATTTTAATGATCATTAGAAAATAATTTCTGAGCACAAATTTATTAATTGATTTATGATCATCATTAGAATCTTGATTATGAACCAAAAAATATGAATTTTACAACACAATATTTATTTATTTATTTCCATCAACGGCCCTTGTGGGCTTTTACATAAGAATACAAATTTATTTAATTTAAATATAACAGTACATTTTTAATTAACATTTCAATATATATATATAACATTAAAAAAATAAAAACTATGTACATACATACATTTAATTTACATACAAATATTTCTTCAGTTCAGGTATGTTCCTGCAACGAAAATGATCATTAGCGTTATATTTGTTAGATTAGGTTAGGTTAGGTAGATTCTCAGATACTCAAATATTATTTTTGGTAATAAAATTATTATATTCCGTGACCATGTCACGTGACTAAAGTCTATTTTTAAGATATCTATGATTTGAATATTGCCGCACAACTTTGTTGGTCCTATATTATTTTTGTGGCAATATTTGGGAATCAAATCGCTATTATTTGGTACTCAATTTGGTACCTTTGAAATATACTATAGCCAAATTAATTGTGATAATTAAATCATTTTGAGTATGCAGCGAAGTATGTAGAAGTAAAAATGATCGATTTGATTACATACTGTGTTAACACATTTCCGTCAGGTTCTTTCCTGCTCAAACTGGTGACACAATGTGTGTAAACAATCGAGGGTTTTGCAATAAATATATATTTTCATCATAAACCGCTAAATATTTTTCAATAAAATTTTCTTACAGTTATTCAGGCCTATTCTCAAAATTGCAATATTGAAATGAAGGTGATTGTTACACCAACCCTCAAAAATAGACAGTATGTAAATTAACGTCCGTGTTATATTTGAATGAGAGAGAGAGTGAGGGAGTGAGGGAGATAAACGTACCATAATCTGTCAAAACATAAAAATGGCAACAGGATTGGCCGTGATTCTTCACTACGACGCTGCGGATGAGGAAATCAATAGGTAATTTATGAACAAACCTTTTTCTGTGAACTTTGAATACTGTATTAGTACTTATTTTAACCAAAAACTTATATTTTTAGTCGAAACTCGAGAATGGAAAGACGTCGTTTGCGTGATCACGGCCAATCCTGTTGCCATTTTTATGTTTTGACAGATTATGATACGTTTATCTCCCTCACTCCCTCACTCTCTCTCCCTCTCTCTCATTCAAATATAACACGGACGTTAATTTACATACTGTCTATTTTTGAGGGTTGGTGTAACAATCACCTTCATTTCAATATTGCAATTTTGAGAATAGGCCTGATTATTGGGTGTCCTAGCTAGATATTTATATCGTGAAAAATAATAGTTATAGTTGAAAATATCCACTAGTGAACCCATAAAACATCACATTTCAACTGGAGTTCTTCGATTCCCTAAATATAAAACAAAGATTTTTCACCTTTCCATATTGTCTTAAAAATACTAAAGTGATGTTTAAAAAAGGATTGTCAGAAAAAATACATTTTTTACTCATCCCTGAACATTTCTGTACACATGGTACATAGCCCATTAATATACGAGGGGCAAGTAAAAAATAAGGTTCCTACATTTTTTTCAGGTATAAGGTATTTTTTATTGCAATAAATAAGTAAACCATCTGAAAGCTTGTACTTTATTCTATTTTTCTACATAGTCTCCTGATTTTTCTATGCATTTTTCCTGACGAGTTATCCACTTCTGAAAACCCGCTTCGAAGAATTCCGCCGCTAGGCCGCCGATGAACTTGGTGACCGCTTCTTTCACCTCTTCATCTGTATTGAAGCGTTGTCCACCCAAGTGTTGCTTCAATTTCGGAAACAAGTGGAAGTCGCTGGGAGCAAGATCAGGGCTGTAGGGGGCATGGTCAAGCAATTTCCAGCCGAATTTGTCCAGTAGGGCGGTGGTCTGTCGAGAGACATGCGGGCGAGCGTTGTCGTGGTGCAGCCTAACGCCCTTGGTCAGCCTTCCTCTCCGGCGATTTTGGATGGCTCTTTTGAGTTTTGTCAATGTCTCGCAGTACCTGTCCGAATTGATGGTGGTCCCTTTAGGCATAAACTCGGTCAGCAAGACGCCTTTTCGGTCCCAAAACACCGTAGCCATCACTTTCCCTGCGGAAAGCGTCTGCTTAAACTTTTTCGGCCTAGGCGATTCAGGATGGCGCCATTGTTTGGACTGTTCTTTTGTTTCTGGAGTGACGTAGTGACACCACGTTTCATCTCCCGTAATAATGGAGTCCAAGAATTCTTCGGTATTCTCGGCGCATTCTCGAAGAAACCCCTCGGCACACTTGACACGATTGTCTTTGTGGGTTTCTGAAAGCATGTGTGGGACCCACCGCGCGCACACCTTGCGATAACCAAGTTTATCGGTCAAAATGTTGTCGATGGTTTTTTCACAAACCTCAGGAACCTGGACAGCAAGCTCCCGAAGCGTTACTCTCCGATCTTCGAGGAGAATGCGCTCAATCTTCGCCACGACTTCGTCCGACACCGATGGCCTCCCACTCCTTTGCTCGTCGTGGACGTCTGTGCGTCCTTCGGAGAACTCCCTGCACCATTTGCGGACGTGTTGGACGCTGATGCAAGCTGTGCCATAAACTTCTTCCAACTGTCGATGAATTTCAACAGGTTTAAGCTTCTTCGCGTTTAAAAATCGAATCACCGAACGGATTTCACACCTGGCGGTAACGGCGATGGCGGGTTCCATAGCGGATGGCTGTCAGGCCTTTACTGAGCGTCGCAGCGTTTGCTCCCGGTAGTGGGGATGTAGTTAAGGGACCAACAATCAAGGCGGTGTTGCCGGATTTCGCCTAGCATCTCGCGTGGCGAGTGTACAGCGTAAGGAACCTTATTTTTTACTTGGCCCTCGTATAACATGAAACAATGAATGTCTTTGAACCAAATTATTATTTTGATATCTTATTTTTGCACAACATGTTATTTATCAATTTAAGAGAGATTAAAATATCATTATGTGTTTGTTTTGAGTACAAATTGTAAAGTGGATGCGAAACTGTTCCATGGGCTCGTCAACTCCAACAATATGAATAGTACATAATTATATACAATATCACTAAAATGTTGGCTTTAAATGATTCACCAATGACATTTTGTTTTTTGTGTTGTATTTTCTCCTTTTTATTTAAGTGCTAATATTATCTTTTATAGACCAGTTGTGCAGAATACATCTCGTAAATTCTGTAATCTGTAAATTTCCATGATGTATTCTGTTGAAATAAAATGCGAAATTTCGATTTTATTACTCTAATATAGTAATTTGACATCTTATCTACAAGATGCAATATGATATCTAAAGGAAATGATGGAGTTTAATTACATTTTTTCCCTTACATACCCAATACCCTTCCCGCAGTTAGACACCAGTCCAGTGAACAGGTATTAATATTTCCCATCCAACCGTTAGTGTGTTAATAGTGAATATTGTAAGTAATTAATAGAATGATGAGGTATGCAAGGAAAGTGATCTCTTGATGAATATTACCAAGTCGAAAATGACAGTATTCAAGAAGGAAAGAGGTAAAATAACATGTGATGAATGTTTGAAACAAGTAGAAGAGTTAGAATGTTGTTATGATGCGGTCTAGCTCCTGCGGATAGGCACCGCCACCAACTAGGCAGTGGTTGCATGAGACATGTGAGTTCGGCTGGAAATAGAGTCCAAGGCACTCACCTTTGGCCCACGACCCTTCTTTCACCTGTGATAAATTTGTAGTGTTGTGTAGCCTGAACTAGAAATTAATGCTAATTAATAAAAGAATTTGATTTTACAACAGGTTTGTTTAATTTAACATAAAAGGATCTTATAGAATAATCTCTCCAACCAGGCATAATGTTCCACAAAGACAAGCGTTGCAAACAAGAAATACATTACAGCACGGTAGATTACAATTAACGACGGCAAGCCCCTCGGATCCGAAGTTAACGGAATGAAACTAATCCTGGCGATGCTCTGAAATACAAATTGCTAGGCAGTTATACTCTGTATATGAAGTATATGAGACCCTCCTCCATGGTGGTAAATCGGTCGTTCCACTTGACCCTGATCAAATAATAATAATGTCACATAACCTCCGATTTCGGTGCACACTAATTAACGCATCCTTCCGATCTACCTTGACGCAGGTTCTTGGCCGTCAGTCTGGATGTACCCGTTGTTATATGGCAGAGAACAACTCGTCACTTCATGCCGCATGTAGCCTGACATTCACCGCACATCTCAGCACTTCGTGACACCAATCTCCATACTAGCGGATGCTTCTACCCCGTGCCAGGAAAAAAAAATGTATTTCTGCATAGGAAGAGAATACAATACAATTAGATATAATATTATACAGATGTGCACTAGCATCCCAGAGATATTAATCTTACCCTTTCCCTTGAACAAGTACGTCTCCCACTGCGGCCGCCCACCGTGCCGTTATGCAGCTCTCCACGAACTCAAGTGACGTTATCAGCCGTGTCGCCGCGTGCTACAGTACCGACCGACCTACGTAACCCTCTTTCAGTGTTTACCTTTGTCAATGTGGCGAGTTATCAAAATTGCAACATGAGGGATAAATATTGAATGAGGGGTGTCTCTTAGAAGCCTCAACAATGGACATGCGTGTATGAGAAGATGCGTGAATGTAGCGTAGACTATTATAAATTTTATCAACTATAATAAAGACTCTAAATGGTGTTGATGTATATTTTAGCACATTTTTTCTAAACCTCTGTATATAATCTGTCACACATAATGCTCTATTTTTAATTGGATTTATATTTTCATTCCAGATATGTTAGAAAAGGAATAGCCAAAATGCTAGTCAGAAAGGTGATGGACTACGCTCACTGGAAACGTTTTGACAGTGTTGAATCTGTAACTACAGAACTTCAAAGTGAAGCACGATTGTTATTTCTACAGGAAGGGTAAGAATTTGTTCCCTAAAAATCTTTTGCCTCTTCCTATTTTGGAAAAACGTTACATTAAAACCTACAGATATATTTACAATCTTTTTATAAATTTTCTGGACCACAACCATATCTGATTGTGTGAAATTTTATAACACAATGTGTTAACATTTTAGTTGTTAAGTCAAAAAGTCTGATGAACAAACTAAGAAAAATAATAAATATTGGATGCGAAGAATACAATGTTATCACAATATAATTCAAAATCTTTTATAAAATGACCTGATTTTGCCCTTCAGTTCACTAGTTTTCTTGTCTATTTAAAAATCTACATTTAATGCTATCTTCAGTAATCAGTAATTACAGTAGGTCCTTGGAGATTTTAAATCTAATATCCGGCAATTCTGTTATCTGATAACTATGATTAACACAAAAGTGATACATATGAATAATTAACTAATCTTTAAATTATTAATTTATTGTCCATATGTAAAATCAAACATATTTTACAATAGTCATTAATTTTAGTTTGTTTGTTAACGTAATCAACAATTAGTGCTTATTTTTTTAAGGACACATTATTATTGGAAAGTTGTAGTTTTTTTAGTACATAGTTCTGTGCTATTTTTAATACAAATTAAATTAATCAACTAGATATACAGAAAAAATCTATTTATCAAAAAAATATTTTAGTTGTTATCGGAATTCGAACCTGGACATTTTCCTATCCAGGAAATTAATTGATTTAATTCTGTCTCCTAGCATGTATTACTCAAAGGTATTTGAGATTTGTTGCAATATAAAGTTAATTATTTTTAAAAATGGACTAAATTACTGAATATAAGTTCAAAAAAATTTCGTAAACCTACTTTGTTGATGTGGTGAAATAGGATAGCCCATATCTCCGGTTAGGAAAAGATCCAGGTAGCAACTAAAATATTTTTACAATAAATATATTTTTTTCTGTATGTCTGTCTTTCTAGTTGATTAATTTAATTTCTACTATTTATTATTGACATATTTCCTGATTAAAATTGTCACTGTAAATTTTCTTGAAAAATTGTTCCAGATTTCAAATGAAGCAAATTTATCACAGACAAATACTCGGTCTAATTGCAGTAGGAAAATTCCATCAGATTATCAAGTTCAAACAGGATTAGATAAGTATTTTACTAATTTCTGAATATATGTTTCCAAAGTGTATTCAGATAAATATTCACTAAACATAAATATGTACATATGTAGATATGTCTTCATGTTGTTATATTGAGTGACAGAATGCGATTGAAAACAAATAATCAGAAGTATGATTCATCGTTCTGTTCTTTCTGATCAGTACAGTACGTTTTGATTTTCCCAAGCACTAGAATCTCTTAAATATTAGGTATCATTTTTTGTCAGCAGTCTGCTTTTTGATTTTCCTAAGCACTAGAATCTCATAATGGATAAATAACTCGATATGGACTTGGATAAGGAACAAATGATATATGAATAGAACATGTAATATTGCATTTTTGTCTCACTTAAGGATTTTATGTATATATGTAGTCTAAATTCATTGGCAAATTAAACAGTCAACATATTATATAATGGTGACACATTCTCCTGGCAAGATGGTGTTCCGGGTTTGAGTCGTCCCAGTGGTAACTAAATATTTTTTCTGTATATCTTTCTAGGTGATTCATCTAATTTGTTTAAATATCATTTTTTGATCAGTGGTCTGTTTTTTCATCCTCATATGCACTAGAACTCATTATCATTTATAGTATCATTTTCCTGTCAAAGTCTCTTGTCTTTTTGATCTTCTTAAGTACTAGAATCTCATTAAATATCATTTCGTGATCAGTAGTCTGCCAATGATTCGCACCGGTGATTCATTAAAAATGTTATAAAATAGTCAACTCATTAAACTCGAATCAATGAATGATAAATGAGTCATTTTTTTTCTTTACAGAAATATGAAATTGAAAAAATGAATTTTATTATTAAGTATGTAATTAGTGTGTATATTAAATATGTATTTATATTTTTGAAATATGTATCCAGCAAACAGTGCTGCCATGTGATTGCCACTCAGAACTGTACCATTAAGTTAATGTTTCAATTATCTAAATGTAAATTATCTAAATTTGAGTGCAATCAACATTTGATGAGATGATTTACCAGTTTCTTCCTGCATCAATACCGAGTACTGCAATAATTGAAAATAATTTTTCAAAGACGTATTTTTAAGTATTATATAAAATGATCGCTTAAATATTTTTACATCTGTTTTTGTATTTTTCTACATCACTTTCATAATGTATAATTCCGAATAAATTGACACAAATAAATAAAAAAAATTACATATTTATTTTTATTTATAAGAGATTACTTGATGTCATTTTTTTATGATAACTAATGATGACATAAGCTTACGCGTGCGCAGAAAATTTCTACACCAACTCCATAAAATGTAAATTAAAATTTTTAAAATTGAGAATAAAATTTTCCACCACGTGACGAAAGCTATTACAGGGTCAACAGTGGCAGGAGTTATGATACTATTTACCCCCAAGCCGTATAGAGAGGTCGCAGCTGTCGTCAAGTAATATATATCCTGACTTTCCACGGGGGTTGCGTACCCCAGTGCGTAAAACAGTGGAGTTTGTAGCGCAAGCTTCAGTCTTGAATATGAACCAATCTGAACAGTTGACTGAAGGGAAATTTGTAGTGAGCAATAAGGATTCACTGAAGAATGCCCAACTCTTATTGTGGCTACACAACATACCTAAACAGTCTGGCTGATTCTTTCCTCCGTTCGGGTAAAAATCAATTTGGCTTGAAAGTATTTAATTTTAAAATATGCTTAATATACTTCGTAATTCATGTGACTACATTTATTTACATATAGGGAACTGGGTATAGCATATTTTATTTTGAACTGGGGAAAGGTTAAAAACAAAAAAAGTAACTTCATTTTTATAGAGAAATATCATTAACGGTCATTGGCTATCACTTTGTTCACTGCGGCCGGAAAAAGCTATGTGTATTAAACTGGTCAAACCATTTACTCGGATTCTTCAACCATGAAATAGTACATACTGCGAAAACAGCATCTGACCGTTCGTATTCGTAGGGTAGAGTAATTCAAGAGTAGAAATGCTAAAGATTGTATTTCTAAAATTAAGCTATTATAATCGGTATACAAGTCTTTACTCCCACATACGGCTGTAGGGGTGTATCTGGCAACACTTTTAATATGCTTTTAAAATTAGCAATATTAACTTTGTGGTTAAAATTCATACTTTTTATTTATTATCTTTGTTTTATTAACCACTTAATTGAGTTTAAATATATCTACCGGTTTCGAAAAATACCATTTTCTTCTTCAGGATGTCATAACTAACTAAAACATATATTATTGTTTCTTTACCAGAATCTATTTTTTAAAAAAAAAAATTTTTAGTACCTAACTCAAATTGTTACTTAATACAAATTTACTCGAATAATTTTTAGGAAAATTTTTAGAATGGGACTCGTAGTTAAATTTAGTTAGTTTATAATTTTTTGATTAGTTTTACAAGCTTTATTTATCTCCAACGATTCCAAATTATTTAATTTGTGACCAACACCGTTTATATGCAAAATTGACAATCCCAATTTTTTATCAAAACCATAGCCATTTTCTATCATATGATGATATTTTTATATTATCATTATATTTTATCACAGATAAAACATAATGATAATAATGATTTCCGCAAAACCTATTTTTAAATATATATTTAATTTATAATTAACAAAAAAAAAACAACCACAGTAAAACATAACTTTAACCCGATGAAACATATTCTTAAATATTTTTTTTCCAACTTTATTACACATACATATATATTATATTTTTCAATATTTGCCAGACTACAGAATAGTTTTACGGTAAGATATTAGTTAGCTTTTAAATAATCCAAGTACGGAGCGGTTGCGTCTTGGCTAAATGATAACACTACGCTGGCACGATCCTGATATTAGCTCGGGCTGACCGGGCATCCTTTCATGTCATGGATAGAACACTAGGACCGCGAGCTCCACATCACCAGTCTAGCTTCAATCGGAACTTACATATTATTGGGTTCTCGCTAGGCATTGTCCATGGGCTGCTGCATGAGTTACTTTTGTCTGCGGTGGAGGGTGAATACACAATGACAACAATTTTTATTCACATTATAAACTATAATTACAATTAACTTTACAATTACTCACGCTTCTTGCCATCCTGACCTACAAAGTTTTTCTATTTTTCCTTGTCCATCTGTCTCTTGAGGCAGTATTTATTCTTCATCTTGACACCTTGCACACACTAGTTTCCCAGGGGATCAGCTCGCCGAATTCAGAACCGCCATCTAGAATTTTTCCAACAAAAGAACGCCGCCATTTCAAAAATTGCCACCGCCAAAGTAGGGCCAGGAACGCCCAGCATCTCGTACAGGCCCTTTCGAGACCCACCTTCCCTTTTTCCGTGTTCTTCTACATATTTTGGCCAGCACACCCCTCTCATACTATCTGATACTAATTTTTTTGGGGGGCAAGGATCTTTTGGGCCCCTAACGCGGGCCCCAATGCGCCGCGTTATCAACATTGCCATAATTACGCCACTTTTGCTTGTGCTACTTATTTTATCATAATTGTCATTCTTCTTCGTGTACTCAATTGCCGTGGTCCCTCGATGGAACTAGGTACACCACCGTTCTCTTTCCTCCCTATCTGTCTGATGACAGTGTTTAAAGAGGACTTTGGTGAATTATATTTGATACATATTTGATTGCTGCCTGGTCGGCGATCGGCTCTGGCTCGGGTAGTTTCACCATTTAAATTTTATTATATCCTGACCAGGTTCACGAAAGAGAATGGTGCTAGTCCTCGCTGGCCCAGCTTTCGTGAATGCCGAAGCTAGATACTGCAACTGTCGGCGGTACATCTAATCTCGCACGTGCATATCGAGATGCCACCTGGAACTTCTGCATCCGAGCTACAGGTGCCGCTCTCTATCCACCTTAAGACCCTGCTACCTCATTTCTTGATCTATCCATCTATGGAGACCGTCCCTTGCTCACTATCCCTATAATCAGCTTCTTCTGGTCCAAAGTATATAAGAATCCTTCCGCGTATTGTCTTTCCGTAATCTTTACTCTTGAAAGATATATATAAGAAGAATAGTTAGCGCTAAAGGTCAAGTCCAAAGATCTTGTAGAGCTCTTACAAACAATTTATTCAAATTCATGAGTTATTTCAAATTCGCAATTGATTATTTACTGAAGTTTTTTGTGTCGAATTTTGTTTTTAAATATTTGGATTACCTTTTTTTGTTTCTCCATATTACATCAGGCTTCGAATCTACCTTAGAAGGTCACACAGTGAATTCGGAATTTGGTCTATCGAGATTACCTATTATGAAGTATTAAAAAATTACCAATATTTGAATATGTCCAAGAACACACAATTACGGGATTTTTACCTACAAAGGCACTGTTATTAAACAAATATCAGATATCTCATAGAGACAGCTATTTTTTTATTATATTTAATGAATAATAATTTCAAAAAAATCAGATTTTCATAGTGATGACATATATGCTGTTTAAAAAAAGGGGAAAAATTAATTATAAAATTTGGTCCATAGATGCCAATGGTGTAGTGGTACTCGAAGCGAGTCCACATACTAACATATATACACCTTTAAAAAATTTGATAGATGTGGAAAAGTTGCGAAGTAGAAGTTGGGGAGTTAAGATAATTATATATTTTCCATTAAATATAATAAAAATATAGAATTGTCTCTATGAGATATCTGATATTTGTTTAATAAAAAAATGAACTTATGTTTTTTTAAATATATACTAGCCCGTGTAAATCAAATGAGTAAGATGACCTTCACAGGGAAAACTGATGGATAAGAGATAGAAAAAGTTATATAATTATACATATATTCTTGTGTTTTATTACTTTTTTGTTTCGAGCTTAACCTTCCCGGCACGAAGTACAACAAAATTACTAGCGCTCCGAACAAGGGGACGAAAATGATTTTTTTAACAGAAATGTATTTTAAAATGCATGGAAGAAATTATTATATGCATAAATATGTATGTATACAGGCTCTCCTGTGAATAGTGGTCCAAATGAAAACCATCGATAGCTAAGACCATGCTCTATAAGAATTATAGGTCTAATGAATGTCACATGGTTTTCGAGATATTAGAACTTTTATGAATTTTTTAATAATTGGTACCCTTTGTTGCATTTTTTAATGTCATTTCCAAAACTTAAGAAGATATCACTTTCTGTTTGTTGATTATTATTTCTGATAAGTTTTCCTATGAAATGTGCGTCACGGAAAAATGTTTAATAATGTGAATTCGGACCATTTAACATTTTTTAACAAAGTTTAAACCACTGTGGTTTAAAAAAATGTACCATGATCTACTTGCCCATTAGCTTGAAAACTTCTACGTCTAATGCAAATTTAGGAACAGGAAAAATGACATTAAAAAAGTAACAAAAGGTATCAATTTTTCAATAATTCATTTAAGTTCAAATATTTCGAAAACCGTACGTCATTCATTAGACCTATGATGGGTTATTCTGATAGGACGTGGTCTCAGCTATCTGTGGTTTTCGTTTAGACCATTATTTACAGGACACCCTGCATGTATACAAGAATTGCTATCATTTTGACATTTTTACATAATACAAAATTACTCCTGAGTTCCGTCATCTCACCTCCATATCAAACGCATTGTACCCATAGATAAAATATATGTTATGCCTTCCCCGCACGGCTTGTCTGGCTGCGTGTGGCAGTGCTTCTCAAAATGTAATTTTTATTTTATCTTATTAAAAATATGGGAGTTTGAGAATTCCGTTTTATTTAAACACAAATCACGATAAGAGAATAGAAACACAAGAAAAGAATTTTAACAAGGGGCAATAAGGTGTCAAGTTGGAAAAATCAAAAAAATTATATTACACTGAACTCTGGCCGGCATAACGGTTTCAAGCATTGAACATGGGAGCAGAATTTTTGGTCACAATGTACATTTGACACAAAAATATCACGTCACATTTTGGTAACAAACTATATATATTTGTTAATATTTTATATATTCGTCACTTCCACCGCCCAGTCTATTCGGGAAAAAGGTAGATGATTTGGTGGAGGAGTGAAAAGTTGCACCCAAATGTTGCCATATTCAACCAAAACATAAATGCATTCAATGATAATGTAATTGACCATTTCAGGAATGTTTTAAAAAACAAACAGTACCATTGGACAAGTACTTTGTTAAATTGAGTGCTATTGAATCATCGGCAAAACGAAAACCACCACCAGAATTAGAGTTACTTGATGTTTTAATTGATGATGACAATAACAATAGTAATTTTCCTCCTCTTCCACTTCTACCATTATGTCTCCTTAGTATAATAAAGGCAAAATTTTGACAAAGATTGTATTAATTTATGTACCTACTATTTTTGGGGGTTGGGAATGGATTTATTGAATTCCTGAAAACCTGTTTCTATATTCGTCAGGTTCCGTATTCTTCAGGCCCTTGGAAAAGGATTAATGATGATTATTGAGGTTCCACTGTACTATTGAATACCTGTCTCACATTTTGTTAGTCATCAGTTATATTAGAAAATCCTCGTCTTTTCAGTGCAACTTCTTGATAATAGCCAGAAATGACAGCGAGCTAACTCAGGTGAATCAGAAGGTTGATCTAATCAGGTAATCACTTTTTTAACCAGAAAGTCTCCCAGTGATTACTTTAAATTTAGATCGCCCATTTTTAGACCAAAATGCACATGCGAATATTTGTTACCTTCCAATAGTTAACTAACAACTGGCTCTATCAACTAGAAATTTACGCACGTATTAGTTCAAATACGAATATTGATGTGATTTTGATACCTTTACAAGCGACTGCGCGGGCGTTCCGAAAATTAAACGGTCACACCGCGTACAAAAATAAATCTAAACGTAAAACCAAAATATTTTTGATTATGTATTAAATAATTATTCCAAATTGAGGTGATCTCGTGATTATTTTCATAAATGAGTAAACTACGTAAATATCTCAATAAGTCTATGTGTACATCACACTATTTTATTATTATTATTTTTTTTTATTTTATTTGTAACTATATAATACAATGTAGAAATTTGTTTGGACTGTGCCCGTCTCACTAGAGAAATTCTGTGTCGAGACGAGCATAGTTTACTAGCAATTATACAATTAATTAGAATTACAAGTAGTAGATAGAATTACATTTATTACTATATACGTAATAGGTGTATATGAAGTACAGTTTTAAATTGGACTTAATTTTTGAATCACTTTGTAGCAATAAGTAATATAGATATGTGTCAATATGTTTAATAATGGTCTCCGAATGTAAGCCATAATACGTACGTCATAATTTGAATAAAATAAATCTATAATCGTCTGACACTTTGTCATTTGACTGGATGTGAAAAAATATTGCTCTTTAAACGTGCCAATTTTATGCCAAATAAATTAATCAATCTAGCTTTGTGTATCCCAACTACGTAGGTACATACTTCCGTGTGTTCAATAATAATTTAATTTGATACTAGAATATAGGTGTATCTAAAGTCTGACCAATGTAAATTGGCTAACGACGACTGTACCTCGGACGGAAGTTGCCAGGGAATTTTAATACAAAATTTTATTATTTAAAAAATTCTAGTTACCATGGTCAGTAACAGTGTAACCTTTATTTATTAGTGATGTTAAATCGTTACGTGACTGTAATTGTGACGATGATTTATAACTGAGATTTAACAATGATCGGTAACAAATATTTAAATGTCAGTGGCTTATTTTCTAGTGTATCATTGATTCCTCGAAAAATTACGTTAATCAGTTATCAATCACCATTATAATTGAACACAATAACAGTTTAAATAATGATTTTACCATCACTAATATTTATGCCTACTGCGTGCCATTTTGACGTTTTGGTACTACTCATAAATCTTAACTGTTTTTTTAAATTTAAAAGTAGGAAATACATATTATCTTATACAAAAACACAAGTTCTTACACATTTTAATGTTTTTTATTTTCACAGTTTACTATATGTTTCAGTAATCAGGTTTTATAAAGTGCCGGATTAGTGAGATTCTACTGTATATATAAATATTTGATTGGAAATTGCATAAAAATAAAGTGAACGAAAAACTTGGTAATTTAATATACTCGTGTTTATTTCATTCAAAACAGTTAATTAATTCTGCCACATTTCACATTCAGTCACATTTTTTCTTCCATAAGTGAGAAGTAAAGGATAAGAACTAATTAAAACAAAGTAAATATTAAAAAAAGAGACAAGAAGAAAATAAGTTAAAACAACGAAGTAAAAATTTAAGTTTTCCATGACAATGATACTATTGGAAGGAAAATTTGTAACATGTTTTTAATCCACCCATTTTATAAAATTTGTCACATTCATGCCATCATGATAATCATAGATTTGAATATAAGAAGTGCATCTTTTACAAATCCCTTCTCTTCTCTTCCATGCACAATGATCCATCGCTGACCGACTGACTTTATTTAATACACCACGAGTGTCTTCATTCTACCAGCTTGATGGTATAAAAGGGATGGATATACGTTTCATCTAGGTAAACTGGGCGTTTATTATAAATTTCTTGCCTATTTTTACGTAAAACTTCAATGTATTTGGTCCAAGTATGAGAAACGTTCATTTTGATTGACATTTCATAAATTTGAGTCCATGTTCGTGAATTGTCTTCCTAAGCGATTCACGCTGACCTTGGTAATCAATTGCTTCCTTTAATGCTTTGAGTGATTTATTTATTGTTGGCACTTCTTTCTTCACAACATAAAATGTTTTAATGTGACAAATCCTGCACAGGTCCATACTATCGAGAGTAATTTTCCTTTTTTTCCCAAGTGTAGAAAGTTGCGAAGATGTAGGAGCTTCGTTACCTTATTTTTTAATTCTCGACAAAGTTCTTTGAGACAAACCTAATAAACAAAACAAAAAATAAATCCACATTTTAATATGACAAAAACATAATTTTATATATTGTAAATATGTTGAAAATTTTTATTTTATTCGCATACAACAATTATAATTAAAATATTCATCCTGGCAGCACTAAGACAAACAAACCTGTACAGTAGCGTCCTGTCAAATGGAAACATCAAACCTTTATTGACTTTTTTGGCTTCGCAAAACTTTAATACCTCATTGGCAAATGTTCTGTTATAATTTCGTAATTAAAATATCAAAATTCACAATGTTTCACCGCTCACAACAACCCTCAACTGAATCTAAGGGTGAGGGAATATTAGTTTGAAAAGTCACCACTCGCCAATTTACGTTGGTCGGGCCATACCAACAATTCTGTGTAAATTTAAGTACATATATATTTTTGTCTGTTATTATTGTTATGACTAGTAATTAATAATAGTGTGCCGAAATAATTGGTGACATCACTATTCCTTTCTTCCAGAAAAGAAAAATATTTTATTGTTTGTAAAACATAAAATGTAATGATTTTAATGCCGGATTTATATTTTAATTTTACTATATTTAAAAAGCACCTTATTTTTTAAACTTTATTTTAAATTTGTTAAACTCTCGTAACAAACATAGCAAATCCTCCATATAGTATAGTCTCTTTATATTACACTGGACCCCAAATATGTTCATGTAAATAGTAAAGTTTTTAGCACAGTTAATAGTTTCAAAAGTTTTGCTAAAATGGTTGGAACGTATGAGAAGAGGGTAGTAAAAAAAATGAGGCGCGAATTGAACAGAGGACACGATCAGACAAATCTGATATTGGAAGACGCTTTAACAAAGGTCGAGTGTGCTTGAAAAGATGCATGAAAGTGAACATAGCAAGAGTGGTATATCGGACAAAATAATGTGGCATTCTATGCCCACTCCTGCAGAAAACGACATGATAGTAAGTTAGTTAGTTCATCATCAGCACGTCCACGATTCCACATCATTCAGAAATATAAAATCCACCAGAGACTACAAACATCAGTACTGCAAAATAAAATTTTGAGAATAATACTGAGAAGAAAGAGATAGACACAGAAAATATATTTCAATGTGATGGTATTTATTTTTAAAATCCTCACTAAAAAAATATCAGCAGAATTTATACGAAAAATTTACGCAAATCAACATGAGCACGAACATCATACAAAAAAAAGAGATAGACTGTGACTACAATTCAGGAAGAAGATGTTCAAGGTACATTTAATTTATTTTTATTTTTTTTTGTAGCATAAATAGTACATATGAAAAATAAAGGCAATTGCTTTAATATACGTAGTCTGTTCTAAAGCAATTACCTGTACAGTTTTTAAAAGTTGTAAATGTTAAGAGGTAAAAGTTGTAAATGTTAGGAGGTAAGTATAATTCAAATAGAAAAACAAACATCATTTCGTCGGTGTAAGTCCAATACCGCAGAAGAACCATTTGTCAAAATGTTCAAGAGAGACAAAAAAGGGCTCGCTTGTCTAGTGGGGATAGTTTATTTGCGGTATTGGCTTTAGCCGAGTGCAAGCAGTCTATGGATCAATTTCAACATTTGAATGCGGCATGTGCCGTTCAACTGAAAGCGCCAAAAAAACGTATTTTGAAATGATTGGCTCCTACGCGGTATTGAATTTACATAGACGATTTCTACTGTCAAAAAAACAAAATTGTTTTTTTTTTTAATTTCACAATTTCATATTATAATATTTGAACTGATATTAGTGTATGGTTTTTTTCAAGTACTATACTGACTTTTTTTTAAATAATACAAACATTAATAACAATCATATTTAAAAAGTCTAACAATGAAAGATCATGAAAGGGGAAAAAAACATGTGTTTGGTAATAATCTCGTGATCATGTCCACAGAGGAATTATTAATCATTTTTTTGGTAACCCTAACTTAACTCGCAAGTCAAAGTATGATTTGATTGGAACGAAAATTTAAACGCTGACAATTTTTGTTGATCATTTTTATAAAAAATTTCACTTCAAGGGCACTTACAATGCGACAATACATGCAAAAAATATATCTTATTTTCACAAAAAATTCATTTTCATTTAATACTTTTACTGTTACATAAATTATTCATAATCTATCAGATTTATGTTTCCATCGATAAATGTGTGTAGAATGCCCCTCATCTCGCAAGAAAAATGTTCCAAACCCCTGTTCTATATATGTATACATTTACTAGTCTGTGATTTTCCTCCGTTTAATATTCATTAGCCAACAAGCTCGGTGACACAAGGTCTGTATGTTGATATTCATTTAAAATTAATAAAATATGTTATGTACGTAGAAATTGAGCCCATCGATTGTGTCAATAATGTATTTCTTAAAATGTTTTCGAATTGTTCTTAATATTTGTAATAAGTAAATTAGTTTATAAACCGCATAAAAGGAAAGTATGGTTTTAATCAAGTATTTTTTATCATAATTGGTTATACGTTATTTACAAAGGTTCATTTGTTTACATTACATTATGTTTTATTTGTTAACCACGAGTATGTCACATAGGTGGAAAAAAAATCACTATCGATTTAGTGAATCAAATAAAGGTAATGCTACTTTTTTTAAAACAATTTGTTTGCATTGAATCATTCTTATCTTCTATATATATATATACACATGTATATATAAAATTTCAATGTTTTTCTGTGTCCTTCGACATTGATACATTTTACTGCAGTGATGTCTCAATTTCCTTTGAAATGTGAACTTATACTGAAGATACATTTTTAAAATGGTAAACAAACAAGTATATGTATCGTCAGTATTTTGAAAATTAAACAGTTGAACAGTATTATGTAGGGAGGTAATTATTCGTTCATAATGACGGTTTTTCAAACTATTTACTTTTATTGTCATTATTAAAAAAAGTGTTTGCAGTGATATTTACTAGTGTTCACACCCCGTCTCAGGACGGGCGCAAAATATGTTTTAGCGTGGTAGAAAATATCAACTGCACATTCTAATTTCCCAGCTTTCTTGACGATTTATCATTGTATCAACATTTATCTAACCCAGTCTGTTTAATGTCGTTACTTTATCGAGCTCACTATTTTTATTTTCATTTTCTATTTAAGTGTCTCATTTTCTCAACTGGATCGTCTTCTGTATTACACTCAATGTAATGTGTTCTACGAGAAATATAAGTGCGAGAGTGAGCACGGCAAAACCTCAGCCCAAACATCAGTGACACAAAAACAGCCTGATTTTGTGTGTGTGTGCTTCACCAACCGTGAACATCTGTCATTAATGAAATATTCTTACATTTGAACTTGTATTATTTTAACTCTATGAAAATGAACCTGCATTATCTTAACACTTTACAAATGGAACCTTGTTATTCTGAGGGGTCAAGATATTAAAATACTACATATATGTACAAACAACACCTTGAATAAATAAATATATAAAACATCATATATACTTTCTAATATCCGACATCAAATGTAATGACAAGAAAAATAACTTGATGATTTAATTTTGAAAACCAATTGTAATGAAAAATTATTATCCAGTTATTATCCAAGTAACATAAAATTTAAATCACATTATTATTTTTAATCTGTATTACAGATTCTGTGTTCGAATTTTTTCAAATATCTGACAAAAAAACTTCATTGTTGTCTCTTTGGAAAAGATGTATGTTCAGAACAAAAAGGTATTTTATAAACATTCAATGGAGTTCAATACTTCTCTTCAGTGAAATGTATGAATTTCAAGTTTGGAGTCTATTTATTATCTATTTCTAGTGTAAAAAAATGTCTATGTGGACTGAATGAAAATCTATGTACGTTAGAGTGGGAAATGGACAAATTTGGAGTGATAGAATATAGGGTTGCTCAGATAACTTGGCCATGTGGAACATATGAATGAGGAGAGTTAGTTGTAAAAATGTTAGTTAGTTTTGTTTACTTGAACAGAAGTAAATATGAATTGCTGAATTGGTTAAAAGCCAACCATTTTTCTCACAAACCTGATATAAAATATTTAAGGGCAATCATGAAGTTCAGTTACTGGTCCATTCTGATGACGCTACTGCTAGTAAACTTGTCTGCTGCCAGGAAAGTGTCTCCATCATCAAAACTTCGTCAGCCGAGAGACACCAAGACTTCATCAGCCATTGCACAGACGAAGATGGATGCTTTGGTTGCCCTGCTAAATGCCATACGATCGGGTGTAGTTCAATCAATAACGAGAGATTGTAAGTAATTATTTTCATTCACCATCCTAAAAACTGTTTTATTATTTATTCAATAATGGCTCTCAATAAAATGCTAATTGAATAAATAAAATGTAAAATATATGAAGATGAAATTTTACAACTTTCTGCTTGACTGATAAGACTGTCTATTGACATAAAGTTCCAGGTTCGAGTAGCAATGACGACTGTATATATTTCCGCTGATAAATTTTCAAAGTGTAACCTTTTAAGCCATGGTATAGTAAATTCAAATGGTCAAGGGTCACTATCGCATGGATTTGAAACGATAATGTATAATCAAAAATACATCTCAAAATGTTTTACAGAAATACAATTTTCATTTAAAAAATTAAGGTTGATTTCCCGTGTAATATTTAAAACATGTGCCCGTGCGTGTTTGTTTGTGCAATGTCGTCTCTTTCGCACACATGGGCCTGAACAGTTTATTGTACTCGTGGTGAGCGAGATTGTGTTTGCAATCGCAATCGTTGCTTATTATTCAATTAGTCCATTTTCCGTTTTTTGATCATGTCGAACATATCAGTTGAAGGAAAAACTTGCTACTGTTTTACATTTCGTATTAACATTTGCCCGCTACATTTGTTTATATCTTCACTGAAAAATGCCAATGCCAATGCCAAAATTAAATGCACAAACTATAAATAAATGAACCACCTAGGGTAAAAGAAACAAAAAAAATTGTGCAGCTTAAATATATTTTAGAAAATGCATAAATAATGCCCATGATTGACATCTATGTATCATCGAAACTGAAATAATTGAATTTATTTACGTAGCTCTGTATAATATGCAGTATTTGCAAGATTTTAACAAATATACATATTACAGTCAATAATGTTTGTTTCATATTTTAATTATAATAGCCTATAATTTCATTTTTAATAATAAATAAATAATTGTTGTATTTCATTTTTTAGTTAAAATGTGCTTTATCGAAGTAATAATAACCATTTTATATTCTAAGAAATTAAATAGTGCGTGAGCGTTATACATTAAAAACTATTTAATGATTTGTTTAAAATTTATTTAGACAGCTATTTAATTACTCGTGCAAGCAAATTGAAAGTTAGCTTGGTTAGTCATATTTTAATATAAAATAATTTATAAACCATATGATTAATTATTCACATAAATTAATTTATTATTTGGTTAAGATACAATTTTAAGATGGATAAGAACTTCAATGTACATTTTCAGGTGACGGCATTAAGAACTTCCTCGGTATGAATTCTTCCCAGTTGGCCGCTCCTGGTAAATTAAATTTGACCACCATAACTATCGATCTTTATTCCAGGACTCGATTCGTAAGACTTTCTATAATTGTAAAAAATTTATATGATACTTGTCCAAATAAAATGTTCCTGAAAAATTTACACATGTGCTTTTTCAGAATTATTTTCTTAACTTCAAGAAGTTTCTAGAGTATTAAGATTATTGTAGATATCATATTATATTTTTTATGGGTTTGGGTCAGGTAATTTTGAATCCCACAGCCAACTTCTTATCAAACCAATTTTCCAAAGCCATGTTTCCGAAAGACTTGTTTCTTATTTAGAGATAGTATAAATTTATTTTTTTATTGTCCTTTGTCTTGAAACATATTTTTTTGTCATTGCTTTTCAAACGGACACATGTCTACTATCTGTATATACTGTGTGTACTGTATGTACTGTATATATTGTCATACTATCTGTACTGTATATATTGTCATACTATCTGTACCACTTTTCAAACGGACTATGTATCTGATTTAGCCAGTTTCCTTCCAACTTCAATTGTGTAACAACCCCAATAAAAAATTGGCAAATCCAATGGCCGAGTAAATAATACATTTGCAACATTGTACGAGTATGTTGTATAAATTTAAAAATTGAAACAACGCAACTGTCGGAACTAAGGATATTTGTTTATGTGAATGGTGTAAGTGTCTTAAAAGCTTGAACGAGTCTAATGTGATTTAGCATGTTTCGTTCGGGGAATTTATCACTGGAAGACAAGACCCGTACTGGACGTCCCATCGAAGTAGTGAGCAACTCTGGGCCATGGTTGATGTAGGCCCTCGACCGACCTCAAGAGAGTTTGCAGTTATTGCTAATAATGGAAATTATGTAATTGAATAAATAAATAAGCTGGATGGATAGAGTTACGAATGAAGATGTTATGGTTCTGATGAATAAAGAAAAATAATAATTTAAAACAATAAAAATCCGAAAACTTCAATATCTTGCATGTAATGAAATACTGGAGAAGTACGAGATCTTGCACCTCATAATGCAGGGAAAGATTGCTGGAAGTCGGTGCCCTGAAAGAAGGCATACATCATGGCTAACGAGGGGACCCACCGATAACCCAGGACCATTTTATAAGCAAAAGCTCTTATATAGCGGTCCTGCTTATTCACCGCCAGGTTGACATTTTTTTATGCTAAATAGGCGACTGTGCAACGAAGCTCAGCGCATACGCGTCCAATATTAATAAAGATACAGTAATAACATACAGGCGCCGGGAGACAGAGGGGCAACTAGGAGAATACACAAAACACTATCTCACGGGAAATAAGACAGGCACAAAAAAAAGGTGAAGTTAACTCTACTTGAGCACCAGATTATTGAGCCGGCAGATATTATACTGGAAACAGCACCGTAGGGGGTGTCCGACCAATCAAACACCCGCCACAGCAGATCGGCTGAAGAATCTATGACAATGGTTTGGCCAATAGAGCTTTTCCAGACCGCAGTAAACAAAATGATTATAAGCAAAGTCCACCAAACATATAGGGCACAAAAAGGACAATGTTTCTTTTAAAATATTGAAATTTTTTATTCACAAATTACTTCCGAATCAACTTATTGTAAACTTTCAAATGTTAATATATGTACAATGGCCATTTTTAAAATAAGAACCGTTTTGTTGTAAATTCATAAAATCATGACAATTTATTGTATGAATAAATATTATCCCCGTTGACGTCTAAACTTTTTTGAGACGAAAGCTTGACAACACCGGCGTTGAAAAAATCTACAGTCTGTACCTTGAACTCTTTTAATTTGGGGTATAGTTGATAATCCAATAGCACCGAGTTGTATGGAGGATGGTCCAGTAGCTCCCATCTAAATTTCTGCATCTCTTTTGTCATGTTTACAGCAACATGAGGTCGAGCACCAATCGGCGGGACTAATGATAGACATGGTTAATAAAATACCACTGAGAAATACGTCCGATGCACTGAAAAGCTTGGAAAGGCAAGGTAGAGTTACAGACAAATTATGACAAGCTCAATAACACAATGGCTCCCGTACATATATCGTAAATCCTACATTTCCTTCTAAGAAACATGATAGATTACCTTGCAATAATGTATGTATTTATTTTCTTCAGGAAAGATTTAGCTTCACGTCAGATATCACCACCAAAATATTATCTTCCAGCCTGTGGAACAGCAGTAAACCCGTGTTGCTGTTCACCCCTGGCTACACGGCTACCATTAACAGTACTGTATCGAGGGAGATGGTGAGCAGATTACCATCGCTCGGAGTGTACAATGTTCTGATAGTAGACCCATACATGGTGATGGGCTGGTTCTATTATTATTCGGCGACAGCTGTACCCTTCGTTGGAGAAGCTTTGGGACAACTTCTATTTCAGTTGTATAACGGTAATAAAATTATATATATATAGGTGAAGGTTATGTAAACATAATTAGAAACATATAATGATGCAACAGCATCCGTTAATCTTTGTAAGCCATCTGTTGTGTTATAAATGGTCATTCTTTTAGATATCTATCGGACCTTCTATTTAAAGAATATGTTATTCTAGATATCAGACATATTTATATGTTGAGACTTTTACAATATTTCCATTCAAACAATAACCTCACCTAGCAATAAATGATGGTCACAACACAAGACAGCGAATAAACATCTACACACCAGTTCCGAGAGCAACGCTTCTACATGTTTTTAGCTCCGAATTTGTGCAACACACTTAACACTAATTGGAAATCATTTACTTTCAAAAAATAACGCAAATATATGATCCAATTGGGTAGAGATCAGTCAGAAGCAACATCACTACATTTTTTTATCATATCTCTGTCATACTTTTTAATTAAATGACACCACAACAGCACAATAAAAACTGGCTACTTTAATACAGACGGCGGTCTAACAAAGTAGCCAAGACAATGCTGTATATATCAAAGGTGGGTGCCTACTACATCTCACACAATTAATCCCGTTAAATAGGGGCCCGAAAAGTTTGCACCCTACAATTCATCTGATATTTTTACAAGTGCCAGTTTCAGTTTGCTTTTCAACATTTCAAAATCGTTTTTCACAAGTACATAGTATGAAAACATTATCGGTGTCGGGTTAGGTTAGGTTAGGTAGTTTATTTCCTTGAAAGTCTGAAAATTATATAAGACAAAAGACTAATTTTGATCTTTCTATTTAATAATAAATCCACACAGTACTAATATTTGTATATCTTATACTTATTTATGGGCCCTTTTATTCGTTCTGTATTGGGGCCCAATTTTTGTAGTTACGCCCTATTGAGAGAGTAAGTTTTTAAGGTGTTAATAATTTATATTTAAATAAAAAACTTTTTAATTATAATTCAAATATGTGTTTAACTACTTTTCAATGTAATCCTCGTAGAAGTCCCACCGTTTGGAGACTGATAGACGGGCTTGACTCTCCCCTTGTTTCAGAAGTCTGCCCACCTGTTTCTCGTACCTGTCAGTTTTATACACACCGTCATTGGTCTGCATGCGTATTGAGAAAATAAAAATCTGATTGCGCCATGTCCAGGCTGTATGGAAGCTGGTCCAGTAAGTTTTCTGCCGTGTTTCGAGTTTATAAAATAAATCACCGAGCGCGCTTCGCAATCGGCGAAATTAACAATAAACGTGGTTTATAGAATCGGCGAAACTGATAGGCAGGGTAACAGACAAGTTCCTGACAACGTTCCAGTCCAAAATGCCGACATTCATTGTAAATATACACAAATTATGGCCTACATACATGTCGTAAATACCAAATTATCTTAAAATTAACTGCATGCACCAATTTGATTTCAGCTGGATCGACAAAACTCTATGCCGTTGGTCACAGCTTGGGTGCTCACATTAGCGGGATCGCTGGGAAAACCTTTTATAATCTCACCGGAATTAAGCTGGACAGAATAACTGGCCTGGACCCCGCAGGTCCTTGCTTCTTCGATGAGGATCCAAGTCTCAGACTGAACAGTACAGACGCTACATTTGTTGACGTCATTCATACTGATGCGGGAAGTTTTGGAATCAGTGAACCTTGTGGTAAGCGTATTTTTATGAATGAATGATGCCTGTATTTATTTATTACAAGTATATTACACACATACATGTCATAAAAGAAGAAACATTGTATTTTATCTGTCATATGAAAATTTAACATAGTATGTCGCTCCATTGCTTAGGGTTCATGTCCATGGAAGAAAACAATCTAAGAGGTTTAGTTGAGATACATCTTAATACCGTGTACACTTGATGAGATTTTGTTCTGGAGATAAACTCGGAAATCAGCTTGAGATTGTTAGAAAGAGACAAAAACTCAAACATGGCATACATTCTGACGTCACCTAAAACTACTATAGATCCCTATAATTATTTATTCAAAACATATTAAGTCAATCAAATGATGAACATGACGATAATGACATTTAACGTAAGAGTGTGAATTGAGGTGCGAGATGGCGAATTTTTTTCGAATATGAAATCCGAAAGTCGTCTCCAAAGTGTCTAATGGGAGCAAAATCTGTTGAACCATTACATATGTCTCTGAGACAATGGTACTGACAGAATAATGTGTGTGCAATGGACATTTTTGAAATGAAAATTATGAAGCGTATCTTTGGATCAGTTTTAAAAAATATATTTATATGTGAACGCTACAGGAACGAGCTCTATACTCTGTATAGTAAGATAAGTGTCTCAAGGTTTGTTATAGCAGGAAGACTTCGGTGGTCGGACTGTGCGGAGTGAACCTAACAGATATCATTGCTAAACACGAGACCAGTAGGGTGCAGGGGGTTGGGATTCTTGGGAATGTAAAAATTGAGGTGGAATGGCAACATTTTACTATAGTAACTTATTACTAATGCCCATAGTAAAAATCCTTTGTGGGTTATTGATACATCAAATTGAATACTGTCAAAGCATAGATGAAGATGTCTATAGGCATGACAAATAAAATTAAATATGCATTATCTATGAATTTTTTCAACTAGCATTCGAAATCTGTCACTTTGATGGTGAAATTTTTTTGTATTATGTATTAAACAACGAGATTATCATCGTACAAACTCTCATCACTAAAATAGTGGGATATTGAATTATTAATTGTCGTATACTGCAACTTTCTAAGTATCAATGTGTCGGATGACTTTTGGAACAGCTGAAAAAAGTCTGCCATATTTAACTATCGATTCTCATTTTTACTATCGGATATCGGAGAGTAAAATGAGTTTACTACGGAATGTACTTTTGAGAAGTAAATATTTTTTTACTGACGATTAAACAACCCATTTTCGCAAAAAATGTTACTTTAGTAACTTTTTTTACTAAAGTTAGAAGTTACTACTGATCACACAACTGGCCCTAAGTCTTCAAAGACATATACAGGGTGTCCTGTAAATAGTGGTCCAAACGAAAACCATCAATAGCTGAGACCATGCCCTATCAGAATATCCCATCATGAATGTCACACAGATTTCAAGATATTTGAACTTTTATAAAGTTTTGAATAATTTGTTACTTTTTTTTATGTTATTTCCAAAACTTCCGCTTTCAATAACACAGGTTTACCAGATTATTCATCTAAATATTGATTCCGTCAATTAAGTAATATTTCAGACTATATTTTGAAAATGTATCGAAATGCGCATGTGGCGAAATCAGTGCACATTATTCTGTTGCAAAACAAAAGTTGTCTATTGTGTACGAGGCTTTAAGGCCTAGCACGCACTGTGATTTTTTACTACTGCCATTTTTTTACAAAACAGCGCACCAACAGGCACTGCAATTTTAAACTGCATATTTTCAATTCAGTATCAAAATGGACTTCTAGATGACAGCTTATTTTGTATGTTGTATCTCTGATTAACAGAAATAGAAAAAATAATCGCCGCTGACATTAATCAAATACTGGGTTCATCTGTTAACTGACAAGATACCTAAAGGGTTATTTTTAAAAACTCCACCATAATACACAAGAACATCCCGATAAGTTTTTTAATTATTGTAGAATGTCAATAAATAGTTTTGACAGCTTTTAATTGAAGTGGGTCCATATATTATGTTCCAGGATAGAACATTTCACAAATCAATATCACCAGAAAAACATCTCTCTGTTACTTTGAGGTTAGAAAACAACGACTTTATAGCAAATTATTTAACTATTGTAATAATTGGTTCCATTGGTTCAACGCGTACTGATTGAAAAAAAGGGGAAGGGCGCCATTATACATTTTCATAGAACACAAATCCAACCGCTTTTTCAAACCGCAGAGCAAAATGTGTCCAGATGCATTTTTAAAATCAATTACGGGAATAAAACGTAAGTGCATGCACTCGCATACAAACCTATGAGGTACAATATTTTAAATATTAATTAAATATATTAATTAGAAAGATATACATATAAAATCAATAATATATTTAATTCATATTTAAAATATCACAGACCTATGTTCTGAATAATTACAACTTCACAATAAGAATGCGATCTCGTAAATAATAAAGTTGTATCAATGTGTCCAAAATTTAATAAAAATTAATTGATAATTCTGGCGTCTGCTATCAGTTTACTCAAAGGTATTTGAGATTCTGTAAAAATAAGGTAGATGGCTCTGTC
Source organism: Eubasilissa splendida (assembly GCA_031772225.1). Classification (NCBI taxonomy): domain Eukaryota; kingdom Metazoa; phylum Arthropoda; class Insecta; order Trichoptera; family Phryganeidae; genus Eubasilissa; species Eubasilissa splendida. The sequence continues at coordinate 10,257,175 of CM062866.1, read as the reverse complement.
AAATGATGGAACGATTAAATGTATTAATATCAAAAAGGTAACATATAGGTCGAAAATTGTCGCTATAGCTTAGTTGGATAAAGCACCTTCCCCGGTTAGGAAAGAGATCCAGGTTCGAATCCCGGTGGCGCAACAATAATATTTTTCGATAAAATTGATTTTATATGTATATCTTTCTAATTAATATATTTAATTCATATTTAAAATATCACAGACCGTCTGTTCTGAATAATTACAACTTCACAATAAGAATGTGTTCTCCTAGATACAATATCTTGCAGATGAAAACTGCACAAGTTTAACTGCAGTGCGTGCCAGGTCTTAATCAGTTACCAAGAAAGGGTCGACTCGTTCACGTCTATTAAAAAGGTTTTTAATTTTACACCTCTACGCAATTAAGACAGCAAATATTATATTTTTTGACGAAACCGCGACTGGTAATAATTGTTTTATATAGATTTATGTTTATGTTATTAGTTCTGATTTATCAATTATATATTTTTTTTTAATCAGTTAAAAACCATGTCTAGACTAGACTAATTTAAAAAATTAAAATAACAGTCTTTTTGGTTGTTTTTTAAAACATGTATGTACTAACTGCCTTTTTAGATTCTTAATCATGATGAAGATGTCACTTTATTCAAAAAAAAGTAAAACAATTCTAAATATACAAAGTTTACAAGAAATTATAAACTTTTTATCAATTTTAACCGGCATACAATCTGTGAGCTGTGTTTTTGTATAATAATTTCTGGTATAACTAATTTAAATACATAATTTATTATCTTCTGCAAATTATTTTTGATGATCTTTGACCTAGCAATTCAATTGAGAACTGATGTTTATCCACAAAAGGAGATGAGCGTTGTTAATAATAATACTACTCCCTCTTCTAAGTAGACTGCAGACTTTTTTTCCATAAATGAACAATTTTGAGATGTTTTCACAGACCAGTATATACGTATTTGGTAGTCTGTGGAAGCTTTTCATAATTAATTCAATATTATGTTTTTTTTAATTGCTTCACTTTCTTTCAACGGAACAACATGTTTTATCGGGGGTTCTCTCTGAGAGGTGATTGGTTTTATGGGAGGTTCTCTCTGAGAGGTGATTGGTTTTATGGGAGGTTCTCTCTGAGAGGTGATTGGTTTTATGGGAGGTTCTCTCTGAGAGGTGATTGGTTTTATGGGAGGTTCTCTCTGAGAGGTGATTGGTTTTATGGGAGGTTCTCTCTGAGAGGTGATTGGTTTTATGAGAGGTTCTTTTGAGAGGCGATAGGTTTTATGGAAGTGCAAAATGTGCTATAGCGAAACATTTACAGGAGGTTCAAAGACAAAAATGTATAATCATAATCCTTTTGTTCCGTATTCGTAGTTAATTTTTTTATATAGGTGAACACATATACTTCCATACTTGAACCAAAATGATTATTATTAAATGTAATATAGTATCACCAGTTTTTTATTTGTTCCTAACCTTAGCCTATTTCCAATCAGTGTACACCTGTTTCCCAGCTCGGCTAGTTCGTTTTTGTATGTGTGAATTTTGTCGAGAGTGTGTAAAGGAAGTGGTGTTCTCGCTGGATTATTTGTTGGATCCATCCAGTGGAACAACAGAAGATTTGTATTTGTGAAATTCAGTGAACAGAGTGCGATGGATTCATCGACTTGCGTCGGTCATACCTTTTATTTTGCTAATCCTTGTATTGTCCTTAACTGAATGATAAAATTTATTTTATATTTTATATTCTTGCAACCTGACAACTATGTAATAGAGCTGTAACCTAATTATAGTTGGCTCTAAGGACCTTGCAGGTTCATGGCCGATCCTGATACCTTTCACGTGCTAAGTAAGTGCTCTGTAATCTTATCACTTCGCTAGACTGTGGTCATTGTCAATTGTCATTACCAAATAAAAGCATTAATATTTTTAAGATTAGCAAAATCAACTTTGTGGTTAAAATCCATTAATCTTTGTTTTATATATTGTATGTTGATGATATATTATGTATTTGGTCAGGTTCACAATGTCAACTAACAACATTTTTAAATCTCATTAATTCATTTAATAATAAAATACAATTTACTTTAGAAATGGAAAATATTTCGACCCTAATTTTTTTAGATCTGACAGTGATTAAAAATAATAATAAAATTTAATTAAAAATTTAAAAAAAAACAACTTTTACAGATACTATCATACATAGTGAATCTAATCATCCATTATAACACAAACATTCAGGGTTCCACTCCATGATACACCGTTTAGTCAATATTCCTATGTCAGCATTAAATTTCAATGTTGAATGGAATAAAATTTAAAAAAATAGCAGTTAATAATAGGTATAATACAGATTTAATAGACACTATTTTAAAAAATAACTTAAAAGAATATATTAGCCAATTTTTATATAAATCACATATAAAACATAATGATTATTGGCGTAGGATTTTATTCATAAATAAATTTTCGAATCAAATATCTAAACACCTACCACGAAACATTAGACCGGCATTTTATACAAATAATAATATAGGAAATATACTAATAAATTCTAAAGACAAAGATGGTAAATTTTACAATTCTGGTGTCTATAAACTTAGCTGAAAGGATTGTGCTGCTTTTTATATTGGTATTGGTAGGTTGTAATTTTAATATAAGAGTAAAGGTGCATTTGAGATATTTGAATAATAGTGGTTTTTCGGAATTTTCTGTTCATTTGTTAGATAAATGGTCATGGCTTTGATAAAAATTTGGGATTGTCTATTTTACATGTAAACGGTGTTGGTCTTAAATTAAATAATTTGGGATCATTGGAAATAAATAAAGCGTGTAAAACTAACCAAAATATTATGAACAACCAACTAAATTTAACCACAAGTCCCATTCTAAATTTTTTTCCAAAAAACTATTTTGTATCATCATGTAACAATTTAAGTTGGGTACTAAATTTATTTTTTAAATAATTATCGTTTTTTAAAAATAGATTATGTTAAAGCAATAATATAACATGTTTTTGATTAGTTAATGACATCCTGAAGAAGAAAATGATATTTTTCGAAACCGGTAAATGTATTTAATTCATTAAGCAGTTAATAAAACAAAGTTAATAATCTAAAATAATAAAAAATAAAAGTATTAATATTTTTAAGGATAATACATTATTATTGTGAAGCTGCAGTTTTTCACAACATAGTTTTGTAGTATCAAAGTTTATTCAAATAATAATGAATTGATTTTATGAATTTCTGATGTCTCCTAACGTATATTATTCAAAGGTATTTGAGATACGTCGCATTAAAAGGTGATAGCTTTTTAAAAATGGAATAACAGATGTATCAATTTGAAAGAGCTGCAGCATATAAGTTTAAAAATTTGTCGTTAACTTACTCGGTTAACGTTGTGTAACGGTAGCGCATTTCCCCGGATAGGAAAATATCCTGGTTCGAATCCCGGTGATAACCAAAATATTTTTATTTTTATATCTTTCTAGTTGATACATTTAATTTGTGTTAAGAATATTAATAAGTACTGACTTTTCGTATTAGATTTAAATACATGCCTAATAAAAATGTTATTCAAAATATAATAAAATTAACCTCTGATGAACTTCGCAATATGCCAGCTTCAGATGTTTGTAAACTGCCATTTGCAAGTATTACGTATCTCGCCTGTTACACGGGGGAGATTGGTGTTTTTTTCCCTTATGGGGAGATGTTAATATTTATTGAATCGATGGTATGGGTCTGAGATATGTAACGCTTTTTTTTCATGGAGATGCATTTTAGGATCGTATTAAAAGTGAGAACAATTAAACAAAATCTACTACAACAACAGCAATGAGGACGGACATTGGCATTTTTTAATGCTACTAGGCAGCTGTTCAATATTGCCTCGCATATTGACAGGGCGATACCACACAGCTGCCAAAATAAGATTTCCCCTCATCCCGGTTGACTCACTTTATTAGTAAATAAATAAATAATATTTACAATACATAACATAAAGATAATACAATTAACATGGGGAAATGACCCAGCACAAAAGAATAACATATAAGAGACTCACCGTCCACGGACCATTGCCGGCAGATTTAACCCACAAGAACAGTACATCGCAGATCATATTTGGGCAGAAGGTAGAAAAAAAAAGAACAAAACTCAGCAGTTCTACGGAGGGTCTCCCATCTGGAGACTCACTCTCGAACAAAGGCCCTAAACAAATCCAAATTCTGCCACGCTTGAGCAGATCAGAATTCACGGAACCTCGATCTACTACATATGTATATTAAGCAAATTTCTATTACTAATGAAATACTTGTTTCAGGCCATGTTGATTTCTACCCGAACGGAGGAAACAATCAGCCGGATTGTTTAACTATCTTGTGCAGTCACGACAAGAGTTGGGAATTCTTCGGAGAATCCGTGTCGTTCACCACAAACTTCCCATCTGTCAGCTGTTCAGACTGGTTTACATTCAAGACTGGAGGTTGCGCCTCAAATCCCAGGGTTCTAATGGGATACGCAACCCCTGTGGGAAGTCAGGGTATATACTACTTGAAGACACATCCAACCTCTCCATTTGGCTTAGGAGAAAATGGTATAACAACACCTGGCACTGTTGATTTTATGACGTCATTGATGATGTGGTGGAATTCTTTGATTAGGTGTATAAGGTATGTAGGTTTATAGATTTTTCGCAAAAGGACCTAAGCATATATCACTTAAAAGTGTTATCTTAGCTGTCTTAACTTGTTAAAATTATCAGTGAGACGTACGATGACCGACCTTATACTTCTATACAGAATCATCAATGATATGATAGACTGCCTCCAGATTGTCGATCTGCTTGACTTTCACGCACCATTGAGGTCATTGAGACACAATTCATCATTCTATAACAGTGGTAATGTCAGAACTCATGCATTAGCTAACTTTGCAGTCCCCAGAATGCATTCTTTGGGGAATGAATATGCGGAGGTAGTCTTCTATTTTTGCTGTAATTTAACTCTTTATAGGACTACATTATTACAATTTTTTGTGTCTCAACTCAATGGTGATGGATAAATTTACTTCACATTTTATATTTATTTTTAATTTTGATTTTGAAAAAACATGCTGACATTGTGTTATTTTACAAATTATGTTAACACCTGAATAGGGTGTGTATAGTAATAATAATAATAATATATGTAATTTGCAATAAAACTAAAAAATTTTTAAAAAGAACACATTTGTTTAATATTTCTTCCTGTGGTACAGGAACTCGGCACAACAGCAGTTGGTGTAAAAGGATGAAGAAGAACTCTTGGAAGCAGGCAGCGACCTGGACTGGTCAAGTTTTATTATCTTTACAGATAAATCTGTAGGTACCAGAAGCCCAGGAACTCAGCACTTGTTTATCTTGGTGGAAGAATAGAAGAAGAAGAAGATGGCGAAGATAGAGGCGTATTTTAAAGAATCTTGATATTTTTTTTAATCTGACCCTCTGAGTTTTTGGGGAGGTATCAGAAGGTTATGTAGGGTGAATATTATGTTCCAGGCCGATGTTGTTTTTGAATAACTAGGAAATGAAATACAATTTTTTAAATTGCTGCATTATCCAACAATGCTACAGCTGTACATGCTGTAGCATAGTTGGATAATGCACCTTCCCCGGTTAGGAAAGAGATCCAGGTTCGAATCCCGGTGGCGCAACAACAATATTTTTCGATAGAATTGATTTTATATGTATATCTTTCTAATTAATATATTTAATTCATATTTAAAATATCAGACCTATGTTCTGAATAATTACAACTTCACAATAAGAATGTGTTCTCCTAAAAATATTAAATAATACATAAAAATAAACTGTGTTTTATGAAAACACGTGAAAACATTATATATATACCTTGATAATTTCAGTTTGGGACCAGATTATGAAATTCACTTGGCGGCGATGTTTAGCCATAAAGTCATAAAATTGATGCAAATCAACATGAGCACGAGCATCGTACAAGGGGAAGGGATAGACTGAGACGGCCATTCAGGAAGAAGGCCAAAACTTAGAAATCAATGATGTATAGTGCGATGAAATTTTTTAATGAAATGCCAGAAAACTTAAGAAAGGAAGAGAAATTGAATAGATTTAAAATGAAACTGACTAAATATATAAAAGATAAGTTTTAGTAAAAGAAAATACTTTAATCTTATATGTATTAGAGCATGTATAAGGAGTGCTTATGTGTGCACTATTTTAAGAATTAAATAAATAAATATAAACACCTAAAAACACATTAACGTTAGCATTCATTAAGGGTGCTCTTATGCTAGATCGTTTAAATACCTTTTAAAAACTGAAATTACATATTACAAGGATATTTTTTAAAATGTAGGTGATTGTTTTTCATAAGGGACCAACACGTGTACAGGGTAACCCTTTTTTACATTTTTCATTAGGGCCCAATTTCTTTAGTCGCGCCACTGATTCAGAGTACACGTCTTTCTTGTTAATTAAAACACATTAGTTAGACAGACTTATCATAAATATTATTAAAAAATTAAGTTGTTGTGTTACATGTCACTCAACCAGGTACCAGTTGAGCTCGGTAACAGATAACAAGGTATGTACAATCTTACTATTTTAAATACTAGGTATTTTCTCAAATCGATCAACTTAAATTGTTAAGGAATATAAAATTCCAATCACTTTAATAGTGAATTATGCATTTACAAATTAAATCAGTTTAATAGAAAATTATCTCAAATCTACTAGAATTTTAATTTGTCATGTTCGCTTAGAGTCGCTCTGTATCTCTTAGATTCTTTTTTATCCTACAAAAGGCATTATTTTCTGATTATGTTTTTGTCAGCCTAACTAACCAACTTACAGATAGGTAATAGAACACCACGCTGCCGTATCCTGACATACCGCTTTTGTCTCGTTTGCTTTCACACATCGCTTCTCCGATGCACAATTTTAGTCCGGTATACAATTTCTATTTGATTTGATTTGAATACCGTATCGATACCTTCTAGTTTCGAATTAAATTATTATTGAACACACGGGGAGTAGGTTGAACGCAAAGCTCAGCAATTCATTTATTTATAAAAGTGCAACGTCCGAAGAGCAATATATTTTTATATCAAGTCATGTGACAAGTGCTTTTTGAAGATTATATAATTATTTTATTTTAAATATGTGTGCGTGTAGCTTATGCTATTTAATGTGTGATCAAAGTACAAGCGGAAAGAAATATTCTTATATAATATAATATTCTCATTCTGTTTTATGAAAAAAATCTAACAAATAAATAGTCTTATGTATAAATTATTACAACTTTGTTTTGAACCACTTTGTGAGTTAGATTTAATAAATCAACCGGTTTCTGAATATACCATTTCCTTCATCAGGATGTCAAATAAATTAACTAAAAACCATATATCAAATTGTTGTAATGTTTTTCAAATTCTATTTTATTTTTTAAGTATATACTTATATTTAAATAATAAATCTAGTACCTAATTTCAAATGTTACTATGGTGAAAGATGTGGAAATTGACTTAAGGCTTCCCTTTCAATAATAATTCATCTTTTCGCATTTTTTACTAAAAGGTGGGTTTTTATTTTTCATTTATATCAGAAGTTATACACTCATTTAACTTTTTTCAAAACATTCACTGAGATAGAACCTTTACACTCATTTAAAACTAATAAACTGAATGTTATTTGGCATAATTATAAGAAAGACCGCGACCATTAGATACATATTCCGCGTGCCACAAATTTGTCTTAATATGGAAAATTCTTGCATAAACGAAATATATAATTGTAATTATTAAATATACTTATTTGTAATGATTCTAAATTATTCAATTTAAGACCAACATTGTTTATATGTACAACAGACAATCCCAATTTTGTATCAAAAGTTTGATCATTTTCTAATAAATGATTAGTAAATTCAGAAAAACCATTACTTTTTAAACATTTTAAATGCTCTTTGACTCTTATGCAAAAATTTTGGCCTGTTTTTCCAATATAGAAAGCAATACGATCTTTTTTAATTGTGTCTATTAATTTTGTATTGTACCAGTTATTAAGTGTTATTTCTTTAATGGTATTTTAAATTCAATATTGAAATTAAATAATGACATAGGAATGTTGACTAGACAATCTATCACAAAAATCATCTGCATTTCGCATAATTATTTAATAATCCAAACTATTAAATGTTATTATATGTTTAATATTTAAAAAATATTTGTTTAAAGGGGTAATCATGAAGTTCAGGGTCCAATGATGTTGATACTGGTGAGAGCAAGATCATCGTCTGTTAATATTTTGTCAGACATTGACCAAGCGAAGGTGGATACCCTGTTCAACGGCGCAGATTCTGACTTTATTCATATAACATTGAACGGTTGTGAGTTAATTTTTTGAACGTTATAATTTTGAAGACTATATATTATATAATCGATAATAGCATAAAAATGTTATTTATATCATCACTAACGGGGTCAGGTATGGCCTCCTCAACAATTTTCCTCTTTTTTATTTTTTAAATTATATCCATTTTGCAATTTTTATAGATGAAAATAACATTTTTAATATAATTTTTCCAAGACCCTTCAGTTTGTATATAAAATATCTAGTTATTTTATACATTAACAGTATTTTACACTTGATGGTAACCTACATACATAGTTCAACATATGGATACTATTATAAAAATATTTACCAAAAAAATCATTTTAATTTCAAATTAAATAAAAATGCACGAATAAATATTCAAAAGAACTATAAAAAAACAATATGTACGTAGACGGAAGACAATTATTTGCAGTCAAAAGTACCTACTAAATAATATGTGGTTACCAGCGGCATGCACTGCATACAAGCAAATACGCTGTGCATTACTAAATCAGTGACTGTACATTAGGGCCCAAAAAGTTTGTAACCTACAGTTCATTTGGCATTGATATTTTTGCGACTATTCTTACCTTTTCTAGTGTTAATAGAAATTCACAGCAAGAAATGAAATTATCAAATTTGAAAAATCGACTCTCAATTGTATTATGAAAACACTTGAAAATATTATCGATGTAAAGTTTAAATACTTATATTTTTTTCATGAAAGCGTGAATATGAGACAATACAATTTAATATTGATAATTCTTATAATTTAATATTAATATTTGATAATTGCAATACTTATTTAGGGAGGCCTTTTTTACTTTCTTACTTCTATTACCCGGATCAGTGTAACCTACGGCTAGACATTTAAATTGCGACAGTCGTTTGTGTGCAACTTCATACTGATTCAGTGAGGTAATTTACTAGTACGCATGCATCCAATTTGTTTGTTCAATCTACATATTTATAGCTATATCAATAATATTATCGACACTTAAAGCATTATCTATCCATAAGTAATTCGTCAATATCATTTTAGTTAAAGGTATCAAAATCTTCTCCACCAATTTAATAAGCCAAAGTAATGATTTCAGCTGATGTTGCCAATGTTTCAATGATTTCACTGACTGAAACACACATCCAGGCTATGTTACTTTCCATCATGAATTTAAAGTTTGTTTGTTTGTTTGAATTACATTACATATATACCGCACAACTTCAAAATCGCATAAGAAGAGGACCAAGTGTACTTGAGTTGTCCTCATTTGAGAATGCTGGGGCTTTCTACTAGGGGCAACCTAATAATAATAATAAATTCAATGTTCTTAGTTTATTTTCATTGTTTTAGGTTGAGTAATGAATCATCACACATTTTGAATGAACAATGTACCTACCTTGAATCTAATAAAAAAACGAGATCTGGAGACAAATCTGATATATCAATGTGCACGTCTTTATTGTTATTAAAAACACATATGTTAGACTTATTATAAATATGCGCAGATATATTATAAAAATTATACAATTGAATTTAAGTTATAAGCCTTTTATTGTGTCATGTCAACAGAGTGCCGCTCAGTCAGGCTTCAGTTGAGCTCGGCTACACAGGGTACGTATATAAAATATTACTATTTTAAATACTTAGTGTTTTCTTGAATCGATATATCTTACAGAAACATTTTACTACATTAATAGAAAAAGACTTGAAATAAAATGCATTTATTTAAAATGTTATAATTGCATGTAAGTATTAAATGCCTGCATTGCTGGGCTTTGTCCGCATTGAAGTAAATAATCAGAAAATATAATTTAAAATTAATAAAAAGGAAATGATGGTGTTTAAACATGAAATATATATACTTAGGATAGATATGAAAATAAGTTAATATATGTGCTATTAAATTGTATCAACGGGTAAAACTTTTATGTTTGTAAAAATTATACGGATAACACATATAAGTAGGGATTTTTTCAATGAGTTAAAGTAATACAAGTTTATTTCACTCAAGTGCTACTTACATAGCCGGTCATAAAGCAAAACTAACCATTTTTATACTAGTTTTGTAAGATGTAACTAAAATATTTTTATAGTTGTGAATAGAAATAAACTTCTTAATATAGAACATCTACCTGGATACGCAATATTGATATTATTTTAATACTTTTTTATTTTATTATTATTTTGAAATATTTACAATTTTATATAGTATATGAGCTACATGAATCTGTTACAAAATTTAAGTTACATATTTTTGTGAATCACTTACCTCTCCAAAAGAGACTAGCTCTTGTTCTTGGAGAGGGACTCACACTGTAATATTTGTATAGTGTTAGAAGTTATACATTTGTAATCTATAATATTATTTACAATCTAATTGTGTGCTTCTGAAGTGTTCATTTAATTTCTCTTTTAGTTCTTTTATACCCTTTATCTCTTTAATTTCTGTAGGGAGGCTATCAAAGTTTGTAGAAGAAATATTGTGACAGTAGTAACGCTACTATCTTATTACCTACCATACTATACAATTCTTCTATCACTTCTGAATATTTTTTGATGATCCTAATTAACTAATGGCCAGTGTCCACGAAACTCCACTTCCAGCTTTCGTAGTCCTCGTGTACACACTATGTCTTAGATATTCGCCGTATTGCACCTTACTTCACGCTCATCGCGTATAAGAGGATACATACTACTTACCAAATACATTTCTATGAGGAAAAGCTCCCATTTTAGCTAAACTATCGACTGGGCTACAAACATATGTGTGTACATGAACGTATTTAGGCTTCAGTTTAATATAGGGTGTCCAGCGGAAAATTTTCAAGATTAAATTGTAATTGCTCGTAAACCATGAGGGTGAGGTAAGTGGAAGGGGTATTGTACGACGCGCGTAATTTACTGATTTGCCAGTCGCAATAAGTCACTGATCGTGAGCGCGCCGCGCGTTCGCGGTTGAGCAATATTTAAAGTGTGTTGATTCATTGGTTCGTGCGCGTCGCACTTTTTGTACTCACTATAATATTCAACGAGTAAGTGATGGGCCGAGCACGCAACTTATCTGGCATTGGGTTCAAAAGTTCAGACAAGAAGGGACAATGGTTAACGAACTCCTCCGGGACCATCAACATCAGTAGCGACGCCAGAACATGTGGCTCAAGATCGACATGAAATTATGCGCAATCTGCGTAAACCGATAAGGAAGATTGCAGCCTTTACTGAAATAAAAAATCAACTCATCAATCAATCAATTGTAAGAGAAACTACAGTTTCACCCATATAAACTGTAAATCGTGCAGTTTCTCAACGAAAATGACTATTATTTACATGAAACCTTAGCGAGAACGATACTGGAACGTTTTGGAACAGCGCGAACGCTTGGAAACATATTCTTTACTGATGAAGCACATTTTCATATCGATGGCTATGTTAGTAAACAAAACATGAGATACTGGTGCCCCGACAATCCAAGAGAACGCCATCAAAAACAAACTCCACACACAGCTAGAGTTTCAATGGAGAAGCTGTGACTGAAATTTTTTACAAAAAATTAATCAGCAAGTACGGGCAAGGACATACCCTGGGCACCTCAGTCATCGGACCTTACACCTTGCAACTTTTTTTTGTTGGGATCCCTTAAGTCGAGAGTTTACAGCGACAATCCTCGAACAATTCAGGCCCTACGAAAAAATATCCGCCGTGAAGTTGCTGTCATTGAATCAACGCTTTGCTCTCGCGTGTTTGCAAATTTAAAATTCCGATTGCAAGAGTATCTTGAAAGAAATGGACAGTATTTGGACGATATTGTTTATAAAACGTAAAATCTGCATCATTAAACTCCATTTTGTATAAATAAAATATAAGAATAACATTGTAGTTTTTATTTTTTTATTTAATATTAAGCTTGAGAATTTCCACTGCCATACACGACGTTAAACCCATTCATAATGCTTCTAGCATCAATGTTAGACCATGCATCAATTGCCCATTATAGAAGAGTAACAGTAGGCTTCTTGATTTTTCCAGTTGGAGTTAGTGCACGATCATTTGCAAACAACCAATTAGTATAATTGCTTTTTAAATATGTTTGAAAAGGTTTATTGACCATGACATCTGAAAATCACAAAATGCTCCTTTTGTTTAATAATGATATACCGTCGAAACAAAACTTTACCTTTACTTTCGTTACTATTACTATCCATTACTATTCATACTAGTCATTGTCATTATCAATTACATCATCAGGTAATTCTAATTTTGGTGATGTTTTTCATTTTGTCGATGATTCAATAACCCTCGAGTTAACAAAGTACTTGTACAATGTTGCCTGTTTCTGTTTGTTTTTTAAAACCTTCCTGAAGTAGTCAATCACCTTACCATTGAATGCATTTATGTTTCGGTTGACTATGGCAATATTTGAGTGCAACTTACTTTTTTCCAGAATAGGAGGAATCGGTGAAAATGACAAATATATAAAATATTAACGCATATAGAGACATTTATTTGTTAACAAAATGTGACGAATATCGAATCAGATGAATATAGGGGCTGACGAATATAGAGGTTCCACTGAATTTCGGAAATGAGTTTCAGGCCCGCTTCCAGAAATGGGAACGCCGTCTAAGTCAGCGTATAGATGCACAAGTTGAACATGTATATTTTTAAAGGTCCATTCCGGGCTGTAAATTGCGTGTACTAAAAACTGAAGTATCCAAACCAGTGGCGTTGTTACACCAATGCAGCCGATGCGGTGCATTGGGGCCCACGATACATGGGGGACCAAAAGCTCCACGTCCTATAGTAATTCTGGTATGCATACTACTCGCGGCGCTAATACAGACTAATCATTCTTAAAATCCACCGCAACAAAAATGTAATCATAATATTTTAAAACGTATTACGATAATTGGTGTCAGGTTAGATACCAGACTATCGCCGTAAAATGAAGGAAGGATTTTTTCCCACTTGTTAGTATATAAAAATACATAAAAACAATTGTTTTACATGTAATATTTATTGAATATAACTGTACATTACTTAATATTTTTACATCTTATATACCACACATATTCAAGGGCCACTTGTTTCCATTTTGCATTGGGGTCCAATTTTGTGTTACGCCACTGATCCAAACTTTAAAATATGTTTAATAGGACAATCATGATGTTCAGAGTCTGGTCCATTCCGATGATGGTTTTGCTGACAGCAGGCCCATCTTGTGCTGATGTTTTTCAAATAAAGATGGGTGCCCTCGTTAGCGTGCTCACTGACGTACAATCCGGGTTCTTCCATTTAACGAAGCACGATTGTGAGTATACTTTTTTATAGTTCAATGGCGTGTACTTACTGAGTAATTTACCATTAACTAAGTTGGTGAAATATTTTACCATCTTCCAGGCTTACTTTAAAAATGCAACGAAATAAAATATAATGTACGTATATGCTGGCGAACAAATTAAACTTCGAATTACATCGGTTGACAATTTTTTTTTTTATTAAAAATACAGATTGAACTAAATAAAAGCAAGACGAACGTCATATATGCCAAGCATTTAGTCTACTGGGTATACTCTATCGAAAATATTATTTATTTTAGTAGTTTTAATAATCACATGTTCGAAAGTATAATTGCCTACAAATTATAATTACTACGGAATTCGTCCTGCCATTAAGAATATCTTGAAATAAAGTTCTTTTAAATAATGATATTTTATGTTTTTTAAATATTGTATAACAGGTACATCAATACTGTGTAAGTGGTAATAATTATATATACATACATTACGACTTTTTTGCTGTCAATATTTATTTCGTGCTTAAACTTTTTTTACGTGCATTAAGTTTAAGATTTAATATAATATAGCATATTTATTAACAATACAAACAAGAAATCACGCTTTGTTTTTTATTTGAGGATTCAATTTGTTTGAGAAAAAAAAATTTTTTACATGTAGATATGAATGTGCATTTTTAAATTATCATAATTATTGTTTTATTACATTTTTTTTATTTTGTTATTATTCCATATTACGTGTATGCAAATTTAATATTTTAAAACATTATTTTGACTATAATTTTTTCATCAATTCTTGTTAAAAATATTCCAATTCAAATAATTTTCATGTGAAAATTCAGACAGTGAAGCGTCGCTAAAAGAATCTACATACGATACGTACGATATGTACATCCTATTATATGATTGCGCTTCGACGTCGCTATTGGATCTGTACTTAATCCATATTTAGATATGTAAGTGTCATTTCACTAAAAAAAAAAATTCCACATATTCGCCAAAGTAGCGAATTAGGTTTTTAATATATCTAGATTAAGATCACTTAATACATTCAATAACAGTAGAAACGTAAATATATATTCCATTTGAAATGAAGTGTACATTGTCTTTATTGCGAATAAGAAAAAACACAGATTAGTGAAATCGTACGATTTTTTACGACTGCCAAGTATATTGACCATCTATATCGCATTTGACAGTGTGACACGAGATGACAGATGGTAATGTTTACGTTTGTTCAATAATTGTTTCTGCAAACAAGATCTCAATTTTTTCAAAAAAATGTAATGAGTTTATATATAAGAACACCGTTTGTACAATTCCAGTATCGCTGATTGTTTGCTACTAGGCCCTGCAGGCAGCTATTACCTATCAATACGGCTACCTAACAATAAATGTTTTAATGTGTATTATTTATCGAAAATAACTTTTTTTAAATTGTATTTATATTCAATTTTGTTTCCACCACTGCGTTGTTTTTACATCAACCGGTTCCTGTTTGCTTTTTTCGCGTGGTCGGTCCAACGGGTGGAGGATCTTCCTATTTCTCTTCGTCCATCGACATGGCCTACCACAATGAGCTTCTCCAAGCTATCATCCCTTCTCGCAAGATGCCCAAAAAATGGATGGATTCGTCTCGAGCAAATGGTTGAGAGTCTATCCTTGATCTTGATCTTCAACTCTTGCAGAATTGCGTCTCGCCGTCCATGATATGCGTAACATGTGTCTCCAGCACTATATTATTAAGGCGTCAATCCATATTCTCTACGTTGTCTTCAGGGTTCATGTTCCACACCATATAAAAATATAGAATACACCAGAGACTTACAAGCTTGACTTCGGTTGTCTTGGAAATACTGCGGTCTTTCCATATTTGGTCAAGTCTGGATAGAGAACTTTTCATCATACCTATGCGTCGTTTAATTTCTGACTCGCTGCTACCTTCGTCAGTAATTATGGCCCTGAAATAATTGAAATCTTTGATAATTTCAAGGTCTGGAAGTACATCTGTTTGTAAAAACTGGTTATGTTAATCAATGATCATTAATTACCTTTGTTTTTTTTCCTTGTTTATCTGATGGCCCAATTTTCTACTTTAGTAGTGTAGAATTTCTTCTTCTGATGTAGCGAACAAAGTTGTATCGTCCTCGTACCTGAGATTTCTGCCTCCAATTATTGCTCCACAACTCTAGTTTTCGAGTGCAATTCTCATGATATTAAAAAGATCTGGAGACAATATATATCCTTGTCCGACTCTTTTTCGCAATTTAAACTTTTTAGATGAGATGGAGTTGAATTTAACGGCAGCGGTATTATTCAAATATAGATAGCGAATGAGATGCACAGGGATGTTCTGGACTCCCGACTCACGAAGTAGGTACTTTCCACATGCAATTCCATTTGACGTAGTCGATGAAGCATAACACGACTGGCGATAGCAACTCTCTGCTTTTCTCCACAAGTTGGCGAATATTAAGTATTTGCTGTCGAGTTCCTTTGCCCTTTACAAAGCTAGTCTATTCTTGGGGTGTCTGCCAGCTTACGTAGTGCTTCAGACGTTCACTAATAATGTCCAAAAGTATTTTGCTTGCATGGGATATAAGTGCAATTGTTCTATAATTTTCGAAGCAATGAACGCGCAAATGCGCTAAACTTTTCATGTCGCGTCAGGCACGCAATGTTCGATCTTGAATACGCGTGTGAAGAATCACGATTTTCAACACTTCACTTATTCGAAATTGTACTGGCATCTATGGTCAACGATAATAAGCTCTCACAATATTTCTGAAACCATAAAATCTGTAATTTATCGATGTGCTTGATTTGACAGCTGCCAGAAACGGCTAGGGTTTTTTTAAAGGGGATTTCGCGAATGGTCCAATGAGTTGGCTTTGTTTTCGTTGGTGTGATTTTTTGTTTGAATTTGTTCCGATTATATTCGATATACGTCAGTTTTTTCTCAAATATTTAGTTGGCGTTGCCTTTCAATATATTTTTAGTGTATTGTGGATGAAAATATATATCTAGTGTGTCTATAAAATTATTTGAATTTCTGTGTCTCACTTTGTTTCTTTGTATTTTCTATACGAGTTTTTTCATATTTCTTTTGGTAACTTAACTTTGAAAAATAAGTTGAAAAAACAACAAAAAATTGAAATCGTGATAACCCTGTTGTATATTTTCTTAAAAGATTTTGATAAGATTTTCATTTAAAAAACTTCATAATATATTTGGATAACCTCATTCTATGGTAAGTTTTTACACTTCTCTACCATATTGTGTTGTTGATTCCACTCTTTTTGATGCTTGCGGCTATTCACCAGATTTCCAAACTATATATGAAGATGCTACCTATGAACTTGATGCCTTCATCGCACAGCAGCATTTCTGCAGTTATACCATCATTTCCTGGGATTTTTCATATTTAAGCTTTTTAATAGCATCTTAAACTTCTGATCACTAAACATTATGTCTGGTTCCAAGTTGTGTTGTTCCGTTCTTATGGCTGGTCGATCTTCTTCATCCTTATACAGTTCTGTACAATATTATATTATATCGCATCTCTCCATGACTTAGTCAATCTTTAGTATACGTCGGTATAACCTCATCTCCAGCCATTTTTTTTTCAAAATTTTGCCATAAAATCTAATTTATATTTATTTTCTTGTTATTTATATTATCTATAAATGAATAACATTAATATTCAAACATATTACATTTAACAAATTAATTAGCAATATAATCTTTTTCAGTCTCATGTATTTTTCTGTAGAAGTATCTCGTTGAAGAATCAGTTTTCCGTTTACAGGTCAACATTTACTCATTCGATTTACGCGGGCTTATATGTTTAAAGAAATGTATTTAAAACAGTGAACTATGTACTGTAGATACTTTTACTCTTTCATACTGCTGGTCGTTATAATTCTCCATTTTTTACCATTATAATCCCTAGACAAAAAACAAACAGCAATGTAGACAGACCAAACTCCAAAACCGCTGTGTGACCTTGCAACGTGGATTCGATGCCCAATATAATACGGAGAAAGAAAAAAAAATCATACAAATATTTATAAATAAAATTCGACAGAACAAACTTCAGTAAATGATTGAATGCAAATTTGAATGAGCTCTACGAGATCTTCAAACAGTCCAAAATATAGACAGTCGAATAGTTAAGAGATAGAACTGGTTGTTTGTTAGAAACTAGAGCTCTTAAACTCTCCAAAAGAACATCGGATGAACCCCGGCCGGAACGTGATTACCAGGCTGTCCAAAAATAAAATGGTAGTAGAAGTGGCAGGTTTCAAAGTAGAGGGATTTGATTCAAGACTTTGCTAACTAGCTTTAGACTATTTAACTAGACTAAATTATTATATCTTCCAAGAGTAAAGATTGCAGACAGACTTTCGACAATATGTGAAAGAAGGATTCTTATATACTTTGGACCAAAAGAAGCTTGCGATTGTCGGGACAGTTGAGGAAAGTGAGCAAGAAGCGGTCATCCTAGATGGATAGATCAATGAATGAGTTAGTTTGCAGCTCAGACACAGAAGTTCCAGGCGGCGCGACTCCATGTGCACCACCATCTTATGAGATGGATATTCATGAATATTATTATATCCGAATACTTGTGCCATGAATAATACTATGTCAGTAACATAATAAAGAATTAGTCGATTTACCTAAGCTTTGCTGCCTCAACACAAATTATTCTAGCTCGAATGAGACATAGTTCAATTTGAATTTTGTGTTAGAACTTGTACAGATATAAAGTTTAAAGAAATGTAATAAATCCATTTGAATGTTTCCAGGTAATGGTGTTCAGAACTTGCTAGGTATCAGTAATGCCCAGGTAGCTGCTTCTGGTCGGCTTAATTTGACCAGCATAACCATTCACCTTTTTTCTGGATTTCAAAATGTAAGATAGATTCTATACTTTTTATAAAGAATAATGTTGATAACGTATTTCATAAAGTACTTTTATTTTATTCCATTTATTTATTTATTTGTGAGAAAGTATAAGCTTTATGATGTGGATCTGTCTGTGATTTAGCTTCACTTTAATTTCAGTAAAAAACACCAAAACAAAATTGTTGCTTGCGTGCTGAAACGAATCAAGTAATCTATTAATATCAAACTATTTATTAATAGTGTGATTATATTTGGACACTTACCTGATCAGCTCTGTCAATTCCGCCAAGCTCTGGCAACCAAATCTTCCCTCATGACTGAGGATTATGATCCCCATGAACTCCCGTCCTCTTGACTATGCCTCTTCACTTTTCTCGACAACCTGCAGATCTTAGGCCTGTTACCGGAGAAATGCCAGTTGCCTTTTCAACTTAGTCGGTCAAACATGCGGGGGATTTTCCTCTTCCCTTCATCCTTCAACGTGACCCACCACGACAAGCTTCTCTGAGCCATCTTCCCTCCTCACAAGATGCCCAAAAAATTAAAGAATTCATCTCAGGCAAATGGTTGAGATATCTTTGATAGATGATCTGTTTCTGCAGAATACAGACATTTGTGCGTCTCGCTGTCTATGGTATACTCCAGCACCACATTAGGGTTAATATAATTAAATTAATTGTTTTTTTCTGCAGGCCACCTTTAACTTAACACCAAATGTTACCGCTGCTATATTATCCTCGAGCTTGTGGGACAACAGCAAACCTGTGGTGCTCTTCACCCCCGGCTTCCTAGCATCAATAACCTGGCCTATATCGAGAACTATGTCAACCAGACTGGCGTCCCTAGGACTATACAATGTTCTGGTAGTGGATCCAAGCTCAGTGGTGGGGTGGTTTTATTACTATTCAGCGATGACTGTAAGCTTTATTGGAAACGCTTTGGGAAAAATTCTTGCCGGATTTTATAATGGTAATTGAATTTAAAATAAATAATTAATAATACAGCCATATATGTGATAAACTCAATATAATTAGATAACTTATAGGGCGATGAAGCGTGGTTCACCTTCGGAAGCTTTGCTTCACCCTGTGGAATTCTTTGTAACATGTCAAATTCATAATTTAACGGGTCAATTCATTAATAATGAAGTGCTTCAATTGTTATTTAGTGCAAGATTAATTAATTGACCGGAGGTGGTCATCCCAGTCATGCGTTGCATCATTGCGTAACGCGATTCCACATTCCTATTAATATTCTTAAAATAAAATGCGTGCAATTAAATTTGATTTATTTTTTAGCTGGAATAACGAAATTCCACGTCATTGGTCATAGTTTAGGCGCCCATATTAGCGGATTTGCTGGAAAGACCTTTAAAAATCTCACCGGTGTTTTGTTGGATAGAATAAGCGGCCTGGACCCCGCAGGTCCTTGCTTCTACAACGAAGGTCCAAGTCTAAGATTGAACAGTACTGACGCTGCATTTGTTGATGTTATCCATTCCGATGCGGGTTCATTCGGTTTTCCTGAACCTTGCGGTATGTATTTAATTGATATATTTTCAATAAGGAGATAATTCAAGATGTTAGAATAAATAAAATTGAGAAGAATCATAGTTAGCTTATGTACAGAGTTATGAATCTTAAATGTTTAATTTGACGTGCTTCTTGGTCCTGCGATTAAGACACTCGCCTAGTGATCCAGTATTTGGGGGTTCGAACCTCATTCCAGGAGACCTGCAAGTTAGTCCTGTTTTCATAGCACAAGCATTTAAATTAATTTGAAAATAGTAAGAATATGTCTCATCAATATTTACACATCTCTTTTAGAAATTAGAAATTTAGACACACAACCATTAGCATTTCTACCCTTGAATTACTCTATCCTACAAATATGAACGGCTATGTGTTCTCGCTATGTACTATTTTATGGAATGAAAGCACGGACACTTACTGAAGAAATGATAAGACAACTTAAAGCATTTGAGGTATGGATGTTCAGAAGAATGTTCAAAATAAGCTGGATAGATATAATTACAAGAATGAAGATATGTTTTAGATGAATAAAGAAAGTATTTAAAACAGTAAAAATCCGAAACTTCTACATCTAATACATGTGATGAGACATCCAAAGAAGTATCAGATCTTGCGCCTCATAGTGCAGGAAAAGATTGCTAGAAGTTGGAACATCATGGCTGAGAAAATGGTTTTACAAGTCTAGGTCTAGCTTTTTCAGGTCCAGTGAACAAGGTGATGATAGCTAACCTCTGTTAAACGAATAAAGCCCGAGAAAAAGAAAAGACCCTTGTATTAACAATATTTCCCTATAAAAATGAATAGTTATTTTTATTATTTTTAATACTATCCCAGTTCTACATAAAACACGCATTTACCCAAGATTCACGCTATTAAAATGAACTATTTATAATCATTAATATGTATATACCTTAGTATGTAACAAACTGTTCTGTACAGTATAAGTTTTTCATAATTACCTTGAATGTTATAAATCTTCTACTTCCATCTCTACTCCGTGGTCTTAATTGCAAGGTAGTTGTTAATTATTACAAAGATATATGAAAAAGGTTTGCATAAAATTGTTTGTATCAAATTTTGAGCGATCTTGTGTGGTTTGGATGGGAAAGCGTTAACAGATTTGGTGGTCCCATTTTTAATATACCATATGGTCACACTTTTATAAATGTCCATGAAAAAGAACCATTACTATTTGTTTAATTATTAAAATAAAGATTTTCAGAAAACAGAAGATTTCTCTACAAAGTATATTAATCATATTTTTTAATTAAATTCTTCTTTCAGGCCATATTGATTTCTACCCGAACGGAGGAAAGAATCAGCAAAACTGTTTAGGTATTATGTGTAGTCACAATAAGAGTTGGGAATTCTTCAGTGAATCATTGACGCTCACCACAAATTTCCCTTCAGTCAACTGTTCAGACTGGTTCACATTCAAGACTGGAGCTTGTGCCACAAACCCCACTGTTTTAATGGGGTTCGCAACCCCCGTGGGAAGTCGGGGTATATATTACCTGAAGACAGCTGCGACTTCTCTATACGGTTTGGGGGTAAATGGTATCATAACTCCTGCCACTGTTGATCCTGTAACAGCTTTCATCGTGTGGTGGAAATCTTTATTCGCAAATTTTGGTTAACTTCTACAAAAGAGTTGTACAAATTTTCTGCACACGTAAACTAATGTTATTACTTAGCTCTATTGTAAAAAAAAATGACATCAAGTTATCTATTATAAACCTAAACAAATAAATAAATATGTAAAAAAAAATATTTATCTGTGTGAATATATTTAGAATTTATTATAAAAGTGATGTAGAAAAATACAAAAACAGATGCAATCATTTTTTATAATCCTTAAAAATAAGTCTTTGAAAAATTATTTTCAATTATTGCACTACTGAAACTGATAAATTAGCTGATAGTACTGACAAAAATTACTGCAGAAGACCGTATTTTGATCAAAAATTTGCAAATTGAAAAACGTTGAGGTGCTAGGAAAATGATCAAATAATTTCAAAACAAAGCCTGGAGTACTGCAAGACATTACAGCATAACTGGACATTACAGCAGGATGGAGCTCCATCTCACACGGCCAGAAATACAATCAACTTTCTTCGTCGTGAGAACGTTAATTTCATCGAGCCAGGCATGTGGCCACCGAACAGCCCAGATTTAAACCCTGTAGATTATGCAATATAGGGTGTTTTGATGATTTCAGATTAGCTAAATATTGTGCAAAAAAAATACATTAAGAAATATAATTAATTATATTATATTTTGAAATAACTAATAATAAATAAAAAATGTTACGAGATGTTCTCACTTTTTTTGGGCCACCCTGTAAATACATATTAATTACACACCAATTACATATTTAATAATAAAATTCATTTCTTCAATTTCATATTTCTGTAAGGAAAGAAAATGACTCATTTATCATTCATGGATTCGAGTTTAACGTGATGACGATTTTATGAAAATTTTAATGAACCGCCGGTACGGATCATTGGCAGACTACTGATCACGAAATGATATTTAAATGAGATTCTAGTACATACTTAGAAAGATCAAAAAGCGATATATTGACAAAAAATGATACTATAAATGATAATGAGTTCTAGTGCATAGAGGGATGAAAAAGCAGACTACTGATCAGAAAATGATATTTAAACAAATTAGATGAATCACCTAGAATAATATACAGAAAAAATATATTTTTCCAATAAATATTTAGTTACCACCGGGACTTGAATTCGGAACTTCATCTCATCAGGAGAATGCGTCACCATTATATAATCTGTTAACCGTTTCATTTCTAGATGAATTTAGACTATATATGTTAAATCCTTAAGTGAGACAGAAAAAATAGTACATTAACTTATTTAACACATGTAATTTTCATTTTTTCCCTGCCCACGTCCATATCGATGCACAGTAATACCCTGAAGTTACACGATAGGTGGGACCGACGAAAATTGCTTAAGTCGGGGTACAACTTTGCATATACATACAACATACAATTTTGTTTAATTGGGACCAAGGACTAACAAAAACACTAGTTTAGAAGAAAATTATTTAATAAAAAATTTCATCATCGTAACAATTTAAGTTAAGTACTAAATTAATTTTTTAATTAATTATTACTTTATTTTAAATATGTATATAGAATAATGTGAAATGTTTTTGGATGGATGGAATTTTTCGAAACCGGTTGATGTTTTAAAATGACTCATTATATGGTAATCTCTATCTTTTAAATATTGATTAAATAAGATATTTATATTATTTATTTACATTATTATTATTTATTTATTTATTTACGTGCATTTGCACGTATTGCTTTCGAGACCATTGTCCTGGGTGGTCGAGGCTTTTGAACCGTTTTTCATGAACTCCAAGCCCAAAGATGTTAAATACAAAGTGTTCAATAAAAGCGATTACAAATCAGTAGAGATGGACACATCGTCATTCTGTTCAAAGTTAAAGTGTAAATAATGCTGCCTGCTTGATTATTTATACCTCTTTTTTACTTCTCTTCTACCTTATATTCATCTCATCATCTATTAAATAATGTTGAATGTCATCAATCGTGGTTGCTCAACAATTACTTTCGCTTTAGTAATCTGTATTACTAAAGATAGTCATACAACTATCAAAATAATACCAATGAGCTTTATTATTTGCTTGGATTATTTTATAATTAATAATTACAGTGAGTACAATAATACCCTGACTTACACGAACTCAGAGATACGCAGTTCGTTTGGCGACACTGCCGCCCGCTATATTCAGTATTTCTCTTACTGCGATACACATTGGATGTGTTTCGCGCGGACTCTACGTGCACAATTACGATTAGACGATCGATGAAAATTAAGATTGATTTGTTATACGTTTTCTAAACTCTTAAAAAACTATGTCATCCAAACAAAGTAAATCTGATTCTCCTGCAACTAGTAAGAAATGGAAAACGATATCTTTGGAATGTAAACATAAGATTATCATAGATTTTGATAGCAGAATGAAAATTTGTGAATTGGCAAAGAAGTTTGAGCTACCCGAATCCACAGTCAGAACAATAATAGAAGCTAAAGAAAGAATTCTTGAAGTGGTGAAAAATGCTCAATCCTTGAACTCGAGCATTATTCGTAAACGTTACGGTATTATTGCTGAGATGGAAACAACGCTTGAAACTGATATCGCTCATGTGGTAAAAGAAGTTGTTAATCTTGACAGGCAATTAGATTTGGAAGTCAATGCTACAATGTCAACGAGCTGTCGGATTCACTTAGTCAGGAGCTAATAATCGATGAGCTCATAGAGATGCGTAAGCAAAACGACAATGAAGACGCTTCAGACCCAATTCCACCAGAAAATCACATGACAATTGCAAGTTTGACAGGAGGTCTCAGCTCAATTGAAAACGGCTTAAAAATTTTAGAAAACATAGACTCCAACGAAGAACGCGTTATAGCTTCAAAGCACGAAAAAAAAAATTATTAGCTTGCTACGAAGAAATTTTAATAAGATTTTATGAAGCCATCGACATCGAAATGACTTTTACATAAATTGTTTATTTTTTAATATTTTATATTAATATGTATAAAGAACTGCAATTTTATCAAATATTTTTTTCTGAACTAGTGTTTTTGTTAGTCCTTGGTCCCAATTAATTAAAATTGTATGCAACTGCAAAGTTGTACCCTGACTTACGCGAATTTGAGTTAATCGATTTTCGTCACCTATCGCGTAACTTCGGGATATTACTGTATTCATTTTTATGTTCATTTAGTGATATAAGTTGACTGGATAATATATTCTGGTAGTTTAAAGTTGTGCACATTGAAAAAATATTCTAGTTCCTACCAAATGCTATGTGATTTCATACATTTATATTCCTATAACAAAAAATACATTTAAAAAAATCATGTCTTAGAACACCGGCTGCCAAAACACTTAAAAAATAAATCGGCGGCAACGTCATCAACGAACTTATGACTCAACTCTCTCTTCATGACAGTAACATTCGATAATAAATAGTCAATACTAACCCCAATAATAAATACCCTTACAATTTTAATCAGTCGACCGCACCATCTGAATCATCGAAGCGAACAGCGTAATGTTTATGATTTTATAGCTCAACATTGTATTAAGTAGGCTAACGACATCCGATACTGATAATTAGCGTTACTTAGATTGAAACATTACCCAATGACCGCATCAACACCAAATTATTTATTCCAGATTTCAAATAAGAAAATTTATCGCAGACTTGGTCTGATTGCAGTAGGAAAATTAGATAATCGTTCAAATAGAATTAGATAAGTATTTTACTAATTTCTCAATATGTATTTCCAAAGTGCATTCAGGTGAACATTCACTGAACATAAATATGTATATACGTTATGGCAGAATACGATTGAAAACAAATAATCAGAAATATAATTCATCTTTTTGTTCTTTCTAAGCGTCATTTTCTGATCAGTATTGTGCTACGCAATAGAACTCATTATTATTTATAGTATCATTTTCTTGTCGATGGACTCTTTTTTGATCTTTCTGAGTACTAGCATCTCATTAAATATCAGTAGTTTGCAGTAGTATTAAACTTGAATCAATCAACGCAAAATGAATCATTTTCAGAAATATGAAATTGAAGAAATGAATTGTATTATTAAGTATATAATTAGTTTGTATATTAATATTTTTGAAATATGTATCTAGCAAATAGTGCTACCATGTAATTACCCCTCAGAACAGTGCCATTAAGTCAATTGTTCAATTATCTCAATTTGAGTGCAATTAACATTTGATGAGATGACAATACTATCGGTTAATATACCAGCTACCTGGATCAAACCGAGTACTGCAATAATTGAAAATAATTTTTCAAAGACTTATTTTTAAGTATTATATAAAATAATCGCATCTGTTTTTTTATTTTTATACATCACTTTTATAATAAATTCTAATTAAATTCACACAAATAAATAAATTTTTTTACACATTTATTTATTTGTTTAGGTTTATAATAGATAACTTGATGTCATTTTTTTTTACAATAGAGCTAAGTAATAACATTAGATTACGTGTGCAGAAAATTTGTACACCAACTCCATAAAGTTAACCAAAATTTGCAAATAAAGATTTCCACCACACGATGAAAGCTGTTACAGGATCAACAGTGGCAGGAGTTATGATACCATTTACCCCCAAGCCGTATAGGGAGGTCGCAGCTGTCTTCAGGTAATATATACCCCGACTTCCCACGGGGGTTGCGTACCCCATTAAAACAGTGGGATTTGTGGCGCAAGCTCCAGTCGTGAATGTGAACCAGTCTGAACACTTGACTGAAGGGAAATTTGTGGTGAGCGTCAAAGATTCACTAAAGAATTCCCAACTCTTATCATGGTTACAAAACACATCTAAACAGTTTTGCTGAGTCTTTCCTCCGTTCGGGTAGAAATCAATATGGCCTGAAAGAAGTATTTAATTATAAAATGTAGAGTAATCTTCCATATTTTATAAATCTTTTTTTTAATAATTAAACAAATAGTAATGGTTCCTTTTATGGTATATTTAAAATGGGTTCACCACATCTGTTAACCCTTTCTCATCCAATGCGCACAAGATCGCTTAAAATTTCATGCAAACAATTTTATGTAAACTTTTTTCTTATATATCTAATGACTATCTTACAATTAACACCACGGAGTAGAGTTGGAAGTAGAAGATTTATAACTTCCAAGGTAATCATGAAAAACTTATAATGTACCGAACAGTTCAAATTGAATAGGATTTAAATTAAATACCACGCGACGCTCGCTTGAAATATTTGAGCAAGAACAGAACGGCGATTGTGAAGTGAACCGAGCGACAAAGTAATGGATAATAATCAATGAACAATTGTGTGACTGAGCGATGCGTTATCAAAGATGACTTGATAAACACGATAACAATAGCAAACTCATAGTGAAGTGACGCCAGAGTGCAATTAATTAAATGGTGGAATAAGCGATCGAATACGAGGTAATAAAAAACTGGACAACTGGAAAAAGAGTGACACTGTCTACAACGGATGCCGTTCTAATGTCTTTTTAAATATCTCGTGAAAACGTTGGAATTAAAGGAATGCTAAAAATCGATATAATGTAGGAAAAATATCAATGTCACGAACCATGAATGTTAAACTGATTGAATTATACTGTCATTGTACAAATTTAAATAAAAGCAGGTTCACCGCGATTAGGATTTCATTCTCTCACCGTAGTGTCCCTAGAAAGAACATATCTCTTTCATTTCTTCTGACCTCATCATCATCATCGCCAGTTGAGAGAAGTGGAGGATTCGCGAACCACTCCTGTCTACTTTTCTTGTTTCCCGTACGGAACATTAATGATTTTAAATAGTTTATTTTAACGGAGTGAAGAACTGGGAAAGGGTTAAAATCAATAAATATAACAGTTCATTCTAGAGAAATATCATTAATTCAAGGGGCTTCTCTTTTTCCCGCGCCTCATTTGTTCAACAGACGATGACTATCATCACTTTGTTTATTGCGGCCTGAAAAACCTATACTAGACTGGTTAAACCATTTCCTCAGATTTTAGCCATGATGTTCTCCTTCCTCCAGGGTCCCGACTTTCAACAATCTTTCCCTGAATTATGAGGGGCAAGATCTGATACTTCTCGGGATGTCTCATCACATGTCCGAGATATTGAAGTTTTAGGATTTTTATTATTTTAAATGTTTATTTTTCTTCATTCATCTAAACCATAACATGTTCATTCTTGTAATTCTATCCATCCAGCTTATTTTGAGCATTCTTCTCTAGATCCACATCTTAAATGTTTCGAATAGCCATGCTTTCTTCGGTACATGTCCATACTTCCATCCCATAAAATAGTACATACCGAGAACACATAGCATCTGACCGTTTGTATTTGTAGGATAGAGTAATTCAAGGGTAGAAATGTTAATAGTGGTATTATTATTTAAAAAAAATTAGACATACAATCTGGGTGTATCTGGCAACAGTATTAATATTATTCCATAAAGAAAAGTACAAGAATTTATATCAGAAAACTATTTTTTTTTAAATGGAGATGTGTGAATATTGACGCGACATGGAATACATGTCACATCAATATTCTTACTATTTTCAAACTAATCTAAATGCTTGTGCTATGAAAATAGGACTAACTTGCAGGTCTCTTGGAATCAGGCTCGAACCCCCGACCACTGGATCACAAGGCGAATATCTTAACCACAGGACCAACCGAGCACGTCAAAGTAAACATTCAAGATCCATAACTCTGAACACAGGCCAACTCTGATTCTTCTCAATGTATCACATGAATACATACCATATGGTTCAGGGATATCTAAATTCGTAGAATACATACCACAAGGATCAACGAGACCATAGGTACCAGCATTAGAATGAATAACATCAACAAATGCAGCGTCATTACTGTTCAACCTTAGACTTGGATCTTCGTCAAAGAAGCAAGGACCTGCGGGGTCCAGGCCACTTATTCTATCCAGCAAAACTCCGGTGAGATTTTTGAAGGTCTTTCCAGCAAATCCGCCAATATGGGCGCCTAAGCTGTGACCAATGAAGTGGAATTTCGTTATTCCAGCTGTAAAATAAATCAAATTTAATTGCACGCATTTTATTTTAAGAAAATTTACCCAGTGATGTAATGCATAACAATTGAAGTACTTCATTAATCAACCGGTTAAATTATTCAAAATTAGAATAAGAATGATACACTATAAAGAACTGCACAGGGAGAAGCGAAGCTTCCAAAGGTGAACCATGCTTCCCCGCCCTCTATGTTATCTAATTATATTAAGTTGTACATTTTATCACATGTAATATGGTTGTATTATAAGTTATTTATTTTAAATACAATTACCATTATAAAATCCGACAAGAATTTTTCCCAAAGCTTTTCCAATAAAGCTTACAGTCATCGCTGAATAGTAATAAAACAACCCTATCACTGAGCTTGGATCTATTAACAGAACATTGTATAGTCCTAGGGACGCCAGTCTGCTTCCCATAACTCTCGATATAGGCCAGTTTATTGTTGCCATGAACCCGTGGCTAAAGACCACCACAGGTTTGCTGTTGTCCCACAAGTTGGAGGATAATATCGCAGAGGTAACATTTGGTGTTAAGTTAAAGGTGGCCTGGTGAAAAAAAACAATTAATTTAATTATATAAACCCAAATGTGGTGCTGGAGCATACCATAGAGAGCGAGATGCACAAATGTCTGTATTCTGCAAAAACTGAATATCAAAGATATCTCAACCATTTGCCTGAGATGAATCCTTAAATATTTTGGGCATCTTGTGAGGTGGTAAGATGGCTTGGAGAAGCTTGTTGAGGTGGGTCACGTCGAAAGTCAAAGAGAAGATCCCCCAGATGTTGGACCAACCAAGTGGAAAAAGGAAGAGGCACTTCTCTGGTAACACCCCTAAGATCTGCTGGATGTCGAGAAAAGTGGAAAGGCATAGTCAAAAGGGTGGAAGTTCATGGAGATCACTATCCTCAGTCATGAGGGAAGATTTTGTTGCCAGAACTTGTTTCCTTTTTCTTTTTCTTTCACGAAAGCAACAAAGTGAATCTAAATCACGAACGGATACACATTATAAAGCTAGTAAGTACACACAAATAAAAAATAAAAATGAAATAAAATAGAATTCTAAATGAATAGATATAATTGAAACAATGTTTTTGCTCTACTTGAGGTTATTAGCACTACTACACTATCCACATAAAATTCTATTTTATTCCATTTTTATTTTTTATTTGTGTGTTCGTATCAAGCTTTATAATGCTTTATAATGTGTATCCGTCCGATATGTGATCCATTATGATGAAACTCTACAAAGTTAACGCCGAGTCTATTAGTAATTTAGAATTTTAAAAATATATTATCGCCAATGTTCCCTCTAAGGTATGCGGCTGTGTGCGCGCACACGATATAGCATCATAGCACACGCGATACGGCATCATAGCATAGATAGATACAACATCATAGCACACACAAAAAAAATAAAGCTCGCACACAGTTTTTAATAAAACTTTTTCTTTATGTGCCGCCTTCTGTCGAAGATTGGCGACCATGTTGATTTATCTTGATAAAGATCACCAACATTTTGTATACTGAGCCCCATTCTGAGGTAACACAGCCTACCTTCACTACGCTGCTGCTCTGCTGCCTTCTATCGTCCCCTGCGTAAAGAGTTGTAAAATATATTTTTTATTGCGGAGAATGTGTCCGAAGTTACGCAGCTTTCCTTGATACTTGACAGTCCATTTATGCATCTTAATACATCTTGGTTAGTAATATGGCCAACCTAGGCCCTCCCACTAGCCTTACACTGAGGTGTCAGAATGCTTTTCTTATTTTCTCCCGCAGCACACAAATAATAATATTTTTCCTTAAAATTGCACTAATGAGCACACCGCAATCTAAACGTAGAGAGAGCATTGATTATCACTATCATGTTTTATAAAATATAGAGGATGTACAAGGTGAATATTATGTTCCAGTCCGATGTTGTTTTCGAATAACTAAAAAACGAAACACATTTTTTGAATTTGATTTTTATTTATCATTTATTTTGTTTATTACAATTACATACGGATTATGACATCGGCCAAGTGGCCGTATTTGGCAGCGGCACAAATGCGTGCTCTTTTAACCATATTTTTCATAAAACATTCTTGAACGCTTTGCGTGTTATCTCAGCAATTTCATTTTGATTATTGTCCTGCAGCATCGGAATTATTGTTGGCTTATTGGCGTAGAACATTCCTTTCAAGTACCCCCACAGAAAACAGTCGGGAGCCGTCAAATCAGATGATCATGATGGATGATAATGATCTCAATATCACCACTTTTTGATATTATGTGGCCAAGAAAAATTGCAAGCATAGCTCGAGCCGTGTGTTGTGGCACCGTCATATACTCTCTACGATTACCAAATGCGAAACTAAAATGGCGACCAAACAAAATTGGCCTGGAACATAATATTTACTCTGTATCTTACATTTTGAGATCCAGAAATGAGGTGAATGGTTATGCTGGTCAAATTAAGCTGACCAGAAGCAGCTACCTGGGCAGTACTGATACCGAGCAACTTCTGAACATCTGTACCTGGAAACATTCAAACGGAATTACAATTTATTACATTTATTTAAACTTTATTTCTGTACTAGTTCTAACATATAATTAAAATTAAACTATGCCTCTGTCAAACGAGAATAATGTGTGTCGAGGCAGTAAATCTCAGTTAAGTAGAACACATTATTATTATTCAGTTTTTTCAGAACATAGTTCTGTGCTATTTTAATACAAATAGAATGTATCAATTAGAAAAAAGGTGATAGGTTTTAAATTTGAAATAATAGATGTATAAATTTGAAAAGACTGCAGCGTATAAGTTTGAAAATTTGTCGTCAACTTACTCTGCTGGTGTGGTATAATCGGTTAACGCATTTCCCCAGATAGAAAAGGATCCAGGTTCGAATTTTCCTACATATCTTTCAAATTGATACATTTAATCTGTAACAAAGGTTAGGTCAGTCGACTAATTCTTCATGTTCCTACTGACAGATTAAAATCTATCTCAGGTGTAGTAATAAATATTCATCAATATCCATCTCAAATATTGTAATATTCATCAATATCTATCTCACAAGCATCTCAGTAATAGTAACATTCATCAATATCTATCTCACAAGCATCTCAGTAATAGTAACATTCATCAATATCCGTCTCAGATGTAGTCATATTTATCTTAGGAGAACACATTCTTATTGTCAAGTTGTAATTATTCAGAACAGATGGTCTGTGAACGATTAAATGTATTGATATCAAAAAGGTATCATATAGGTTTGAAAATTTGTCACGTTGCATAGTTGGATAATGCACATTCCTCGGTTAGGAAAGAGATCCAGGTTCGAATCCCGGTGGCGCAACAACAATATTTTTCGATAAAATTAATTTTATATGTATATCTTTCTAATTAATATATTTAATTCATATTTAAAATATTTATCTTGTTAGGTGGATCTCGCTCGTGCTCATCGAGGCGCGCCGCCTGGAACTTCTGCATCCGAGCTGCAGGTGCCGCTCTCTGCCCGCCTTAGGACCCTGCTAACTCATTTCTTTTTCTATCCATCTAGGGAGACCATCCCTTGCTCACTACCCTTTACTGTCCCTATAATAAGCTTCGTCTGGTCCAAAGTATATAAGAATCCTAGTTCTGCATATTGTCGAAAGTCTTTCCTAAATCTTGACTCTTGGAAGATAGAATAGTTAGCGCTAGAAGTCAAAGTTTCGTACCAAGTCCCTCCACTCCGACACCTGCCACTTCTACCACTATATCTGTTTATGCGCTTTTATACTTCGATAGGTAGGCCTGATATAAAAATTTTGAATATGTGTGTTCTTTTTATGTGGATTTAAAAACAAAAGCGAAGCTGCTTCTGGGAAAAGAGTTTTTGCGATTCGGACGGACTTTTACGGCAGCGATAATAAAAACGTTTTGTATTATATATTTTCGGATTATCGGTTGTGAGAAGGTTTTCGGTGGCTGACCAGCAGATTTAAGGACCATCAGACTACAAGGAGAGCGACGTCGGCGTCAACCAGCACAGGTTCACAAAGGTTTGTGTAATTTGAATTTACATAGATTGAATTACTGTATTCGTCATTACCAATAGAAAACCCAGAACTAGCTATCAAAGTATTTACGGCAACAATATCCATCCCTATTTTGAGCTGTTTGAAGAGCTCTATGAGATTCATTAAAATTCATAAGTTAGTTTATTAGAGAAGATTATTTCCTAAAGTTTTTTGAATAGAATTTTGTTTTTGTTTTTCTGTATTACGTCAGTCTTCAAATTTGCGTAGCACGGTGGAATTTGGTCCGTCTAGATTGCTGATTGTTTTTTGTCTAAGGGATTATAAACGTAAAAAATTGAGTATTTAAAGCGATTTATATTCTCAATTTTTCAAAAAAATTGTCATACTGTAAAAAATTTAATATTCGCTAAACCTATGTATGTACTAAAAAATCGACTTATTCTGCAAATTTTGTAGGAAAATTTTGTTTTTTTTTTATGTTCTAAGTTTATATATAATTTTCTGGGTTGATCACATTACCAATGAAGAGGTGCTAAGATGCATGAATAAGACAAGAGAACTAATAATAATTATTAAACGAAGGAAAGCTGCATACTTCGTAACTATAAAATTTGGGTCCCAAGAAAATTTATGAAAAAAAGCCCCCCATATATTCAAGATTTGTATATAAGAAAAACGAAAAATATATACATTAGATAATATTAGTCACGTTTTTTTTTGATAAATAATACACATTAAAACATTTATTTATTTATTATTAAACACGCCCTAATCAGGCATTAACAGAATTTGTAAAATAATAGAAAATTACAACAGAAGTGCAATACATAAAGAAAAAAAAATGCATAGTGTCAGCATGTTTTAACATAATCAAAATTAAAAATAAATATAAAATGTGAAGTAACAATTTTTCCGTCACCATTGAGTTGAGACACAAAAAATTGTAATAGTGTAGTCCTATAAAGAATTAAATTAACAGCAAAAATGTCTACTACCTCCGCATATTCAATCCCCAAATCATGCATTCTGGGGACTGCGGAGTTAGCTAGTGCACAAGTTCTGACATTACCACTGTAATAAAACAGTGAATTGTGTCTCGATGACCTCAATGATGCGCGAAAGTCAAGCAGACCAACAATCTGGGGGCAGTCAATCATACCACTGATGATCCTGTATAGAAATATAAGGTCAGTCATCACACGTCTCACTGATAAGTTTAACAATTTCAGACGGCTAAGGAGATAATCATAATTGATATCCTCAGAACGTATATTTCATTTAAAATTAATAAATGTGTAGCAATCGTAATTCGAATCTACCGCCATCTCAGTCGGCATCGACGCTAGCGACACCGTTGCCTGGCCTGGCCTGGCTTGAGAATTCACCACCAAGCGGTCTCTCCAGTTTCAGCATTTCACAATGGCGGTCTTGCCGGCTCGCGCTTTCCGAGCAAGACTTCCAATTCATTTCATTTCATCATTTCCTACATCTTCATTCTCTGTATTCATTTCTATCTGTCTTCATTATTTTTACCATACCGACAATACACACCTCAACACGCATCAATCACATTTATTTCATTTAACCACCGTCCTAACCCCCAAGAATGTTAGAAGCTTTCTCTGGATTCTTTCAACCGCCGTCGAGTGTACAGTAAAGTGTGGAGACCATATTACTGAATCATATTCTACCTGGGGTCTGACCAGAGAAGTGTACTTATTGTTAGGTAGACGTAATCAGTGATACTGGAATTGTACAAACGGTGTTCTTACATATCAACTTTGAATTATCTGTTTGTATATTTTTTCTTACTCGTAATAAAGACAGTGTACACTTCATTTCAAATGGAATATATACTTACGTTTCTACTGTTATTGAATACATACAAGAGAAAACATTTAAATAATCTTAACCTAGAGATATTAAAAACACGTTCGACATATTCTATTTACGAAATCATCAATAAGAAAATATCAGCGAAATTCACACGAAATATTGATGCAAATCAACTGAAATATAAAAGATAAGTTTTAGTAATAGAAAATACTTTAATCTTGTATATATTAGACCATGTATAAGGAGTGCTTATGTATGCACTATTTTAAGAAATAAATAAATAAATATTCGCTACTTTGGCGAATACGGATTATTAGCGACGACGAAACACAATCATAAAACGGGATGGACATCGTACATGTATGTAGATTATTTTAGCGACGCTTTACTGTTTGAATTTACACAAGAAAATGTATTTCATATTAAATTTATTATTTGAATTGGAATTCTTTCTTTTACAAGAGTTGATGAAAAAAGTTATAGTTAAAATAATATTTAAAAACACTAAATTTGCAAACACGTTGTAACCAACTCTATGCAATTCTATAATACATAAACCATGTAATGGAACAATAATTATGAAAATTTAAAAACGGTTGCAATTATACATGTAAAAATGATGTTTTTTTCTCCCAGACAAACTTAATACGTACAAAAAAGTTGTGATACACAAAAATATATATATAATTTTTTACACTTACGAAGCGTTGATATATGCACATATTATGGAAAATTTTAAAAACATAGTATCACAAATCATAAATATTTAAATTATTAAAAGAAGTTTATTTAAAAAAATTCTTAATAATAATAATACATATTATATAATACATTAAAGTTACGAAATAAATATTATCTTATGAAAAAGAAAACCAAGAAAAATATTAATAAATAAAAAGTTCACACATATATATATATATATATGTGTGAACTTTTTATTTATTAATATTTTTCTTGGTTTTCTTTTTCATAAGATAATATTTATTCGTAACTTTAATGTATATATATATATATATATATATATATATATATATATATGTAGATATATATGTAGCTATTCTGTAAGCGTTGCCATTCTCCGGTCAGGGAACCAGCCTTCCATGAGAGCGCCGCTTGCACCAGAGAGTTGGTGCTGAGCTCCAACCGCAGCTTACGCCCGCAACTCGATGCCTCAGAAGCGGAACGAATCCATGTATACGGCCTTCGGTGAACATTGTAGATGCGCTGCAATAACGCGCCAATCCGAACAGTATTCTGTATGAGTTGTTGTACTGGATTCGGAGACGGTTTTGCTTGTGTTCCGACCATTAACTGGACACATTGGCCGGTGTAGCATTTTGTCCTGGCCGTGCGGTGTACGAGGGTCGCAAATAACCTCCGCACTGCGCGACTGCGAGTTTTCGCATGGCGACAGTTTACACTAATCATGGATCATGGAGCACTTGGTGTGATGCAGCAGCGCTACCTAATTTAGTTCAGGTTTTAACCTAACCCTTTTAAAATTGTGTTTAAAATGCCGAAAAAGAATTGCAAATTTACGAGTGAACCGCAAAAAGACTGAATTGAATTGTTTATTGAGAAACATGGACGTAAAATTTTTACATATTATACATTATAAGCATTCTTATACAAAAATACATTTATACTTATTAATCAGTGGCGTGCAGTATATAACCATGATGTGCCCGGCGAGTGGTGTGACGCGAATTTCCCCATATTATAAACAATGAAAGGAGCACTAACAGCTAATCCGTACGCGGTGCATTTCTTTAAGGGATTTGCATGGGTAACAGGGCCGTGCAAACAATAATATGAATTGAATGTGTCTGCTTTCTCGGAGGATTTAAGGGACATTTTATGATGGTCCATCCCCGAGAAATACATTCCATCTTAATGTATACTGTCGGTGACTTATCTTTAAATAATAATACGTGGCCGGGAGAATACAAATTTGCGACGGCCGCAATTAGCCAGCCGAAAAGGGTCTCGGATCTCGTACGGGAGATCCCAAAATATTATTTAACAATAGACTACGGCCATCTGCGGAGATTTTACAATCCGGTGCAGGGCAATAAAATACCCGGTCGAAATTTTGCAAGCCCGTCAAATTCCCAGAATGCCGGCAAGACCTTCGAACGTTTTTATATTTTATTGTAATAATTTTTTGTATAATTATAATAGGCTAGCATGTTTTAATGGTGTAATATATGCGATCGACTTGTCCTTATGATCCATGTGATAATTTTAATAAGTCAACCAAGAGATATTTCTCTTCATAGGGTAGTATTAAGTGCCTACGTAATTAATGTAAATATGTGTCGTCGTCAGTGTAATAATGTACATAGACCAGGGTAGGTTTTAAGAGCGTAATTATAGGTAGCTATGTGTATTCTACGTAAATAATGTAAATATGTGTCGTCGTCAGTGTAATAATGTACATAGACCAGGGTAGGTTTTAAGAGCGTAATTATAGGTAGCTATGTGTATTTTACGTAATTAATGTAAATATGTATCGTCGTCAATGTAACATAACCATAATAATAATGTACATAGACCAGGGTGGGTTTTAGAAGTGTAAGTATAAATTAAGATTATGATATGGGGATGGCCTGAGACGGGCCACAATTTGGGGGCCTACGAGTGTCATCACAGCAGCCGGACCGCGGTCGACTGTGGACACGGCGGGAGGCGTGGCCGGGGCGGCCACTGTTGCAGCCAACGACAGGGCTGGTAGCCACAGAGCGGGCGCTAGAACCAACCATCGCTCGGAGGAATGGACCAAGGGACGTGTCAAGGA
This sequence comes from Eubasilissa splendida, assembly GCA_031772225.1. Taxonomy (NCBI): domain Eukaryota; kingdom Metazoa; phylum Arthropoda; class Insecta; order Trichoptera; family Phryganeidae; genus Eubasilissa; species Eubasilissa splendida. The sequence continues at coordinate 10,219,738 of CM062866.1, read as the reverse complement.
CACACCCTAAGCCCCAGAGAGCTTAAAAGGCCGGACGCGGCGGTGAAACAGACACAGTCAGAGTCAGAGTTGGAAGCAGAGAGTGGGAACAGAGAGTTAGAAACAGTCGAACAATCAGTTGAGGAAAGGATGCAGTAGGGAGAGTTGAATACCCTACTCCACCGTCAGCCATCGGACGGCTGGCGACCAGCGCTTGAGATCGGCCAGTATCAGAACGAGTATCTGACGTAAAGAAGAAGGTGGAACACGGAGGCCAGCCAAGGGAACAGTTGAAGACCGCCCGTGATAGTAAAAATCCCGGCAGAATTTGAAACGAGGAGCCACCATCAGCCATCGGACGATTGGCGACCAGCGGCCGAGACCGGCCGGCACCAGGACGAAGGGAGGCAGAACGAGGCTTGAGGCGCCTGATCCAGCTGGCACCTAAGCTACCGGTTGCCAGCAGCGCAGAATATCGACAGGAATGGCACCACCGCCCATGAAGACGGGTCGGCAATAGCAGCCGACCACCGCAACAGCGACGGCGACAGAGGTCCGCCACCGACGAAGATGGGTCAAGAGTGGACGCGACGACGATCGATTCCCGTCCGTCCATTTCCGCGACATTGCAGTCCGGATGTCGCCCCCAGCAGTATCCGACGGAGTAATTAAGGTAGATTTAAGATTAATTTAAGGTTATAATTAAGTAATAATAAGTTAGATTAAGAATTTGGACTAAGGTTTTTTTTCCCGCGTTAATTTAGTTTAAATAAAATTATAATGTGTACATTAATATTGTCTATTTGACTTCCATCCCCGCCTCCTTCTCAGTGACCAACAATATAATGATAGTATGATGATTGGGCGAGGACGAAAGCCCACGTCATATCGAGTAGTGCCCAGATAAACATCGGGGCCTCTTTATATCAACCATATATAATATATGTACTTTCGCTTAACCAACGTCTTTAGACAAAATAAATCCGTCGTTTATACGACTCTACCATGTATTTATTTGTAATTTTAGAGTACCAGTAATAGTGTTTTTAAAGCTTAAGTTTTAATGTAAAATAATACCTTCTCACCCATATAAAAAACGTATGGCGGTGAGTTTTTAGAACTGAGCAATTAAAGTTTATACTGGTACATAGATGGCACTAATTGCAAAATAATGTTTTAATGTTAATCCAATTTTTTAATTTATATTTGTTTCCCAGAATTTTTAGTTATGCACAGCTTTTTTGCTTGTATGCCTTGCACTCCCCTGTTATTAATATACAAAAAAGGCGAACAAACTTCATAATGTAAGAGATGTTCACTATCTCCTTAACTAGACTGAAGTCTGTACTAAAGGAGACAGGTTCATCCGTTTTCAGTCATGTAGCGACCATAATTCAAATCTACCGCCATCTCAGTCGGCATCGACGCTAGCGACAGCGCTGCCGGCTGCTGCCACAAGTCTGGCTCAATTCACCGCCAGACAGTCTCTCCAGTTTCAGCGTTTCACGATGGTGGTCTTGCCGGCTCGCCTTAGCCGGGCAAGATCATCAATTCATTTCATTTCATAATTTCTTACATCTTCATTCACTGTATTAATTTCTATCTGTCTTCATTGTTGTTATCATTCGTCACAATAAACCTCAACACGCGCCAATCACATGCATTTCATTTAACCACCGTCCTAACCCCCAAAGTCATATAAATATAAAAGCTTGTTTTCAATTTAGGCTTCACAGTGATTTAAATCGTTGTGGTGAGGACAGCAAAGTGAAGTGCTAGCAATGTTTCTCAGAATTTTTTATTGACGAGCTGACATTAAAGATCGTATAACGGCTGTCGCAAGCTCTTCATCCGTTTAAACATTTTTTAAAAACAATTACTTCATTCAAGATGATTTAGTCATTGCGGCCAAAGAGGCCATATTTATCTTTCACACAGCGATGCATGATATGAGCTTCAATACTTCTGACTGTACGTCAAAATTGATCTCAAAATTTGGTGCTGTGAAAACCAAATGCGAAGCGAAAATTATCCCGAGAGCTTCATAATGATAGTAAGCCTAGCTATAGTAAATCCAGCTCTGAGAACGCGGACCTCATGGGCTCCTAGCTAACGTGGGCCCCAATGCAAACAATGAGAAATATGATCTCATATAACTCATTGTGTAAGGTATGATAGAAAGGAGGAGAAGCGTGGATAGAATCTCGGCTACGTAACCATACAAAGTGGCTCAATGTCAAAAAGGCTGGAGATCTTAAACTTCATGCATGGGATAAACCAGCAACACGGTTGCCAACTTTTGATAAAAATCGCCACGTGAAGAAGAAAAAGAAAGAAGTATTTTGTTTGTAGATTTTAAAGTTTTATTTTATTTTGTTATATTTATTATCTCTAAAGTAATGTGTGACAGAGCAATTTTACAGTCAGAGTCAGCACCTTTGAAACTATAGGAGTTCAGACAAAATTTCCTAAGATAGCGAAAAAAATATTTTTTGTTAACCAGTGTAATTCGAAGTTAGATAAATCGAGTTTTTAATTTATTCGCCAGCATATACGCATATGTAGGTTATATTTTATTTGGTGGTATTTTTATTATTATATGTAGACGCAAAATTGTGTGTAGGTTCGTATATAATAAAGTAAACCTGGAAGATGGTAGAATGCTTCACTAACTTAGCAAATGATAAATTCCTTAATAAACTATACTGGAATAAAATGTCCTGTTACAACTTTTGATGTACCTACTGCTTAAAAACAAAACAAAAAAATGTATACTCACAATTTTGCTTCGTTATATGGAGGAACCCATATTGTATGTCATTGAGCAGGTTAACAAGGGCACCCATCTTTATTTGCTCTGCAATTATAGCACAGGATGAGCCTACTGCTACCAGCAGCAACATCATCGGAATGGACCAAACCCTGAACTTCATGATTGTCCTATTAAAAATATTTTTAAGTGTTATGTCATGATTAATAAATGTCACCTTTTGACACAATTTAAAATCATTCAATTAAATCACAAATAAACAATGAGAAATACGTTGTCTAATTGATGCGAGGACTTTACGTAAAACTACATTGAATACCCTAAGCAACTTCCATTCCTCTTTGACCACGCCTCTGAATCTTAAAGTTCTATTTTAGGGTTACTTGCAAAATGTCGTCGTTTACGGCGTGATATTCAAATAGAGCGTTTTCCTTGTGAAGATGCTTCGAGCGGGTGGACCTTAATCGTGATCGGCATCCCTCTCTGTTCATGGGCCATCCTTCATGAATCTCAAGCGAAACATTAACAACAAAATCAGTTAAGCGATATTTCATTCTGATAAATGCGCCTCCCAACGTGGAGGGCCATACTTAGGAAGGGATTTACATCCCTTCCTCCAATGTTAAATCACACCATTTTAATAAATTAATAATCTACGTGCTGCGAGACATCGACCACATTTTCCTTTCTCTCAGCGGAAATGCGAAAGATAGTGTTGCCGTTGTTATTACACGGTAATCCAAGACAGCCCTATCGGTGGATAGGTGCTATAACGTAATGTTATAGCATATAAATGAAACAATGTTATAGCTTTACTTGAGTTTATTTGCACTACTAGAATTACAGTGACTCTTATCGGCAGGTGAAGTATTAAGCTTTTAACTTTTGTTTTATTTATATCCATCGATTATAACTTTCATTGCAGAACTAAAAAATCTACTCTTTCAAATGACTCAGGAGTCTAGTAGGGTATATAATAGTCTATTACGATCTAACGACACTTTAAGTGTTTTATTGAAACCTGTATTGGTGTATAACTTTTTTGGTTTATTTCTATTTCTAATGTCTATAAGATGGGAAGATGCTTTAAGGCATAGCGGCTTCTTCTCTACCTACATTATTATTTCAACAGCTTTCAAAAAATTTTCTCCCTCGTATTTCAAATACCTCTGTTTCCTTGGAGGTGTATAAGTTCTCAGCTTTGTCTACTTGTCTACCGACAAGATAATAATTTTTATATGAATTATTTAACTTTTGTTGTTATTTTTAACCACCATTTTAATACACCAACCGGATTCGAAAAATACCATTTCCTTCATCAGGATATCAAATTAACTAACCAAAACCATATACATATGTCACTTTTATACTAAAAAAGATAATTATTTTATAAATAAATCTAGTATCTAACTTAAATTGAAATGAATGAATGAAAGATGTGGAAATTAACTTATGACACAAAATTATTGGAAATATCTTATAGTAAATTTTTGTAGATAAGGACTTGTGGTTAAATTTAGTCGGTTATTTATAATATTTTGATCAATTTTACACGCTTTATGATTCTAAATTATTCAATTTAAGACCGACATTGTTTATATGTAAAACAGGCAGTCCCAAATTTTTATCAAAAGTATGATTATTTTCTAATAAATTATTGTAAAATTCTATAAATAATTTTAATAGTTCCAGTGTTTATAAACCTAGCTGCTTTCTATATTAGAAATCAGGTCGAAATTGTATTTATTAAAACAGCATTTACGATGTTTAAAAAGTTTTTCAGAATTCTAATCACTTATTAGAAAATGATTACACTTCTGGAAGTACAGCGACATAATGTTAAAATATTCAAATTTATACTATGTGTCTCTATTCATCTCATAACATGTCCCTATTAACCCCACGAATTGTCCCTATTCACCCCGAAACTTGGTTATAAGCGACACTTGACAGTAAAACCAGTATAAAATATTTATTAATGGAAAATTTTACTTCCAAAATAAACACCAGCCTTCAACATAAAATTCTTCTTTGTGAAATATTAAAAAACTTTATTGTTTAATAGCTTAATAAGCAAAGTTTTGTGATGTAAAATTTGGTCCGTTAACTTGTAAAATCTTTAAAATTTAATAATTCAAAATATTATTATATGACGCCATGGTAATAGTGTTAACAGTAATTTAAAAAAATATCTAATTTTTCAAACACAAAATATATGAAGTTCAAAACTGAAGCCAAAGTGGTGCAATAAGATGTTAAATTTCTTGCTGACTATTGTCCCTATTCCCCCCAAGTCCCTATTTACCCCAGTTTTAGGGTATATATTTTTCATGTTTAAACATAGCATCATTTTTATATTAATTAGAAAGATATACATATAAAATCAATTTTATCGAAAAATATCGTTGTTGCGCCACCGGGATTCGAACCTGGATCTCTTTCCTAACCGGGAAAGGTGCATTATCTAACTATGCTACAGCGACAAATTTTCGAACCTATATGTTACCTTATTGATATTAATACATTATTTTAATTATTATATTTAATTCATATTCAAAATATCACAGACCGTCTGTTCTGAATAATTACAACTTCACAACAAGAATGTGTTCTCCTAAGATAAATATTACATCATCTACTTCTTTTTTTTAATATTATTTTTAAATTATATATTTTAATTATTTATTAACAATTATTATCTTAAACGCGAACAAAGTCAAGTAAGGCAGACATTACATTCCATTATAATTTAATAATCAGACGAATTGAAGATTCTCATGAATACGGAAAACAAAATATTTTTGTAAGATATATCCATTCAATAAAACATTGTAAAATATTTTATATATTATACATACCCTGAGTAGTGGAGCTTAACTGGTGCTTGACTGGCCGACACACAACACAATATAAATCTCAATAATTCAACTTATATTGTATAATTTTTATAATATTTATAAGTCTGACGTATGTATTACTAATAACAATAAATACCAGTTATGTCTCAAGGCGTCGTTTTTTATTAGATTCAAGGTGCATTGTTCGTCCATAGTTCTAAATATGTGACGATTCATTGTTTTTACTTAGTAGCTAGGTTTAAAACAATAACATTGAATACATTATTATTGCGTTATCCTTAGTAGAAAGTTGTAGCATCCTCGAACGAGGACAGCTCAAGTATAAAAAAGTCAAGTACACTCGGTCCTCTTTTTACGCGATTTTTAAATTATGTGGTATATATTTAATGCAATTCAAACAAAGCAGCATGGTCTGAGTTTGTGTTCATTGAAACATTCAGCAATGTCTAAATCTCCTAGAACAGACTATTCCCCCTCCTAAATTCCTACAGTACACTATCCCTAAAAAACAAGCTACTCTTGTACAAAGCAATCATCCGTCCTATACTTGTTAGAGAATGTTCCTTCCTTTCCTTTTAACCTGCTGACACATACTCGGTGTCTACTTACTTACTGTGTACTTTTTCGGTCACCTACCTACACTGAGAAATGCCTGCAAAGTGGCCGACGGTACCTTCTACGTAATTTCCGAGTGTCTTAAAAGGTGACTCTCGGCATCCGTCGAGTGATTCTTCATTACTGAGTGTGCAGAGAGAGACGGAACTACAAAAGGTGGGTGGTAGTTTTCTATGGTACTGTGTCATCCTGTTTCTTCCTCCAGCATTCACCATACAGTCCACTGTGACTATCCCTAACATCACATTTTCTGGTCCAGCGGGCCGGAGTCATTTTTTAAATTCAAAAAGGAGATATTTACAGAGTTCTAATATTATTTCCAATTTGATTGTACATATATTCTGGGAGCTTGAAAGGTGAATAATCTTTGACCAAAAGTAATCTTCATTCTTGGAATGATTTTAAGATTATTTGCTCTTGTGGGATAATATCTTTATTTTTAATATTTTTGATTTGTCCTTATATATTTTATGTTTTTAAAATTGTACAGAATAGGTATATCAACGCTGTATAAGTGTTAAAAATTATATATACATATATTCTTTTGAATTACAATTTTTTTTACGTAATAAGTTTAAGATTTGATATAATATAGCGTAAATATATATATATAGCACTCTGTGTTGCAGTTTTTTGGAATTGTACAAATGTTTTGACAGTTCTAACATAGATAAGAAACTGATCATAGAATGCAACGCGATATGACCATGAGATATAGATGAACAAGTTAATGTTTTCTGATGAATGGATTTTTGAGTGTCTGCCTTGAAATACTGCACCTTAATTTTCCATCCTTAAAACTACGTTCTATGGATTTATGTTATTGATTTTTTTGAATAAAGACAGCACTTGAGGGACGCTGGAGGGTCTAAATATCAAAATCTTTGCGATAATTGCTAATAACCACATTGAATTTCTGAATGATGAAATTTATTGAATTAAAGTTGCGTATTTTTATTAGCTTTGATGAGTGGAATCGACAAGGAAGCGTTAGCTTCTAAACCAGTCCTGAGAAAGAGTGGGTACCCCCCCCCCTCCAGCTGTCCTTTTTCAAAATATAAAAACCCTATTAAAATCGTGTTTAAAATGCTTTGAGGACATGGACCTTATGGGCCACAATGCAAAACATTGGCTGCATTGGTGTAGTTACGTCACTGCTTCGGACGCATTCTCCGCAATTAGAAATGTGATCTCTTACTACTTATTGTGCAGGGGAGGATAGAAGGAAGGAGAAGCATGAGTAGAATCTTAGCTACCTACGTTACCTCAGAAAATGGCTCAATATCAGAAAGGCTGGAGATCTTATACATCAAGCATGGGATAAACCAGCACTCGGCTGCAATCTTTCGATAGAAGATGCCACGTGAAGAAGAAAAAAGGCAATATTTGTAGATTTTGTATTTTATTTTATTTTTTTATATGTTTTATCTCTAAAGCAATGGATGGCGTAGCAATTCAGCTCAGATTCAGAGTCAGCGCCTTTGAATTCATAAAAGTGAAGACAAACTTTCTGATGGTAGCGAAAAAAAAAATTTTTGTTAAGCCAGTGTAATTCAACGTTACATTTTTTTATTTATTAATCTGATATTTTTGATCAAAGTACAATGAAAGAAAATTTTTATTTAAATTTAATCTTAAACAAATCAAGCGTTTAATTTATTCTTCTTTTAAACAGGCAATCCACCCTTCTTTTTGCCATAAAATCTAATTTATATTTATTTTCTTGTTATTTATATTTTTATTTTTATTTTTATTTTTTATCTTTGTTTAATTAACCACTAAAATGAGTTTAAATACATCTATCTATCTAATTTTTTCCTAAAAATTATTCGAGTAAATTTGTATTAAGTAATGATTTGAGTTAGGTACTAAAAAAAAAAATTTTCTTTTAAAAATAAATTTTTTAAAATAGATTCTCGGGTCTATTCTCAATTTCAAATCAATTTCAATAACCATGATCTACTCCGTTATTGTATAACATTGTATACTTCGTCAATTTTGACGTATTCTACGATTGAGTGACGTGAAACCAAAGGTTCAATTTCAACGATTGGTTATGCAAATATTGCTAATGTTTGTTGTCTATACTTGTATATTTTATTTATGGTGTAGTCGGCTTCTGATTGGTCGATAACCAAATAGACATGAAAAAGGGTTGTGTATTCGCAAGCATCGACATCAGTACATGATTTTATTTATTCTGTTAGAAAAATAAACACGGATTATAATTTTTAAAATGTCTTATATACATATTCTTATAAATATACAAGAATTAATGATTTACTAAAATAAGTAAGCTGTCTCTCTGAAACGCATGATTAATAAGTATTTTCATTGACTTATACCATGTTTCAAACTTTTTGGTTTAGCAACTGATATAATTTGTTGATTCGCTAATTTTTTTTTACGAAGGGCACTTTACAAAAATAAAATAAAACGGTATTTAACGATCCAGCGTCTTTAGTTAATCAACATATTTTTTTAGATTCCGATCCGATGCGGGACAATGCGCGATTAAATAAAGGAACAGTTTTCACCTCTGTACTTTCTAATACGTATCGTTATTAAATAGTTCCCATTTATATTTATGCTTTCATTATAAATAATCATCGGTCAATCGTACGAACTTTATTTAAACATTGAATATGGTGAAAAATCTATGCACGCCCATTCAGAACACAATTTTTTTTCTAAAAATATATGAAAAATTTAATTTTACCGTAAAATAACCAATATTATTATTCCGCATATAGTACACAGAAAGAAAAACACATCGAAATTGCATTAGACAGATATAATCAATAAATCCTTTTTATGTGTTTAATATGTCTGCATACATTAATAAAACATTATAGATCTATTAAAACAGTAACTATTCGATTAATAACATAAAATAAATATTAAAGTGGAAAGTAGTAAAAATTTTTTCACCTTATCTGTAGAAATAAAAAACAATCAGTCATTACTATAGGAATATAAAACTTATCAGTCAAGATGTGTACATAAAATAAATAAAAGCGTTAACTAAGTCAGGCGAACCAGGTCACTTTCGCCCACCTTGGCAATAATTAACCATTTCTTAATGTAGACTACACTTGATACAAAGTTGACTATTATCTTACCAGGTACAAGGAGAAATCCACGCGTCCATTCCTGCAATGCTAGATATTTCTTTACTAAGTAACGTTCAGTCAGGAATCTCCCATTCCGCCACTGTGGCATAATTTAGTGCAGCGGTATATATACAGAAGTCAGAACAGCAGGCGTTTCTTGTGAAACCATTATTTTTTCTATAACGAATTCGATGTTATCGAATAAATTACCCTAACAAGAGCAAAATGGTTATATTTGAAGTGTTAATCTACTTGTCATGGATCCTGCATGGAATTTGAAAACAATACTTCTCATAGAACAAGAAAGTCGGTATTTTTGCGAAATCGATTCTTTGTTGACATCCCTAATTCTAATATTTTCTATGGTTATTACTTCAAAACATAAACAGAGGAAAACATATATTTTGTTTTACGAAAATAAATATTTTGCATTAGAAAATAGATATGTCGGCACACCGCGGAATTAAAATGTCGTCGGCACGGAGAAGCCTGATGGTGGACTGGATTGAAATTCCAAAGAACAATGTGGTATTGAAAGGAAGTGAGTGATAAAATTATTATTTATTTTCAAAATTAATATTTATTTACTTTCATACTACTTCATTTTCATATGTTGCTTGAATTTTGTAGTGAAATATCCTCACCCAAGCTTTGAGCCACACTTAAGAGGAAGTGGGAAGAACTGGCCCAAATATTAAATAATTGTAATGATGGGTGCACTAAAACGCCAGATAAATGGAAGAAGGTTAGTTTCATTTTCTTAATTATTTTTTTTTAATGAAATTGATCTGTATGATTCTAAAACCAAGTCAAGATTTTTAATGAAAACACTTTGTATATTTACTTTTAATACAAAGATTATGTGTCTTGTAATTTTCACATAAAATTGATTATTTTTACTGAATTAGTGTATGTAATCACTTTTTATTTCACATTTATTTAATTTAGAATCAAATTTATCCCTCAGATCAAACAGTTAATGCTTTTATTCTCGGATTATGTGGTTTATCATTTAATTATTTTATCTCATATAGCACATTTTCAGTCTTTTATAGAATTACGCGCAAACGTTAAGAGCAAGAAATCACTTCCAGGAAGACGGTAGGGGGACCACCTACATTACGTCTCTCAGAAGAGGACGAGAGATTTCTAGCAGTCGAAAGGATGCTAGGAATCACTGGAAATCCAAAGCTAAAAGAGATTGGAATTTCTCCGGACATTAGCCTACCAGAGAATATACAAGGAGAAAGCAGGGCATCCATTTCACCATCACCAGATATTTCTGCAACGTCATCGCCATATAGTTCTGCAACACCCAATATTCTGACAGCATCCTCACGTAGCTCAGTTCAATAACCGAGGCCATCTCTGCGCTCACGCCCACAACCACGGGCTTACACGACAAGAAGCTGCATGGCAGAAAGAGCTATGCAGATGCAAGCATCATATCATGCTGAGAAAATGGAAAGCCGCGCTGCACTTCTAAACGCAATAATAGTCAACTTTGTATCAAGTATAGTTTACATTAAGAAATGGTTAATTATTGCCAAGGTGGGCGAAGGTGACCTGGTTCGCCTGACTTAGTTAACGCTTTTATTTATTTTATGTACACATCTTGACTGATAAGTTTTATATTCCTATAGTAATGACTGATTGTTTTTTATTTCTACAGATAAGGTGAAAAAGATTTTACTACTTTCCACTTTAATATTTATTTTATGTTATTAATCAAATAGTTACTGTTTTGATAGATCTATAATGTTTTATTAATGTATGCAGACAAATTTGTTTATTATTACTACAGTTAAATGTGAAATAATATTTGTAAGATTATATAAAAACATAACATTAAACCTGTGTTTTAATTGTGTATACGTATACAATATATATAAAACCTCTTTCCAAATAAAAAGTATGAGAAGGATATCTGTTATCCCTTTATTTACAATATTCTAAAAATAAGGGAAATTAAATAAAAATATGAGTTGCACATAATGAATTTAATAATATGTATAGGTAAGGAATATCCCCTGATTCTATTACATCTGTCAGAAAGAATCAGGAAAGAAAACTGACATGGTTATATATTCACAAATGGTTTGTTTACAAGATAAAAATGTAATAATACTTTAGAGGTTGGGTAAAGTTACTGAATGTATAAAAGTCAAATTTATAAATGTAAGGAAAAAAAAATTCAACTAAAATATTCTTGTATGACTTCATTCCTGACTTGCCGCCGTCGAATTGGAATGCTTGTTGCATGATCATTAATTGGTCCAATGACATCTGTAAATAAATAAAAATATTTTAAAAAGAATTATAGTGTTGTGTTTATCGTTAAACTAATTAAAGTAAATCATAACATACTGTTAAATATGCACCCATCACCAGCAACATCATGTAGTGGGACATTTCTGGAGATACATATATTATGCAGTACAGCACATGAATAAAATATTTGCCCTGCAACAGTCGGACTATAGTTTAGAACTCTGTGCTTCAGAATGCAACGAAATCTTGATTTTAAAAGTCCTATGCACCTTTCCACAGCATTTCTTGTTTTAATGGGGGCTTTATTGAATCTGGATTCTGGTGTATTAAGTCCTGAATTTTCGTAAGGTGTGAGAAGCCAGGATTCTGATGGATATCCAGAATCACCTGAAAATTCAGCAATACGTCATCGTTATGCCCAAATAATGTAATACGATTTGTATATTTTCACTATGAAATTATAAAAAAAAATTACCCAGTAACCACCAACCTCTAGCATTTCAATTTTCCAAAAATCTTCTAATCTGTGATGTATGCCATATTGCTGCATCGTGAGTGCACCCGGGATACAATGCATTAACTGACAAAATCTTAACATCTGCTCCACATATCTGGAACAAAATAATTATTAAAAAGTTAATTTAATAACTTTGTGATATAATATAATTCCCCAATATTCCATATATATTTACAATTTGTGCGTTAATACTGTAATACCCTTTTCTATTAAAATAGGCTTGTCTATTATTTCTGTAGGAGGGTTTGATTATGAGTTCCATCAATACATCCAACTATACTGAGGAAGTTGAATTTTTCAAAAAATCTAAAAAAATTAGCGTTAACACGTTTAAAAATACTAAATAATTAATCAAATAAGTTTATTAATCTTTTATATAACTTTTTGACAGCAACTTTACATGGGAAAAGATTCATGTCTTAAAGAGAATAAAGAAGGAATCATATCCGGCCATATGGAAATAGTGTGCTTACTGCAATTGCGCTGTGGAAATGTCCTCATCATTTGTCGGGAAAACAACCCATTCTGTTAGCAAGTGTTCACAAATTACCTCAATCACTTCATTCAAGCACCTGCTAACAGAAGATTGTGACAAGCCAAGGCAGTGGTTGCCTTGGGTTGATAAGACCCGTGCGAGTAAAAATTTAATGCTGTTATCACCTAGAATTCAAATTATCAATTTACTTTCAGTATAAACATGGCAATTAAAAATCGATATTTAGTGTCATTCTTGTGCAATAATACACTTTAATTATCAAAATGTTGTAAAATACAATAAAAAAAATACGAAAAATAACCTAAAAAATAGTGAACAAACTTCAAAACATTTACCTTTTTTTGTGGTGTTATAGATCCTGAATACCTTGAAACTCTTAAAAAGGGAGTTAATACTTCAAATAAATATATAACGGTGTCGTTATCAAGGCGGTATAGTAAAAATTGTCCATTTGGAATTTCCATCGGGTTTCACAAATCACGCAAACGACGTCTTTCCATTCTCGAGTTTCGACTAAAAATATAAGTTTTTAGTTAAAATAAGTACTAATACAGTATTCAAAGTTCACAGAAAAAGGTTTGTTCATAAATTACCTATTGATTTCCTCATCCGCAGCGTCGTAGAGAAGAATCACGGCCAATCTTGTTGTCATTTTTGTTTTGACAGATTATGGTACGTTTATCTCCCTCACTCTCTCTCCCTCTCTCTCATTCAAATATAACACGGACGTTAATTTACGTACTGTCTATTTTTGAGGGTAGGTGTAACAATCACCTTCATTTCAATATTGAAATTTTGAGAATAGGTCTGACTGTCAAAGAAACAATGTATGTTTTAGTTAGTTATGACATCCTGAAGAAGAAAATGGTATTTTTCGAAACCGGTAGATGTATTTAAACTCATTTTAGTGGTTAATTAAACAAAGATAAAAAATAAAAATATGAATCTTAACCACAAAGATAACATTGCTTATTTTAAAATTATATTAAAAGTATGTTATTTATATTATCTATAAACTAATAACATTAATATTTAAACATATTACATTAAACAAATTAATTAGCAATATAATCTTTTTCAATCTCATGTATTTTTCTGTAGAAGTATCTCATTGAAGAATCAGTTTTCCGTTTACAGGCCTACATTTACTCATTTGATTTATGCGGGCTTATATGTTGTATGTTTAAAAAAATGTATTTAAAACAGTGAACTATGTACTGTAGATATTTTTACTCTTTCATACTGCCGGTTGTTATAATTCTCCATTTTTTACCTTTATAATCCCTAGACAAAAAACAAACAGCAATGTAGACAGGCCAAACTCCAAAACCGCTGTGTGACCTTGCAACGTGGATTCGATGCCCAATATAATACGGAGAAAGAAAAAAAATCATACAAATATTTATAAATAAAATTCGACAGAACAAACTTCAGTAAATGATTGAATGCAAATTTGAATGAGCTCTACGAGATCTTCAAACAGTCCAAAATATAGACAGTCGAATAGTTAAGAGATAGAACTGGTTGTTTGTTAGAAATTAGAGCTCTTAAACTCCAAAAGAACATCGGATGAACCCCGGCTGGAACGTGATTACCAGGCTATCCAAAAATAAAATGGACGGATATAGTAGTAGAAGTGGCAGGTTTCAAAGTGGAGGTATTTGGTTCAAGACTTTGACCTTTAGACTAGCTATAGACTATCTAACTAGCTTTATACTAATTAACTATTCTACTTTCCAAGAGTAAAGATTGCAGACAGACTTTCGACAATATGTGAAAGAAGGATTCTTATGTACTTTGGACCAAAAGAAGCTTGCGATTGTCGGGACAGTTAAGGAAAGTGAGCAAGAAACGGTCATCCTAGATAAATAGATCAATAAATTAGTTAATTTGCAGCTCAGACACAGAAGTTCCAGGCGGCGCGACTCCATGTGCATGGCCATCTTATGAGATGGATATTCATGAATATTATTATATCTGAGATACTTGTGCAATGAATATTGATGAATAATACTATGTCAGTAAGATAATAAAGAATTAGTCGATTTACCTAAGCTTTGCTGCCTCAACACAAATTATTCTAGCTCGAATGAGACATAGTTCAATTTGAATTTTGTGTTAGAACTTGTACAGATATAAAGTTTAAAGAAATGTAATAAATCCATTTGAATGTTTCCAGGTAACGGTGTTCAGAACTTGCTAGGTATCAGTACTGCCCAGGTAGCTGCTTCTGGTCGGCTTAATTTGACCAGCATAACCATTCACCTTTTTTCTGGATTTCAAAATGTAAGATAGATTCTATACTTTTTATAAAAAATGATGTTGATAACGTATTTCATAAATTATTTTTATTTTATTCCATTTATTTATTTATTTGTGAGAAAGTATAAGCTTTATGGTGTGGATCTGTCTGTGATTTAGCTTCACTTTGATTTCAGTAAAAAACACCAAAACTAAATTGTTGCTTGCGTGCTGAAACGAATCAAGTCATCCATTTATATCAAACTATTTATTAATAGTGTGATTATATTTGGACACTTGCCTGTACACAACATTTTTGGTTTCTGCTCTACATCAGCTCTGTCAATTCCGCCAAGCTCTGGCAACCAAATCTTCCCTCATGACTGAGGATTATGATCCCCATGAACTCCCGCCCTCTTGACTATGCCTCTTCACTTTTCTCGACAACCTGCAGATCTTAGGCCTGTTACCGGAGAAATGCCAGTTGCCTTTTTAACTTAGTCGGTCAAACATGCGGGGGATTTTCCTCTTCCCTTCATCCTTCAACGTGACCCACCACGACAAGCTTCTCTGAGCCATCTTCCCTCCTCACAAAAAACCCCAAAAAATTAAAGAATTCGTCTCAGGCAAATGGTTGAGATATCTTTGATATTCAGTTTCTGCAGAATACAGACATTTGTGCGTCTCGCTGTCTATGGTATACTCCAGGACCACATTTGGGTTAATATAATTAAATTAATTGTTTTTTTCTGCGGGTCACCTTTAACTTAACACCAAATGTTACCGCTGCTATATTATCCTCGAGCTTGTGGGACAACAGCAAACCTGTGGTGCTCTTCACCCCCGGCTTCCTAGCATCAATAACCTGGCCTATATCGAGAACTATGTCAAGCAGACTGGCGTCCCTAGGACTATACAATGTTCTGGTAGTGGATCCAAGCTCAGTGGTGGGGTGGTTTTATTACTATTCAGCGATGACTGTAAGCTTTATTGGAAACGCTTTGGGAAAAATTCTTGCCGGTTTTTATAATGGTAATTGAATTTAAAATAAATAATTTATAATACAGCCGTATATGTGATAAAATGTACAACTCAATATAATTAGATATCTTATAGGGCGAGAAGCGTGGTTCGCTTTCGGAAGCTTTGCTTCACACTGTGGAGTTCTTTGTAACATGTCAAAGCACCCTTAATCTCTGTTCCTCCTTGTTAGTATCATTCTATTTCCAATCTTGAATAATTTAACGGGTTAATTCATTAATAATGAAGTGCTTCAATTGTTATTTAGTGCAAGATTAATTAATTAAGTATATTAAGCATATTTTTAAATTAAATTCTTCTTTCAGGCCATATTGATTTCTATCCGAACGGAGGAAAGAATCAGCAAAACTGTTTAGGTATTATGTGTAGTCACAATAAAAGTTGGGAATTCTTCAGTGAATCATTGACGCTCACCACAAATTTCCCTTCAGTCAACTGTTCAGACTGGTTCACATTCAAGACTGGAGCTTGCGCCACAAACCCCACTGTTTTAATGGGGTACGCAACCCCCGTGGGAAGTCGAGGTATATATTACCTGAAGACAGCTGCAATTTCTCTATACGGCTTGGAGGTAAATGGTATCATAACACCTGCCACTGTTAATCCTGTAACAGCATTCATCGTGTGGTAGAAATCGTTATTCGCAAATTTTGGCTAACTTTATGGAGTTGGTGTACAAATTTTCTGCACACGTAAGCTAATCAAGTTATCTATTATAAACCTAAAAAAAAAAAAATATGTAAAAAAAAATATTTAATTGTGTGAATTTATTATAATTTATTATAGAAGTGATGTAGAAATGTTCATGCGATCATTTTATATAATACTTAAAAATACATTTTCTAAAAATTATTTTCAATTATTGCACTAAGTGTTTTGGCAGCCGGTGTTCTAAGACATGATTTTTTTAAATGTATTTTTTGTTATAGGAATATAAATGTATGAAATCACATAGCATTTGGTAGGAACTAGAATATTTTTTCAATTTACTTGATTCAATGTGCACAACTTTAAACTACCAGATTATATTATCCAGTCAACTTATATCACTAAATGAACATTAAAATGAATACAGTAATACCCCGAAGTTACGCGATAGGTGACGAAAATCGATTAACTCGAATTCGCGTAAGTCAGGGTACAACTTTGCATTTAAATACATACAATTTTGATTAATTGGGACCAAGGACTAACAAAAACACTAGTTCAGAAAAAAATATTTGATAAAATTGCAGTTCTTTATACATATTAATATAAAATATTAAAAAATAAACAATTTATGTAAAAGTCATTTCGATGTCGATGGCTTCATAAAATCTTATTAAAATTTCTTCGTAGCAAGGTAATAATTTTTTTATTTCGTGCTTTGTAGCTATAACGCGTTCTTCGTTGGAGTCTATGTTTTCTAAAATTTTTAAGCCATTTTCAATTGAGCTGAGACCTCCTGTCAAGCTTGCAATTGTCATGTGCTTTTCTGGTGGAATTGGGTCTGAAGCGTTTTCATTGTCATTTTGCTTACGCATCTCTATGAGCTCATCGATTATTAGCTCCTGACTAAGTGAATCCGACAGCTTGTTGACATTGTAGAATTGACTTCCAAATCTAATTGCCTGTCAAGATTAACAACTTCTTTTACCACATGAGCGATATCAGTTTCAAGCCTTGTTTCCATCTCAGCAATAATACCGTAACGTTTACGAATAATGCTCGAGTTCAAGGATTGAGCATTTTTCACCGCTTCAAGAATTCTTTCTTTAGCTTCTATTATTGTTCTGACTGTGGATTCCGGTAGCTCAAACTTCTTTGCCAATTCACAAATTTTCATTCTGCTATCAAAATCTATGATAATCTTATGTTTACATTCCAAAGATATCGTTTTCCATTTCTTACTAGTTGCAGGAGAATCAGATTTACTTTGTTTGGATGACATAGTTTTTTAAGAGTTTAGAAAACGTATAACAAATCAATCTTAATTATCATCGATCGTCGAATCGCAATTGTGCACGTCCGAAACACATCCAATGTGTATCACAGTAAGAGAAACACTGAATATAGCGGGCGGCCGTGTCGCCAAACGAACTGCGTATCTCTGAGTTCGCGTAAGTCGGGGTATTACTGTACTTACAGGAATTATTAATTATAAAATAATCCAAGCAAATAATAAAGCTCATTGGTATTATTTTGAAAGTTGTATGATTATATTTAGTAATAAAGATTACTAAAATGAAAGTAATTGTTGAGCAACCACGATTGATGACATTCAACATTATTTAATAGATGATGAGATGAATATAAGGTTAAAGAGAAGTAAAAGAGAGGTATAAATAATCAAACAGGTAGCATTATTTACACTTAAACTTTGAACAGAATGACGATGTGTCCATCTCTACTGATTTGTAATCGCTTTTATTGAAACTCTGTATTTAATATCTTTGGGCTCGGAGTTCATGAAAAACGGTTCAAAAGCCTCAACCACCCAGGACAATGGTCTCGAAAGCAATACGTGCATTTATCTTATTTATCAATATTTAAAAGATAGAGATTTCCACTTAATGAGTCATATTAAAACATCAACCGGTTTCGAAAAATACCAACCATCCAAAAACATATTTCACATTATTCTATATACATATTTAAAATAAAGTAATAATTAATTAAAGAATTAATTTAGTACTTAACTTACATTGTTACGATGATGAAATTTTTTATTAAATAATTTTCTTCTAAACTAGTGTTTTTGTTAGTCCTTGGTCCCAATTAAACAAAATTGTATATATATATATGCAAAGTTGTACCCCGACTTAAGCAATTTTCGTCGGTCCCACCTATCGTGTAACTTCAGGGTATTACTGCGCATCGATATGGACGTGGGTAGGGAAAAAATGAAAATTACATGTAATAATGTGTTAAATAAGTTAATGTACTATTTTTTCTGTTTCACTTATGAATTTGACATATATAGTCTAAATTCATCTAGAGATGAAACGGTTAACAGATTATATAATGGTGACGCATTCTCCTGATAAGATGAAGTTCCGAATTCGAATCCCGGTGGTAACTAAATATTTATTCGAAAGATACATTTTTTCTGTATATTATTCTAGGTGATTCATCTAATTTGTTTAAATATCATTTTCTGATCAGTAGTCTACTTTTTCATCCCTCTATGCACTAGAACTCATTATCATTTTTTGTCAATATATCGCTTTTTGATCTTTCTAAGTATGTACTAGAATCTCATTTAAATATCATTTCGTGATCAGTAGTCTGCCAATGATCCGTACCGGCGGTTCATTAAAATTTTCATAAAATCGTCATCACGTTAAACTCGAATCCATGAATGATAAATGAGTCATTTTCTTTCCTTACAAAATATGAAATTGAAGAAATGAATTTTATTATTAAATATGTAATTGGTGTGTATATTAATATGTATTTACAGGGTGGCCCAAAAAAAGTGAGAACATCTTGAAACATTTTTTATTTATTATTAGTTATTTCAAAACATAATATAATTAATTATATTTCTTAATGTAATTTATTTGCACAATATTTAGCTAATCTGAAATCATCAAAACACCCTATATTGCATAATCTACAGGGTTTAAATCTGGGCTGTTCGGTGGCCACATGCCTGGCTCGATGAAATTAACGTTCTCACGACGAAGAAAGTTTATTGTATTTCTGGCCGTGTGAGATGGAGCTCCATCCTGCTGTAATGTCCAGTTATGATATAATGTCTAGCTGTACTCCAGGCTTTGTTATGAAATTCTTTGATCACTTTCCTAGCACCCCAACGTTTTTCAATTTGCAAATTTTTGATCAGAATACGGTCTTCTTCAGTGATTTTTGTCAGTACTATCAGCTAATTTACCAGTTTCAGTAGTGCAATAATTGAAAATAATTTTTAGAAAATGTATTTTTAAGTATTATATAAAATGATCGCATGAACATTTCTACATCACTTCTATAATAAATTCACACAAATAAATATTTTTTTTACATATTTATTTATTTGTTTAGGTTTATAATAGATAACTTGATGTCATTTTTTTTTACAATAGAGCTAAGTAATAACATTAGCTTACGTGTGCAGAAAATTTGTACACCAACTCCATAAAGTTAGCCAAAATTTGCGAATAAAGATTTCCACCACACGATGAAAGCTGTTACAGGATCAACAGTGGCAGGTGTTATGATACCATTTATCCCCAAGCCGTATAGAGAGGTCGCAGCTGTCTTCAGGTAATATATACCCCGACTTCCCACGGGGGTTGCGAACCCCATTAAAACAGTGGGGTTTGTGGCGCAAGCTCCAGTCGTGAATGTGAACCAGTCTGAACACTTGACTGAAGGGAAATTTGTGGTGAGCGTTAAAGATTCACTAAAAAATTCCCAACTCTTATCATGGTTACAAAAGACATCTAAACAGTTTTGCTGAGTCTTTCCTCCGTTCGGGTAGAAATCAATATGGCCTGAAACAAGTATTTAATTTTAAAATGTAGAGTCATCTTCTGTGTTTTATAATTTTTTTTTAATAATTAAACAAATAGTAACGGTTTCTTTTATGGTATATTTAAAATGGGTTCACCACATCTGTTAACCCTTTCTCATCCAATCCGCACAAGATCGCTTAAAATTTCATGCAAACAATTTTATGCAAACTTTTTTCTTATATATCTAATGACTATCTTACAATTAACACCACGGAGTAGAAATGGAAGTAGAAGATTTATAACTTCCAAGGTAATTATGAAAAACTTATACTGTACAGAACAGTTTGTTACATATTAAGGTATATATATATATGTACATATTAATGATTATAAATAGTTCATTTTAATAGCGTGAATCTTGGGTAAATGCGTGTGACTGAACGATGCGTTATCAAAGATTACTTTATAAACACGATAACAATAGCAAACTCCTAGTGAAGTGACGCCAGAGTGCAATTAATTAAATGGTGGAATAAGCGATTGAATACGAGGTAATGAAAAACTGGACAACTGGAAAAAGATTGACACTGTCTACAACGGATGCCATTCTGACGCCTTTTTAAATATCTCGTGAAAACGTTGGAATTAAAGGAATACTAAAAATCGATATAATGTAATAACCACTTCTGTCTACTTTTCTTGTTTCCCGTATGGAACATCAATGATTTTAAATAGTTTATTTTAACAGAGTGAACCTTGGGTAAATGCGTGCTTTATGAAGAACTGGGAAAGGGTTAAAACCAATAAATATAACAGTTCATTTTTATAGAGAAATATCATTAATTCAAGGAGCTTCTCTTTTTCCCGTGCCTTATTTGTTCAACAGACAGAAAAAGATATACTAGACTGGTTAAACCAGTTCCTCAGATTTCAGCCATGATGTTCTCCTTCCTCCAGGGTCCCGACTTTCAACAATCTTTCCCTGAATTATGAGGGGCAAGATCTGATTCTTCTCGGGATGTCTCCATGTCGAGATTGAGTTTGTTTTATTTTTAAATGTTTTTTTCTCATCTCAACCAACTGTTCTTCTGTAATCTATCCATCAGCTTTTTGAGCTTCTTCTGTGTCACTCTAATGTTTCGATGCCATGCTTCTCGTACATTCCATACTTCCATCCCATAAAATAGTACATACCGAGAACACATAGCATCTGACCGTTTGTATTTGTAGGATAGAGTAATTCAAGGGTAGAAATGCTAATAGTGGTATTATTATTAAAAAAAAATTAGACATGCAATCTGGGTGTATCTGGCAACAGTATTAATATTATTCCATAAAGAAAAGTATAAGAATTTATATCGGAAAACTATTTTTTTTTAAATAGAGATGTGTGAATATTGACGCGACATGGAATACATGTCACATCAATATTCTTACTATTTTCAAACTAATCTAAATGCTTGTGCTATGAAAATAGGACTAACTTGCAGGTCTCTTGGAATCAGGCTCGAACCCCCGACCACTGGATCACAAGGCGAATATCTTAACCACAGGACCAACCGAGCACGTCAAAGTAAACATTCAAGATCCATAACTCTGAACACAGGCCAACTCTGATTCTTCTCAATGTATCACATGAATACATACCATATGGTTCAGGGATATCTAAATTCGTAGAATACATACCACAAGGATCAACGAGACCATAGGTACCAGCATTAGAATGAATAACATCAACAAATGCAGCGTCATTACTGTTCAACCTTAGACTTGGATCTTCGTCAAAGAAGCAAGGACCTGCGGGGTCCAGGCCACTTATTCTATCCAGCAAAACTCCGGTGAGATTTTTGAAGGTCTTTCCAGCAAATCCGCCAATATGGGCGCCTAAGCTGTGACCAATGAAGTGGAATTTCGTTATTCCAGCTGTAAAATAAATCAAATTTAATTGCACGCATTTTATTTTAAGAAAATTTACCCAATGATGTAATGCATAACAATTGAAGTACTTCATTAATCAGAAGAAAAGGAGATTAAGGGTGCTTTGACATGCTATAAAGAACTGCACAGGGAGAAGCGAAGCTTCCAAAGGTGAACCATGCTTCCCCGCCCTCTAAGTTATCTAATTATATTAAGTTGTACATTTTATCACATGTAATATGGTTGTATTATAAGTTATTTATTTAAAATACAATTACCATTATAAAATCCGGCAAGAATTTTTCCCAAAGCTTCTCCAATAAAGCTTACAGTCATCGCTGAATAGTAATAAAACAACCCTATCACTGAGCTTGGATATACTACCAGAACATTGTATAGTCCTAGGGACGCCAGTCTGCTTCCCATAATTCTTGATGTAGGCCAGTTTATTGTTGCCATGAAGCCGTGGCTAACGACCACCACAGGTTTGCTGTTGTCCCACAAGCTGGAGGATAATATCGCAGAGGTAACATTTGGTGTTAAGTTAAAGGTGGCCTGCAGAAAAAAACCATTAATTTAATTATATAAACCCAAATGTGGTGCTGGAGCATACCATAGACAGCGAGACGCACAAATGTCTGTATTCTGCAAAAACTGAATATCAAAGATATCTCAACCATTTGCCTGAGATGAATCCTTAAATTTTTTGGGCATCTTGTGAGGTGGGAAGATGGCTTGGAGAAGCTTGTTGAGGTGGGTCACGTCGAAGGACGAAGAGAAGATCCCCCAGATGTTGGACCAACCAAGTGGAAAAAGTAAGAGGCACTACTCTGGTAACACCCCTAAGATCTGCTGGATGTCGAGAAAAGTGGAGAGGCATAGTCAAAAGGGTGGAAGTTCATGGAGATCACTATCCTCAGTCATAAGGAAAGATTTTGTTGCCAGAACTTGTTTCCAAACAAAGTGAATCTAAATCACGGACGGATACACATTATAAAGCTAGTAAGTACACACAAATAAAAAATAAAAATGAAATAAAATAGAATTTTAAATGGATAGATATAAATGAAACAATGTTTTTGCTCTACTTGAGGTTATTAGCACTACTACACTATCCACATAAAATTCTATTTTATTCCATTTTTATTTTTTATTTGTGTGTTCGTATCAAGCTTTATAATGTGTATCCGTCCGATATGTGATCCATTATGATGAAACTCTACAAAGTTAACGCCGATTCTATTAATTATATAGAATATATAAAATACATTATCACCAATGTAGACAATGCACACGATATAGCATCATAGCACACGCGATACGGCATCATAGCATAGATAGATACGACATCATAGCACACACAAAAAAAATAAAGTTCGCACACAGTTTTTAATAAAACTTTTTCTTTATGTGCCGCCTTGTGTCGAAGATTGGCGACCATGTTGATTTATCTTGATAAAGATCACCAACATTTTGTATACTGAGCCCCATTCTGAGGTAACACAGCCTACCTTCACTACGCTGCTGCTCTGCTGCCTTCTATCGTCCCCTGCGTAATGAGTTGTAAAATATATTTTTTATTGCGGAGAATGTGTCCGAAGTACGCAGCTTTCCTTGATACTTGACAGTCCATTTATGCATCTTAATACATCTTGGTTAGTAATATGGCCAACCTAGGCCCTCCCACTAGCCTTACACTGAGGTGTCAGAATGCTTTTCTTATTTTCTCCCGCAGCACACAAATATTAACATTTTTCCTTAAAATTGAGCACACCGCGATCTAAACGTAGAGAGAGCATTGATTATCACTATCATGTTTTATAAAATATAGAGGATGTACAAGGTGAATATTATGTTCCAGTCCGATGTTGTTTTCGAATAACTACAAAACGAAACACATTTTTTAAATTTGATTTTTATTTATCATTTATTTTGTTTATTACCCGCTGCCACATCTGGCAGCGGCACAAATGTGTGCTCTTTTAACCATATTTTTCATAAAACATTCTCGCACACTTTGCGTGTTATTTCAGCAATTTCATTTTGATTATTGTCCTGCAGCATCAGAATTATTGTTGGCTTATTGGCGTAGAACTTTTCTTTCAAGTACCCTCACAGAAAATAGTCGGGAGCCATCAAATCAGATGATCATGATGGATGATGATGATCTTAATATCACCACTTTTTGACATTATGTGGCCGATAAAAATTTCTCGCAAAATTGCAAGCGTAACTCGAGCCGTATGTGAGGTGGCACCGTCCTGTTGAAACCACATGTGTTGCAGGTCCATTCTACCAAATTCCAAAAGACCACCAAGAAGTCTTACAGCATTGCCTCTGATGATTCCGCCGGCCCACATGGCACACTGTACAGTAACTTTGCGTAGGTGTAAAGGTCGTCGGTGTATCAATTGAGAATTGTCAGTACCCCAATAACGATTGTTTTGTTTATTACACATTTATAAGTGCACATTATACACCATTAATCATTATAAATTTAGTCATACCTTTTCTCTGAATAACAACCACTTTCGATTTGTTCAACATTCACCGGAGGTTCACTTTCCATGCATCTCAAGTTCAATTTTCAGATTATTTATAGCTCATTTTGAAAAGAGCTTCGTCGCACATGATGGATTTGACTTCAACACACTGTTGAGGCGTTACATGCTCCATAATAAATTGTAATCAACTACTCTCTACGATTACCAAATGCGAAACTAAAATGGCGACCAAACAAAATTAGCCCGGAACATAATATTTACTCTGTATCTTACATTTTGAGATCCAGAAATGAGGTGGATGGTTATGCTGGTCAAATCAAGCTGACCAGAAGCAGCTACCTGGGCAGTACTGATACCGAGCAACTTCTGAACATCTGTACCTGGAAACATTCAAACGGAATTACAATTTATTATATTTATTTATACTTTATTTCTGTACTAGTTCTAACATATAATTAAAATTAAAGTATGCCTCTGTCAAACAAGAATAATGTGTGACGTCGAGGTAGTAAATCTTAGTTAAGGAGAACACATTATTATTATGCAGTTTTTTCAGAACATAGTTCTGTGCTATTTTAATACAAATATAATGTATCAATTAGAAAAAAGGTGATAGGTTTTAAATTTGGAATAATTGATGTATAAATTTGAAAAGACTGCAGCGTATAAGTTTGAAAATTTGTCGTCAACTTACTCTGCTGGTGTGGTATAATCGATTAACGCATTTCCCCAGATAGAAAAGGATCCACGTTCGAATTTTCCTACATATCTTTTAAATTGATACATTTAATCTGTAGCAAAGGTTAGGTCAGTCGACTAATTCTTCATGTTCCTACTGACAGATTAAAATCTATCTCAGGTGTAGTAATAAATATTCATCAATATCCATCTCAAATATTGTAATATTCATCAATATCTATCTCACAAGCATCTCAGTAATAGTAATATTCATCAATATCTATCTCACAAGCAAGTTGCAATACACAAGAGTATATGTAGGTATCTATATATATTTTTTTACACTTACGAAGCGTGATATATGCACATATTATGCAAAATTTTAAAAACATAGTATCATATGACCACAAATCATAAATATTTCAATTATTTAAAGAAGTTTATTTCAAAATATTCTTAATAATAATAATACATATTATATAATACATTAAAGTTACGAAATAAATATTATCTTATGAAAAAGAAAACCAAGGAAAATATTAATAAATAAAAAGTTCACACATAAATATAAATATAAATACTTCAGTCACGGCCATTGTTGTATATGTAGCTATTCTGTAAGCGTTGCCATTCTCCGGTCAGGGAACCAGCCTTCCATGAGAGCGCCGCTTGCATCAGAGAGTTGGTGCTGAGCTCAAACCGCAGCTTTACGCCTGCAACTCGATGCCTCAGAAGCGGAACGAATCCATGTATACGGCCTTCGGTGAACATTGTAGATGCGCTGCAATAACGCGCCAATCCGAAAACTATTCTGTATGAGTTGTTGTACTGGATTCGGAGACGGTTTTGCTTGTATTTCGACCATCAACTGGACACATTGGTCGATGTGGCATTTTGTCCTAGCCGTGCGGTGCACGAGGGTCGCAGCTAACCTAACTGTCGCCATGCGAGTTTTCGCATGGTGACAGTTTACACTAATCATGGATCACGGAGCACTTGGTGTGACGCAGCAGCGCTACCTAATTTAGTTCAGGTTTTAACCTAACCCTTTTAAAATTGTGTTTAAAATGCCGAAAAGGTTGAATTGTTTATTGAGAAACATGGACGTAAAATTTTTACATATTATACATTATAAACATTCTTATACAAAAATACATTTATACTTATTAATCAGTGGCGTGCAGTATATAACCATATATAATATATGTACTTTCGCTTAACCAACGTCTTTAGACAAAATAAATCCTTCGTTTATACGACTCTACCATGTATTTATTTATAATTTTAGAGTACTATTAATAGCTTAAGTTTTAATGTAAAATAATACCTTCTTATCCATATAAAAAACGTATGGCGGTGAGTTTTTAGAACTGAGCCATTAAAGTTTCTACTGCTACACAGATGGCACTAATTGCAAAATAATGTTTTAATGTTAATCCAATTTTTTAATTTATATTTGTTTCCCAGAATTTTTAGTTATGCACAGCTTTTTTGCTTCTATGTACTGCACTCCCCTGTTATTAATATACGAAAAAGGCGAACAAACTTCATAATGTAAGAGATGTTCACTGTCTCCTTAACTAGACCGAAGTCTGTACTAACGGAGACAGGTTCATCCATTGTATGTCATATAAATATGAAAACCGTTATTATTATTAATATATTTTTTTTTTATCTAAACCAAAAATATTAAAAATGAGGTAAACAGGGTTTTAAAAAAATTCTAATAACATAATAAATAAGTCAAATAATCTCGCTATCCCATGATTGAAACACTATGTAAAATGAATATTAAGAAATGATGTTCTGTTCATGTGATCATTTCCATGAATCTTTGCTCAGTTTCCTTTCTGCCAACACCTAATAACCAGCTCCTGAGATGGTGTTTGAGTTTGTCCATCGAGAATTGTTTCATACTGCTTAGCAAAATATTATAGGCTTTGGGGACCAGAATTATATGGAAGGATTGACCAAAGCTTATTTTCATTTTAGGCTTCACAGTGATTTAAATCGCTGTACTAGCAATGTTTCTCAGAATTTTCTATTGGCGAGCTGACATTAAAGATCGTGTAACGGCTGTCGCAAGCTCTTCATCTGTTTAAACATTATTTTAAAAACAATGACTCCATTCAAGATGATTTAGTTATTGCGGCCAAAGTGGCCATATTTATCTTTCACACAGCGATGCATGATATGAGCTTCAATACTTCTGACTGTACGTCAAAATTGATCTCAAAATTTGGTGCTGCGAAAACCAAATGCGAAGCGATAATTATCCTGGTTTAGAGCTTCATAATGATTGTAAGCCTATCTATAGTAAATCCAGCTCTGAGGACGCGGACCTCATGGGCTCCTAGCTAACGTGGGCCCCAATGCAAACAATGAGAAATATGATCTCATATAACTCATTGTGTAAGGTATGATAGAAAGGAGGAGAAGCGTGGATAGAATCTCGGCTACGTAACCATACAAAGTGGCTCAATGTCAAAAAGGCTGGAGATCATAAACATCTTACTTGGGATAAACCAGCAACTCGGTTGCCAACTTTCGATAAAAGACGCCACGTGAAGAAGAAAAAGAAAGAAGTATTTAGTGTGTAGATTTTAAAGTTATATTTTATTTTGTTGTACTTTTTATCTCTAAAGTAATGTGAGTTCAGACAAAATTTCCTAAGATAGCGAAAAAAACATTTTTTGTTAACCAGTGTAATTCGAAGTTAGATAAATCGAGTTTTTAATTTATTCGCCAGCATATACGCATATGTAGGTTATATTTTATTTGGTGGTATTTTTATTATTATATATAGAACACAATATTCTGTGTAGATTCGTATATAATAAAATAAACCTGGAAGATGGTAGAATGCTTCACTAACTTAGCCAATGATAAATTGGCATCTTTTGATGTACCTACTGCTTAAAAACAAAACAAAAAAAAGTATACTTACAATTTTGCTTCGTTATATGGAGGAACCCGGATTGTATGTCATTGAGCAGGTTAACAAGGGCACCCATCTTTATTTGCTCTGCAATTATAGCACAGGATGAACCTACTGCTACCAGCAGCAACATCATCGGATTGGACGAAACCCTGAACTTCATGATTGTCCTATTAAAAATATTTTTAAGTGTTATGTCATGATTAATAAATGTCACCTTTTGACACAATTTAAAATCATTCAATTAAATCACAAATAAACAATGAGAAATACGTTGTATAATTGATGCGAGGACTTTACGTAAAACTACATTGAATACCCTAAGCAACTTCCATTCCTCTTTGACCACGCCTCTGAATCTTAAAGTTCTATTTTAGGGTTACTTGCAAAATGTCGTCGTTTACGGCGTGATATTCAAATAGAGCGTTTTCCTTGTGAAGATGCTTCGAGCGGGTGGACCTTAACCGTGATCGGCATCCCTCTCTGTTCATGGGCCATCCTTCATGAATCTCAAGCGAAACATTAACAACAAAATCAGTTAAGCGATACTTCATTCTGATAAATGCGCCTCCCAACGTGGAGGGCCATACTTCCCTTCCTCCAATGTTAAATCACACCATTTTAATAAATTAATAATCTACGTTCTGCGAGACATCGACTGCATTTCTCCTTTCTCTCAGCGGAAATGCGAAAGATAGTGTTGCCGTTGCAATTACACGGTAATCCAAGACAGCCCTATCGGTGGATAGGTGCTATAACGTAATGTTATAGCATATAAATGAAACAATGTTATAGCTTTACTTGAGTTTATTTGCACTACTCGAATTACAGTGACTCATCGGCAGGTGAAGTATTAAGCTTTTAACTTTTGTTTTATTTATATCCATCGATTATAATTTCAAATATTAATTTAATGTATTAATTATAAATATATACATATAAAATCAATTTTGTCGAAAAATATTATTTTTGCGCTACCGGGATTCGAACCTGGATCTCTATTTCCAATCTGGGGAAGTATACTACCTAATTTAAATAATAAAATATCTAATTTTTCAAACACAAAATATATGAAGTTCAAAACTGAAGCCAAATTGACCGTTTTTGAACGATGAATGTCAATATAAAGTAAGTATTCTTGTATTTTAACTATATTTAAAAGTTTATGTTGTAAATTACGTATTAGTAAACATTATTTTTACTATTTATTCAGAGAATCCAAGACGAAGCAAGAAACAGCAGAATGGATACGAGGTGTGATGCAGATGTCAATGGTTAGCGGGTTTCGGTATTTGATGATGATACAGATTCTAACTGTAAGTACTCTGCAAGACCTTGCAATCCAAATCTTATCACTTTAATTTAGAAAACTTTTTTATCACTCTTTTTGCTTTTAAAAACAAATAAATAATGCACACCCCAGTTGTAAGCAGATCAATTATACAAATGTAATACGTCTGTATGTTCATAGGTGGAAGATGTTGAGTACAGGCCTCAAGTCTGAATATTTTGGCATTGCATTCAAATGCCAACTGATGGCATCACCTCAAAAAAGTGAGCAGAATGGTAATTCACAATATAATGAATTAATTTTCTGGTGTATGCACATTTACATAATGTAAAAAAATATAAATATTAGATATCGATAATGCTTTTATTTAGTTTAATTATTTCATTTATAATATATACCCTTTATTCGCAGATAAATCAAAACACAAAATGAATTCAATCACCCAAAATGGACAAACAGACAATACACAAGAACTGCATGTTGTAATTTTAGTCAGACGTCAAGCTGAGAGATATTTGGCCCAACTAAATTTTAAATTAATCAAAGCAAAAATAATATGTAATTAATTTAATAATTTACTTCTTTAATTTTATAAACATTAACAATTTCTCTATTTTTAAATGTTTACTGCCTCGCTGTATTTAGCTAATGTGGTTTCACCCCCTTTCATTTCAACTTTTTCTATTTACTAAAATAATAATGTGTAGTTATGTTATATGGCTTTAAGTTTCTAATTATTGACTTTAATTTTACTTACTTGACTTTACTCCATTTATGATGGTAATTTATGTATGTGATTTATGTTAAAAGGTATATATATATAAATATAATAAAAGAGTTTTTACAGAGGAAGAATTGTTTTATTATAGATCCAATATTATTGTAAAATAAATGTGACAACAATTTAGGCTAAATCTCAGAAATGAATGATGTACAGAGCGATGAAGATCTTTAATGAAATGCCAGATGAAGATACTTCATAGATTCAAAATGAAATTAAGTCAATATGTGTAAGATAAGTTTGATCTTATTTATATCAGAACATATAAATTTACATTTGTACGCACAATATTAAGAATAAATAAATGAAATGGTATGGCTGGTTTAATAATTGGGAAAAATAGCCATTTATTAGATCTCGTCTTACATTATTTCCATCCTGTGCAGGTTCAGAGTCA
This sequence comes from Eubasilissa splendida, assembly GCA_031772225.1. Lineage (NCBI taxonomy): Eukaryota > Metazoa > Arthropoda > Insecta > Trichoptera > Phryganeidae > Eubasilissa > Eubasilissa splendida. The sequence goes on along the minus strand of CM062866.1, from coordinate 10,188,895 downwards.
ATTTCATATAATATTGTCACAAAGTCTGGTGGTTCGGTATCATTATGCAGAACTGCTGTGGCTATAATGACTGCTTCCACTCTTTCAATACTCCGCCTGAGTTTCATACCTATTATGGAGAAACGCCTTTTCCACACCCCAAATGTTCTTTCTACAACATTCCTAGTCCTGATTTGGCTCTCGTTATATAGTTTTTCTGCCACAGATATTGGATTCGTAAATGGAGTAAGTAAGTATGGTTTGAGTAGATAGCCACGGTCACCAATGAGATGTTTGTCATTAAAAATACCATCATCTAGTTGCCCTTTTAATCTAGAATGACTAGAATACTGTCATGTGTTGAGCCTGGCTATCTTGCAACAACATTTGTGTATTTCATTGTGGCATCTATTACTGCCAGCACATTAATGGAGAAGTAATCCTTCATATTTTGATAGTATTTCGCATTATTTCCTCCTGGAGATAGGATTTCCACATGAGTGCAATCTATTCCACCAATCGTGTTTGGAAATTTTTAAATGTTGTAGAATTGATTCAGATATTGCTGAATTTCTTTGGTAGATACAGGTAAACATAAATTGTGATCTGAGAGCGGCTATTACTCTGCTCGCTTTGTTCACAATCCGTGAAACAGTGCTCTTGTGTACACCAGATATATCACACGTGCATCTTTGCATTGATCCTGTGGCATAGAAATGCAAAGTTATCGAGACCTGGTTTACAGGACAAACTGCGTGATTTCTGATCTTTATCAAAAATATTATTATATACCTATGAAGTAGATAACTTTCGATGACATTATATTGTCTGAAATAAGCAAGACTAGTTGCCTAACCATAATTTTGGACAGGCGGAATCTTGCAATAAAAACTATTTCTTCCCATATAAAATGATCACTTTGTGGCCTAAAATATTTTGCTCTTCTTCTTAAGGATGTATTGAACAATTATTTGATCGTCAGAAGAATCGGTATCAGTGCTATCTGACATAATAATGTTCATTTCAATAATACGACGTCGAAAAATTTAAAAGAATGCTTTTAATGACGGATGTCAAGTGGATGCGCATAATGCAAATGTGCCCTAGATGACAAATCCAGTGGATGCAATCCGTTATCGGAAAAAGATTTTTTAAAACCCATTTCTTCCCGCAAAAAATTATGTGCCGAGGTCCAAGTTTTACTTTTCCTGTTAAGAATATACTGTTTAATTAGTTTGTCATCAAAAAAGTCTGCGATATCACTGCTATCCGACATAATATCGTACATTTCGACACTACAGTGTCAAAAATTGAAAAATACTCGATTTCGGTGACGTCTGTCAGTGGCTCGCGCGCAGTGCGCATGTGCATTAGTAAAGTTTACGTTTAAGCGGAGATTTTCGGCGGTTTCTAGTTAAAGTTAAAAGTAAGCGACAAAAATGAGATGACGCAACGCGTTTTCGGATAAACTAAGTTTAAAAGTAAACTTTTTGCTGACTATTGTCCCTATTTACCCCAGTTTTACGGTATATATTTTTCATGTTTAAACATAGCATCATTTAAATATTAATTAGAAAGATATACATATAAAATCAATTTTATCGAAAAATATTGTTGTTGCGCCACCGGGATTCGAACCTGGATCTCTTTCCTAACCGGGAAAGGTGCATTATCCAACTATGCTACAGCGACAAATTTTCGAACCTATATGTTCCTTTTTTGATACTAATACATTTAATCGTTCCATTATTTAAAAGAACCATCTACCTTATTTTAATTATTATATTTAATTCATATTTAAAATATCACAGACCGTCTGTTCTGAATAATTACAACTTCACAATAAGAAAGTGTTCTCCTAAGATAAATATTACATCATCTACTTCTTTTTTTTAATATTATTTTTAAATTATATATTTTAATTATTTATTAACTATTATTAGCTTCGACGCGGACAAAGCCAAGTAAGGCAGACATCACATTCCATAATAATTTAATAATCAGATAAATTGACGATTCTCATGAATACTTGATACAAAATATTTTTGTAAAATATATTCATTCAATAAAACACTAAAATATTTTAAATAGTAATATTTTATATATTATACATACCCTGAGTAGTGGAGCTCGACTGGCGCTTGACTGGCCGACACACGACACAATATAAGTCTCAATAATTCAACTTATATAGTATAATTTTTATAATATTTCTACACATATATTGTCTCAAGGCGTCGTTTTTTATTAGATTCAAGGTGCATTGTTCGTCCATAGTTCTAAATGTTTGACGATTCATTATTTTTACTTAATAGCTAGGTTTAAAACAATAACATTGAATATATTATTATTGCGTTATCCTTAATAGAAAGCCGTAGCATCCTCGAACGAGGACAGCTCAAGTATAAAAAAGTCAAGCACACTCGGTCCTCTTTTTACGCGATTTTGAAATTATGCGGTATATATTTAATGCAATTCAAACAAAGCAGCATGGTCTGAATTTGTGTTCATTGAAACATTCAGCAATATCTAAATCTCCTAGAACAGACTATTCTCCCTCCTAAATTCCTACAGTACACTATCCCTAAAAAACAAGCTACTCTTGTACAAAGCAATCATCTGTCCGATACTTGTTAGAAAATGTTCCTAACCCGGTATAGATTCCTTTTAACCTGCTGACATATACTCGGTGACTACTTACTTACTGTGTACTTTTTCGGTCACCTACCTACACTGAGAAATGCCTGCAAAGTGGCCAACGGTACCTTCTACGTAATTTCCGAGTGTCTTAATTCTTCATTACTGAGCGTGCAGAGAAAGACGGAACTACAAAAGGTGGGTGGTAGTTTTCTATGCTACTGTGTCATCCTGTTTCTTCCTCCAGCATTCACCATACAGTCCACTGTGACTATCCCTAACATCATATTTTCTGGTCTAGCGGGCCAGCGGTATGTTGACGATCTTTTGACGGGTTCTGTGTCACACTAAATAGCGTCTAGTAGGATCACGACGTGTCGCGGCCCTACAAAAGGCTTTTTGCAAGCGCACGATCTTTTCCATGCGCAGAGGCGCCACTCCGCACCACTGGAAAGCGGCTGCCACTGCGCTCTGCGGTCGCCGGGTGGAGGGGCCCCCGCCGGCGCCAGACCTAAAGGGCTAAAAGTGATATCGTAAAATTTGAGGTGTAATAAAAAATCGCCCCAGCTTAAAAAATATAAAGCATCGCGGGGAAGATTAGTGACAACAGAATAAAATACTCTCGATGCCTTTAGGTTAAGGTTTTTGTATTTTTCAAGTAGTAAAAACCAAGCGGAATGTCATGTCTGCCGACTCGGGGGCTACGACACCCAAATGGCCGAGAGTTGCGGCTCGTCGTCGCCAGGCGACAGCGCCGGGCCGCACGAGGCCAGTTTTTTTTTTTCCAATTCCTTAGAGTCTACGATACTCTGAGTACTCTACATGCGGCTAGACCGCCAAATCTAATCGCTTTGACACTTTTACTAACTATCTTATTGTAATAAACATCATAAGTGTTTTATCTTAATACATGAATTGGAAGGGTAATAAATTCTGATAAAAAACCCTCTAAACAATTTTCTGGAAGTTAAATAATTCAAATTAATTAGGCGCGACACTTTATGTACAGTGCCGCCTTATTCTAACATAATACTTATATAGGTAAACTAAAATAAATTACAACTCCGCTTCTGTGTACATCTCAGTCCGGAGGATCGAGCGCGTTACTTCGCTTCAGGAAATAGTGCCTGTGTTTGTATCTGAAAGGCATGAAACTGATGTTGTGCTCGTACGAGCCGAGAGCTCGGATGATAGGATTATCTTGAGAAGGATGAGAGCAAGTTTGCCGATAATTTATCAAAGCATTACATTATTGTGTTCACCTTGTGCTGGTGGTGTAGTCTAGTTATATTTGTTTTGGGCGTGGTGTTGTGTATGATTTTAAGTGCTGCGGCACGAGGCCTGTAAGCGGCCATAGAAAATCATTCTTGCCGCTGCGCTCTTTGGGTTAAATACTTAGTTGTTGTTTTCTCCACCACCTCGCTTTGACTTTTGCTACTGCCTCGGATTGAACCGCTACAGATATCGTCAGTCCGAGCTACGAAATTGAACCGACGAACCACCCTAAAAACAGTTCTTGTTTTCTTGTACGGAACAGGTTCTTATTCAATTGAAGAAGCCATATCCCTACGAAATGAGGTTATTTTTCTACTTGATGCAGGCAAATTTAATCTTATCAAGTAGGCAAGTAATCATTCTGATCTTCTCTCGGAGATTCCGCATGAAAATTCTAATGCCACATTGATTTTTAACAAAGAAGTTTTGGGGGTTACGAAGGTAGTTAAATGAAATAAATGTGATTGATGTGTGTTGAGGTTTATTATGACACTGACAATGAAAACAAGGAAGACAGAATGAATAGAGTGAATGAATGATGTAGAAGGTGCACGTGTCTTATGAAATGAAGCGAATTGGCGGCCTTGCTCGGCAAGCGCGAGCCGGCAAGACCGCCGTTGTGAAAGGATGAAATTGGAGAGACTGCCTGGAGGTGAATGCTTGAGCCCGACTTGCAGCAGCTGCCGCTAGCGTCGATGCCGACTGAGATGGCGGTAGATTTGAATTATGATCGCTACAAAGTTAATATTTTATGTTTCAGATGGAATCCACAGAACGATCGATCCATTTAAGAAATTAACAATTATCCGATCAAATTTTTGAAAACATGAAATTATTTCTAAAATTGCGCAAATATATGATCATCTTGGTTGGCTCATTCCTGTAGTGTTCGAGGCAAAATGCCTTATTTAAACATTATAGCGTTTGTTGCGCGCCAAATACTCAAAGAGCGCATTCCAGGATAACCACTACAAGAGATTGCCGCTAGAAGGAAGGACGCGCCACTAACTTCGGAGAGATGGCACTCTTCTTACCGCCTCTGCCGTGTGCGTCGTGCGCAGTCTGATCGTGCCTTGAAAATAAAGTTGAAAATAAACTCATGACGTTCTTATTAATAATACCCACCCTAATACGTTTAAAAATTAATCGGGATAGAGAAGTGCCAGTTCGGGTTTAATCTGAAGTGCAATTCATTGCAAAGAAACTTCCTCTTCTTTCTAATATTTAATGTTCAGAACACGGTTACGCCGCTGTGATCTACATTGTCGTGCATAATATCGTTCCTAATGTTCATCTTTTAATAGAAAAATCCAAAGTCGCGCCCCTGGAAATGCTTCTTTGGGGGTTAGGACGGTGGTTAAATGAAATACATGTGTTTGGCGCGTGTTGAGGTTTATTGTGACAAATGATAAATGCGATTAAGACAGATAGAAATGAATACAGTGAATGAAGATGTAAGAAATTATGAAATGAAATGAATTGGCAGTCTTGCTCGGCAAAGGCGCGCCGGCAAGACCGCCATTGTGAAACGCTGAAACTGGACAGACTGCCTGGCGGTGAATTGAGCCAGACTTGTGGCAGCAGCCGGCAGCGCTGTCGCTAGCGTCGATGCCGACTGAGATGGCGGTAGATTTGAATTATGGTCGCTACACTTCCATTCCGCGATTAGAGTTATGCGGTGCTCTTTTGTTATCAAAACGAATGCAAAATGTGTGCTGTCCATTTAAAACTTCCTTAAATATTGCCAACATTTTTCTTTACACCGATTCAACCACAGTTTTGTCTTAGCTAAAATCTCCTCCATACTTATTGAAAACATTCGTAGCAAATTGCGTTGTTCAAATTAATGCCGATGCATCGTGGCATCATCTAGCGTCCCAGCAGAATCCTGCCGACTGTGCTTCGGGGGGGTTATTTCCCGATCACCCTCTCTGGTTCTCAAGACCAGAGTGGCCATTATTACGTACGAATGAGTGGCTCTCAGCTTTTCCAGGAATAATAAATAATTTCGAAATATACATGTCGGTCAAGACTTTACTTCTAATTACAAATATGACAAAGCGCTGCGCACAAAAGGATACCTACCCCACTCTCAATGAGATTAACAAGTCTACAAAGGTGATAATTATAATTGATCAAGAGTCCATTTCAATCAGAATGTAAATGCTATTTGACGGTGTTCTCGGCAACTTTAAAAATTATGCCCGTTCATAGACAAGTTGGGCATAGTACGAGTAGGTGGCTAGAAAATACAAAAGTCTTCCGCGGACGTCCTATATTTCTAGTGCCTACTTCCTCACCATTCTCTCCTCATTCGTTCGTTCCATATGACCAAACCACCTTAGTGATCCTCTTTTAATCTTACTCACTTACTCACTCCTTATTTCTTCATTCTTTACTTTACTTTTCATTCTAAATGGATCTGCCGCATATACCTACGCCTGAGCGATCTCTTTTCCATTGCACTCAGTATACTTTCGTTCTTCTTCTGCCAGCTCCAGGCCTCACTTCCATACAACAGTGTCGATACCGGGACTCTATTGTCTACCGATAGTTTTGCCTCGGTTGACAAATTCCTATTAGCGATAATTCCATTCAAAGCGCCGTTCACTTTGTTTCCTGCAGTCACCCTCCTTTCGATATCTTTAGCATAATATACTTCTATCAAATATACAATATGTGTTGGTAGTTTTAATACTCATAATTATTATTAAAAGTTCGTAAGAATAATTGTTTTCAAATTATAATTACTTCGGAATTCGTCCTGCCATTAAGAATATTTAAAAAAAAAGGTTATGTTTAAATTAAGTTTAAAGATTTATTTAGACACATATAACATATATAAGCATTGTACAGCTATAAAAAAAATGACAGTTTATTACATATATTTTACACAGATTTTAAAATGCATTGCCCAACTAGGCAAGCCAGCTTTAGGGCAAATTGGCAAACAAATTACATTTCACAAAACCAAATAAATTATTGAAAGCAAAACACAATCAAATAGAATACGAAACATACAAGGCAAGTAAGCGTGAAAATATATAAAATAAGAAAAAAAATACCAATGTGCAATACAATATGTAAATGTAAGCACATATAAGGTAAAGAGAAATATGCAAGATCAAAACACACAAAATGCAGTTGTAAGAATTATTTCATTATATTAAATTGTTTTCAACCTAATTTCAACAGCCTATTTGAAACATCCCTTTTAAAAGCCTCAATTTCACTTAAAGTTCTAATATTATTTCCAATTTGATTGTACATATATTCTGGGAGCCTGAAAGGTGAATAATCTTTGACCAAAAGTAGTCTCCATTCTTGGAATGATTTTAAGATTATTTGCTCTTGTGGGATAATATATTTATTTTTAATATTTTTGATTTGTCCTTATATATTTTATGTTTTTAAAATTGTACAGAATAGGTATATCAACGCTGTATAAGTGTTAAAAATTATATATACATATATTCTCTTGCATTACGATTTTTTTTACGTAATAAGTTTAAGATTTGATATAATATAGCGTAAATATATATATATAGCATTCTGTGTTGCAGTTTTTTGGAATTGTACAAATGTTCTCATATTTTGACAATTCTAACATAGATAAGAAACTGATCATAGAATGCAACGCGATATGACCATGAGACATAGATGAGATGACAGGATGACAGATGCTAAATATATTTGCCAGCCATACGGCATACATATTTACATACTGTTATTTAACTTTTCTTAACCTTACTTAAAATACACGTTCTATTTTGCCCCGCTGGCGTCTCGCGCATCTGGCCATTTAATCAAGCATTATATAGCAATAATGAAGGTACATCCAAGACTCGCAAGACGCCCAGAAAGTCATAGAAATATATGAAAATAGATGGGGATACGTAATATTATTATATATATATTATTTAAATATGAATGCAATTAACATTTGATGAGATAACAATACTAATGGCTTAATTACCAGCTGCTTCTTGGATTAATCTAAATACTGCTATATTTTAAAAAAAATTGTAAAGAAATGTTTTTTAGTATTATTTAAAATGATTGCTTACATATTTTTACATCTGATTTGTATTTTTCTACATCACTTTTATAATATATGATAAATTCCTAATATATAAATACAATTTATTTTTTTCATATTTCTTTATTTTGGTTCATAAGACATTATTAAAACTTGATGTCATTTTTTTACAATAGAGCTAAGTACAGAAAATTTGTACACCAACTCCATAAAATTAGCCAAAATTTGCGAATAAAGATTTCCACCACACGATGAAAGCTGTTACAGGATCAACAGTGGCAGGAGTTATGATACCATTTATCCCCAAGCCGTAAAGAGAGGTCGCAGCTGTCGTCAGGTAATATACACCCCGACTTCCCACGGGGGTTGCGTACCCCATTAAAACAGTAGGGTTTGTGGCGCAAGCTCCAGTCTTGAACGTGAACCAGTCTGAACAACTGACTGCAGGGAAATTTGTGGTGAGGAACAAGGATTCACTGAAGAACTCCCAACTCTTATTGTGGCTACAAAAGATACTTAAACAGTCTGGCTGATTCTTTCCTCCGTTCGGGTAAAAATCGATGTGTCCTGAAAGATGTATTTAATTTTAAAATATGCTTAATATACTTTATAGAGAAATCTTTTGTATTTTGTAAATTTAAAAAAAAAAATTAAACAAATAGTTATGTACAGTTATGACCGTGTGGTATATTTAAAATGGTACCATCACATCTGTTAACCCTTTCCCATCCAAGACGCTCAAAATTTCGTGCAAAACATTTTTCAAATATCTGTGTAACAATTAACGACGATCTTACAATTAAGAGCATGGAGTAGAGATATATGTAGAAGATTTATAACTTTCAAAGTAATTATGAAAAACTTATACTGTACAGAACAGTTCGTTCTGAAACCGTTTACTTTATTATATAATTAATTTATAAAGTGTTTATATACTAATGTATTTATAATAATTGTTATGGACAGGATTTAATTTAAATTATGTCTGAAATATTTGACCAAGAACAGAACGTTATGCGACATGGAATACATGTCACATCAATATTCTTACTATTTTCAAACTAATCTAAATGCTAGTGTTATGAAAATAGGACTAACTTTCAGGTCTCTTGGAATCAGACTCGAACCCCCGACCACTGGATCACAAGGCGAGTATCTCAACCACAGGACCAATAGACCACGTCAAGGTAAACATTCAAGATCCATAACTCTGATTCTTCTCAATCATCACATGAATACATACCACAAGGTTCAGAGAGACCATAGGTACCAGCATCGGAATGGATAACATCGACAAATGCAGCGTCAGTACTGTTCAATCTTAGACTTGGACCTTCGTCAAAGAAGCAAGGACCTGCGGGGTCCAGGCCACTTATTCTATCCAGCAAGACTCCGGTGAGATTTTTGAAAGTCTTTCCGGCAAATCCGCTAACATGGGCGCCCAAGCTGTGACCGATAACGTGAAATTTTGTTATTCCAGCTGAAAAATAAATCAAATCTAATTAATAATAATTTTAATTTTCTAATATTTATATGAATGCGGAACTACGTCACTGAGATGAACACCTCCGGTGAATATTAATTAATTAATCTTGCACTAAATAACAATTGAAGCACTTCGTTATTAACCCTTCCCGAACCGTGCAGTAACACAGGTCTACCATTATAATTAAACCTGTAATATTTCGGTAAATACATGCAACATAAAATTCATATTTTAAATAATCCTAAAGAAAATATTAGCGCTTAGGATTGACTAGTGAAAAACCAATTATTAAAAGGGAATCGTACATAAACAATTATTTTTTCCATTCAATCCTTTGTATGGTTAATACGTTGGTAAAAAAAAATAATTTGTGATATGAAAACAGTAAAAAGAACAACACGGGATACAAATTTAATTATCTCTTTCTCACTAATTAAATGAAGAGAGATAAGAAGGAAGGACACATTGAATAGAACTTAATGAATGCTCTAAATTATATTATTAATCATTTTTTCAAAATTGAATGCTCAATATTTAGAGTAAATTCGTGCCATTAAGGCCATTTAAGCTAATAAAAACATTTTTTCTAATTATTATTTACGGTAACACGAGTTGACAGCATGGCTGCGTTCGGATATTTTATATCATGGTATGGTAAAGGTTAATGAATCAACCGGTTAAATTATTCAAGATTGGAAATGGAATGATACTTACAAAGATTAACAGAATGGATGGATATAAATAACACAATGTTATGACTCTACTTGAGTTTATTAGCACTACTAGAGTTTCGAGTCGTCGATAGGTGAAGTATTAAACTGACTACACATAAATATAGGAGACATGGCTTAGGTGGTAGACATACAAGGAATTAGGTAAGATATAGATAATATATATTTCTCTAAATTTCATCCAGAGGTTGCAATAGTAAATATATCGGATAATTATAACATAAGATTAAAAGGTCTAACTAGTAATAACTTTTCCGAATTCGCGAACCACATCATGTACCGTTAAACTTCTCCATCCCGTCACGCGTAAAGGTAATAAAATGAATAATTTTTAAATAAAAAGGAATTTGAACTCGGGTATTAATCTGTTAAACAATATTACATTTTCTAACTCATCTCATCTCCTCTCAGTATTCCCGTTACAACCACCCCTCCACCGTCCACCAGTAACTCCAGCCCCTCCCCCTCCATTTGTCAGTACCTAATTACTTGTATGCTTACCACCTAAGCCTTGTCTTCTATATTTATGTATAGTCAGTTTAATACTTCACCTGTCAATGAGAGTTACTGTTCTCTCGAAACTCGAGTAGTGCTAATAGACTCAAGTGGAGTAATAACATTGTTTCATTTATATCCATCCATTATGGTGAAACTCTACAAAGTTAACGCCGATTCTATTCATAATAGGATGAACATAAATAAAGATGCTTTGACATATTTCAAAATAACTCCACAGGGAGAAGCGAAGCTTCCGAAGACAAACTACGCTTCATTGCCTTCTATGTCAATTAATTATATTTTATCATACGTAATATGGCTGCATTATGTATTATTTAATTTAAATACAATTACCATTATAAAATCCGACAAGAATTTTTCCCAAAGCTTCTCCAATAAAGCTTACAGTCATCGCTGAATAGTAGTAAAACCACCCCAACAGTGAGCTTGAATCTACTATCAGAACATTGTAGAGTCCTAGGGACGCCAGTCTGCTTGCCGTAACTCTCGATATAGGCCAGGTTATTGTTGCCAGAAAGCCGGCGGTGAAGAGCACCACAGGTTTGCTGTTGTTCCACAAGCTCGAGGATAATATATCAGCGGTAACATTTGGTGATAAGTTAAAAGTGGCCTGAAGAAAAAATCTATTATATTAATTATATACACCCAGATGTAGTACTGCAGATACATGTTGCTTATGCTATAGATACATGTTGCTCATGCTATATGTCTGCATTCTGCAGAAACTGAATATCAAATATATCTCAACCATTTGCCTGAAATGAATGCTTCAATTTTTTGGGCATCTTGCGAGGGGGGAAGATGGCTCGGAGAAACTTGCTGTGGTGGGTCACGTCGAAGGACGAAGGGAAGAGGAAGGAACAGCCCTAAAATCTGCAGGATGTCGAGAAAAATGGAGAGGCATAGTCAAGAGGGTGGAAGTTCATGGAGGTCACTGTCCTCGATGCTCACCCAGGACCGTTTATAATAAAAACCTCCAATATGGTTATATGGTTTGCATTTTTTTTAATGTTAATAGGCAGCTGTGCGATACCGTCTGTCACTTTTATGACAAAACGGAGCCGCACAGCCGCCAATTATCCCCGAACTTTTAATTTATTCAAAAAGGTGAACAAAATACATTTAAAGAAAACATAACAGAATCATTCATGTCATCACAAAAAATATAGTACATAAGGAATACAAACATACGAAGAATAGTTAAATAAAATAAATTAATTAAAAATTAAAAAGTACATTTAAAAATTACAGCGTTACTTAATAGGTTACGTAGGGAGACAACATGGTAAATGGAGCTGCAGTCGGGGACCCGAGGATAAAACGACAAAACACGCCCCCGAAAAAGGTAAAAAGACAAAACAAAATAATTACTCGTCATCAGAGCACCACCGCTGGCCATTATGTGGCCGAGAAAAATTTCTCGCAAAATTTCAAGCGTAACTTGGGCCGTGTGTGAAGTGGCACCGTCCTGTTAAAACCACATGTGTTGCAGATCTATTCGACCCAATTCGGCTACCGAGAAGTTTTCCAACATGCGACGAAGGCGATCACCATTAATGCTTAAAGCATTGCCTCTGATGATTCCGCCGGCCCACATAGCGCACCATACAGTAACTGCGTGGGTGTAAAGGTCGTTGATGTATCAATTAAAAATTTTCAGTACCCCAATAACGGCTGTTTCGTTTATTAACAAAACCCGCCAAGTCGAAAAGAGCTTCGTCTTTTTTTTTTCCTAAAGTCTAACGTTTATTTAAATAAAATATTTTAGTAAATTTAATACATTATTGAGGCGTCAGATCCTCCACAATAAATTGTAATCAACTACTCTTTACGATTACCAAATGTGAAATTACAAGTATATGCTAAACTAAAATGGTGATCAAACAAAATCGACCTGGAACATAATATTCACTCTGTATCCTTACATTTTGAGATCCTGAATAAAGGTGTATGGTTACGATGGTCAAATTAAGCTGACCAGAAGCAGCTACCTGGGCAGTACTGATACCGAACAACTTCTGAACATCTTTACCTGGAAACATTCAAACCGAATTACGATTTATTACATTTATTTATACTTTAATTCTGTACTAGTTTTAACATATGATTCAAATTGAAGTATACCTCTGTCAAACAAGAATAATCTGTGTCGAGGCAACAAATCTTAATTAAAGAGAACAACAGTCAAATTCCGGCCAGGGATCCTTCGAAGATCTTTTGGAAAGTTCTTGTTTCTAACAAACAACCAGCTTGTCTTCTCCACCTCGTAACTGTCCGACTGACTCCATTTTGAACTGTTTGAAGATCTTATGTTTATTCAAATTCATAAATTAGTTCAAATTCGCGATCGATTATTTACTGAAGTTTTTAGAGTAAAATTTTGTTTTTAAATATTTGGACGACCTTATTTTGTATCTCTGTATTGCATCGGGCATTGAATCCACGTTCCAAGGTTTCAGTTTTGGAATTTGGTCTGTTTAGATTGCTGTTTTTTATCTTAGGGATTATAAACGTAAAAAATTGAGAATTTAAAGCGATTTATATGTACAGTATGCGATTTTCTTCCACCCAAGGAAATTCACATAAAATTAAATATATGATAAAAAATTCACTTATTCGGCTTCTTCTGTAGGAAAAAACTTTAAAAATATATGTATACTAGCCCTTGTAAATCGAATTAGTAAATGTTGGACTGTACAGGGAAAACTAATGGATTCTTCAGCAAAATACTTTCGCAGAAAAATACACGAGGATAATGTATTAATTTATGTTCTGTTTAATGTAATTTGTTTGAATATTTATGTTCTTAGTTAATAAATAATATAAATAAAGACAAATTAGAACTTATGGTAAAATTCCTCTCTTAAAAGGGTCCTCTCGGTAATCCCTCCCCACGCCTAGTGTAGATTATTAGTTAAGTTACATAAGCTGGCAGATACCCCAAGAATAGACTGGCTTTGTAAAGGGCAAAGTAACTAATTAATACTTAATATTTGCCAACTTGTGGAGAGTTATGCAGAGAGTTCCTATCCCCAGTCATGTTATACTTCATCATAAGAAAGCACTTGACTGCTTGAAATGGAAATGCATGTGGAAAGTACTTGGTGATACGGGAGTCCCAGAACATCCCTGTGCACTATTTGAATAAAGGGGTCAGACAAGGATGTATCATATATTGTCTCTGGACCTTTTTAACATTATGAGAATTGCACTAGAAAACTGTAATTGTGGAGTAAAAATTAGAGGCAGAAAGATTTCCAATCTCAGGTACGCGGACGATACACCTTTGATCGCTACGTCAGAAGAAGAAATTCCACACTACTAAAGTAGGAAATTGGGCCATCAGATAAACAAGCTAATTAATTATCATCGATCGACATGGCCAGCTTCCACGAACAGAGGCCCTTCCAGACCTCCAATCATCTCGGCTCCATAATTACTGACGACGGTAGCAGCGAGCCAGAAATTAAACGACGCATAGCTATGGCGAAAAATTCTCTGTCCAGACTTGACAAAATATGGAAAAACCGCGGTATTTTCAAGATAACCGAGATCAGGCTTGTACAGTCTCTGGTGTATTCTATATTTTTATATGGTGTGGAATCATGGACCCTAAAGACAACGGAGATAAGACGTATACGTGCGTGTAAGACGTATGTGCATACAATGAGCTCTATGTAATTCTATAATACATAAACCATGCCATGTGAAATATGTAATGGAACAATAATTATGAAAATTTAAAAACGGACAAAGTCATAAAGCATGTTTTTTTAGAGGTTTGTTTTTCGATTTACCAACACTTTTTCTAGCGACAGTCAATTCTACAGCCGATAGCTGATCTGTGCTGAGTTTGGTTTGCCACTTCACTATGAATAGACTTACGCCAGAACGACGCTTGCAAATTGTGCAAATTTATTTCGAAAATGGCGCTTTACTTCGTGAAACTTACCATGCGCTACGTCAACTTTACGGTCAACATAATCGTCCATCGAAGTAAGTCATGGATCGTGTTCGCACCGTTCATACTCTAATTGATAATACGCGCATCTGCAGAGACGTCGTACTGTGCGCACCGAAGAAGCTGTTGCTGCAGTGGAGCGTAGTATTGAGGAGGACCCGAATGAGTTGATTCGCCATCGTGCACAGCAATAGATCCACGATTACTGACTGTTTCGTTCCCCAATTGAATGGCATTAATGTGGAAGAGCTGTGGTTCCAACAAGACGGCGCAACATGCCGCACGGCGCGCGCCACAATCTATTTAGTGATGGAAACATTCGATGAGTGCATAATTAAATTGGCCTCCAAGATCGTGTGATTTACCTTGTATTATTTTCTGTGGGTATATATGAAGTCGCTAGTCTACGCCGATAAACTATAGACGATAGACGACTTGGAAGCCAACATTCGTCGCGTTATTGCAGATATATAGCCCCAGCCACTCCAAAAAGCGGTCGAAAATTAGATTGCGCTTTATTCGAGACAGCAGCGGCGCCCATAGGTATGAAATCATATTTAAATGGTAATGGTATACTAATGGTATAAAATTATCTCTCCAATAAAGTCAATACCATGGTTATTACCACGATCTGTATATATTTTATTTTATTTTAAAGTTCTATACGTCAAAAAAAAAAGAAAACAACCTTTACACGTAAAAATAATGTTTTTTTCTCAAAAAAAAAAACAAAGCGTGATTTTTTGTCTGTATTTTTTATTGAATATTAAACATGTAACAAAAATTGACAACAAAAAAGTCGTAATACACGAGAATATATCTAGGTTACAGGCTGTATATAGAGATTTTTACAGTTACAAAGCGTCGATATATGTATTTAAAGAAATTTATTTCAACATATTATACTTTCCAACTTTTACTAACAATTATTATTATTAAAACAACCAACACAGTATTTTCAGCTTTTTTTAATTTGAATGGCTTATTTACACGAGAAATATCCAGCGCACAACACACTGGACACTGCTATGAACAATAATTAAAAGCTGTTAAATAATACCTAATCTGTTTAATATTTATATTAAAACGTTCGTTACTCGGGACAATAATTCATTTTTATTATTAACATTTATTTACCATTAATTTAATGCGCGCATAACAGATGTTCCGACCGATGAAGACGACTTTTGCGTATTCTAACGTTTAAACATATATTTAGACAATGCTAATCGAATAAAGGGATTTATTCGGGTATGGGTGACTCGTTGGAGATCCTTAGGTGGGTTAGTTAGGCCGGCCTGCGTGGATGAGCCATCTACCTTATTTTTACAGAATCACATAATAAAGGATAATGCACCTTCCCCGGTTAGGAAAGAGATCCAGGTTCGAATCCCGGTGGCGCAACAACAATATTTTTCGATAAAATTGATTTTATATGTATATCTATCTAATTAATATATTTAATTCATATTTTAATGTTAAACTACTCAGTAAGTTCACGCCAGTGGGATAAAATGTCCTGCTAAAAAACGAAACATACAAAAAACGTACTCACAATTGTGCTTCGTCAAATGGAGGAACCCGGATTGTATATCAGTGAGCGTGCTAACGAGGGCACCCATCTTTATTTCTGACATAACATCAGCGCAAGATGAGCCGGCCGTCATCAGCAGCAACATCATCGGAATGGACCAGACCCTGAACTTCATGATTATCCTATTAAATGTTATTTTTAAGTGTTATATTATGTTTAAAAAATGCTACTGCTATTATATATTATCCTTATAATTTCAACAAATATAAAAGT
Organism: Eubasilissa splendida; assembly: GCA_031772225.1. NCBI lineage: Eukaryota > Metazoa > Arthropoda > Insecta > Trichoptera > Phryganeidae > Eubasilissa > Eubasilissa splendida. Next base: position 10,172,461 of record CM062866.1, on the reverse strand, counting down.
TTTATCTTTTGGTACAATTTAATAGCACACATCATTTTTATATTTCACGTTTAAACATATCAAACCCAGTAAAGTAGGCATTTAAACACTTACATATAGATATAACATTTTAAATAAATGCATTATATTTGATTTATATTTGCTTTTAAGGAACACAGTTGTAAAATCTTATTTAAATTTGACATTCCTTAATAATTTAACAATCGGATAAATTGACGATTCCCGTGAATACGGAATACAAAATATTTCTGTGAGATACGTCGATTCAACTAAACACTGAGTATTATATAAGACAGTAATATTTTACATACCCTGTGTAGCCGAGCTCAACTGATGCCCGACTGGGCGACACTCGTGTAACTCGACTTCTATTGTATAATTTGTATAATGTCTTCGCGCGTATTTATAAGAAGTGTGGTGACATGTTTGGTGTTTTAATAACAATAGTGACACGTCCTCTGACGCACCACCTCTGTCTCTAGACGCCGTATTTTGTTCACCCATAGTTCTAAATGAGTGACGATTCATTTTTTTTTTTACTTATTTAGTAGCTCAGCTTAAAACCATAAAAATAAAATCAATAGCATTGAATAGATTATTATTACATTACCCCTAGTAAAAAAAACCCCGGCGTCATCAAACGAGGACAGCTAAAGTAAAAAAAAGTCGAGAACACTTAGTCCTCTTTTTATGCGATTTTGAAGTTGTGCGGTATATAATATAGTGTGTAATACAATTCAAACAAACAAGCAAACTTTAAATTCATACAGAAAAGCGGCGTGGCTTGGATGTGTAGTAATCAGTGAACCATTGAAACATTCAACAATGTCCAAATCTCCTACAACATATTTATGCATTACTAAAAATTTTCGGAAACAAATATAAATTAAATAATTGGATTAACATAAACGGAAACATTGCTTTACAATTAGCGCCATCTGTGTACCAGTAGACACTTTAATTGCTTAGTTCTAAAAACTATCACGACAACTCACCGCTGTGGTCATGGCGCTCTTGTGCATTCGCCGCATCGAGCTATTCACATTACACTGTTCTGTCTTTGAGTTAGTGAATTACTCAAGTCATATAATTGGCTATTTACTGAATTGAGTATTCCTTTCGGTTGATTCGTTTTGTATAGAGTCGTTACCTGTGCTGTTTTTTAACAGAATAACATTAGAATTGCGTACCAATCATTTAAGTGTCTACTTCCTCTTTTACTAATTCGCGAATTTTACTATCTTACTGTTTTTAACGTGTTGATTTCATGATTGTTCTTTAAATTTGGTGCATGGATTGGTCTTTGATTTGGGAAAAACAAAAAGTAATTGTGCAGAACTATTTTCTACGTTAACGTTGGTTAATCGAAAGTACATAATTTATTTATTGACATACATATTTTTGTTATAACAGACGTGAATATATTATAATATAACATGGTAATATGTTTTTTGTGTGAGATGGAGTAGACTCCACCTCTGATATATAGAGCGTTGTCCTGGCTACATTGCTAAACTGAAGTCTGTGTTAAAGTAGCCAGTTTTTTCGTGCTGTTATTTGAGACATGTCAAAATTACGTAATTTTGTGGAATGTAATAATTACGCAATATTGAGGAATTTCTAAATTACGCAATTTTGAGTATTTTCAAAATAACGCAATATGGAATATCAAAATGTCGTAATGATTAAATGTTTTATTTCTTACTTTTTTCTCGGTTACTTAAACTAATCAATTTTATCAATTTTACTAATTTAATTTATTTATACTAAATATCTCACAGCTCACAACTCTTCGGGCAGATGCAACGAATCTCCACCGGTGCCACATTTCTAGACTAAGGTTGTTCCCAAGATAATCTTCTTTTCTCGGCTGTCACTTTAACGCATCAGGCGGTCAAAGAATTGTAAGAATTCTTTGTTCACTGTGCTTTGTTGCTCAACAATCGCGGCCCGGGAAAAGGTTTCATGCGGACCCGATCTTTTCCGCGCCAGGGACACTTTTCAGCCATCACCCCGCCTCGCTGGAAACTCGGCGCCCCTGCCCTCGGCGGACCGCCGGCTGGAGGGAGTCCCGGGCCGACGCGAGGCTCCGCCCGCTCGGCCGAGACAGATTACATTTTTAGCCATAACTAGTTTAATTGCCATGTACAAATGTTTTTGTAATGCAAATAAAGAGAGCTTGAAAGGAGTGATCGCCCGGAGATAATATTACGCAACTTAGACATAATTTAAGGGAAGAAAAGGAAGTTTCTAAGTTAAGGTGCTGTTTGAAATTCCCGGGCCATCGCCCCAGCTTGAAATGTATCAGGCATCGCGGGATAGATTAAGATCTGTAAAATAAAATACTCGCGATGCTTGTAGGATAAAAATTGGAGTTAACATAAAGAGAAAACTCGGAGAAACTCCAGATCTGCCGGCTCGGATGGGACGGCAGAATTATGAGCGAGAGTTGTCGACTCTTGCCGCCAGGGGGTGGCTGCGCTGGACCAAATCGAGGTGGCACGGCTCTATCTCCCGCTCCGATTGGTCCAACGCGAAACGGGGTGCCTCACACACCTAACCCAGATTTATCCAAAATAAATACTGGTCCAGCAGCTGCAAGAGCATTCTTTCTTCTCTTCTCGCTGCTGTGGTCGTTTAAGTTGAAATTGTGTTTTTATTCATCTTCACCTCGCTTTGACCCTGCTATTCTACTGGATCTTCTAGAATTTCGACTTCGCTATCACTTTGGACCGAACCTGGAATCTTCTTGACTTTTGCTGCTACACTGGACGACGATTTTAGACCCCCAGGACTACTGCACGCCACTGCATATATCGCGACCGAAGACACCATTGTTGCATAATCGAGGCGTTCGTACGTCATACTATCCACGGGATGACTAATTTACTAGACTTAGACTAGCCTATCGACATTAGGCAAATATTGCTGAATTTCGTATAAAAATGCATTTAAAATTTGCTTGTTACTTCAATCGCAGATCCAATAGACAATTCAAACCCAGACAAATATGTTTTCATCCAATAAGACATGTGACCTGTGGTTATTGGTCATATTTTTTTGCATTTTACTGTAAAATAAATAAAGTGGGCATGTTTACTTTTGATTCTGAACCTCACAATTATATTAGCGCCTATCGCCGATTGCTTACTGCTAGGCCCTGAGGGAATCTGTTATGTCCACTTTAATAGTAGCCGGCGAAATCTATATTTCAATGCGTAAATCCTCAATTATATTGCTTTAACAATACACCATGTACTATACGTTGTTTTTATTTCCAGTAAGAAAAAATATATATTTGTAACATGATACATGTTACACTTATATCTATAACTATTTTAAATTGATATGATTCCAAGAATTATTCATAGCAGTTTTTGACAAATATTAGACATCAGTGACATCTATTGCACAATGCGAAAAGATTATAAATGAATATTAATATTCTTTATTATTTTTTACTTATATGGACACTAATATTGTATGTAATGAATCCAATAGATGCATACCAAGTGCAATATTGTAATAGATTATTATATATTACCTTAATTTTAATGAACATATTTTTATATTACAATCTAGTCATAATTTTAGCTTTGGTCCTTTTGCGAAAATTTAACACACCTGCACACTAATTTCACAAACCTAACCAATGCTCGAAACTAAAGCATTCCACCACACGAACAGTGCTGTCGTGAAATCAACTGTTGAAGGTGTTGTAATACCATTTTCTCCCAAGCCGTATGGAGAAAGCGCAGCTGTCTTTAAATAATATACACCCTCTGTTCCGACAGGCGTTGCGTACCCCATCGGGACCCTGGGTTTTGCGGAGCAGGCGCCGGTCTTGAACGTGAACCAGTTCGCACAGCTGACTGACGAGAAGCTGTCGGTGAAGATCGATTCGCTGAAGAATTCCCAACTCTTGTTATGGCTGCACATTAAGGTTAAGCAGTTTGGCTGAGAATGTCCTCCGTTCGGGTAGAAATCAACGTGGCCTGAAAAATTATTTAATTTTTAAAATTTGCATAATATATTGTAGTTGGAAAGTTTTCAGCGATTTCTAATTTTTAATTGCAATATTTTAGAATATAATTTAATTGCAATGGTATTTTTTAAATATTTTATTAGACGGTGCTCTTTTTCATCCACTGTATTATACAGGGTGTAACAGACCTAGTCCACAATACTTTATGGATGGATACCTGACTAAATTACGAGTCGAAAATGCTCAAGGAATATGCGCCTAATCTCAACCATATCAGAGATATAATCATTTCAAAAAAATTGTTATTATGCGATTATTTCTATTAATCGATAATTTTATTGATTATAAATTATATATTGAATACAAAAAATTAAAGGTCATCCAAGTTTTTATTACATGATTTAGTGCCTGAAGCAAATATATAGATTAATATACATTGCAAATGTTTATTTCGAAGTACGTAGACTTCAAGCTTAACACGATTTTAATTAAATTGAAAACAATAATATTTTCCGTAACAGTGCAGAATTTCCGCATATTCGTTGAACATTTTTGACTCATAATTTAGACAGGTAGCCAGCGACCCATAAAATATTGTGTACAAGGTCTGTTACATCTTGCATAGTGTCACTTTATTAAACAGCGCTATTTTTAGAATCATTATTAGTCGGTGCTCTTTTTCATCCACTGTATTATATAGTGCTCTTTTTCAGTCACTTTAATAAAACAGTGCTCTTTTTCAGTCACTTTAATAAAACAGTTCTCTTTTTCAGTCACTTTAATAAAACAGTGCTCTTTTTCAGTCACTTTAATAAAACAGTGCTCTTTTTCAGTCACTTTAATAAAACAGTGCTCTTTTTCAGTCCACTTTTCTTGACATTTTATTATATGTTTTTTTCCTAAATTCTCTTCTTCGTTGGACTCTAAAACGATACTAAATACCCGTAAAATATTCTTATATGTTACACCCTCACCCGCACCTCCTGTATAATTTAGATAGTTTTTTTATCTATACCTAACATTCTATGTTTAACACAGATCGTGACACATTTTATGAGGGGAGCTTCTAGCAAAATAGTTGAATCTTTGTCCGTATAACAGAAAAAACATAAAATTACTTATTTTGCGACATGTGTGAATGTATGCACGTGTTGTGATGTATTAAATAAATAAGTAAATAAAGACATTTGTCATTCATATAAATGTGCTCACCACAAGGTTCGACAATTCCAAAAGTTCCCGCGTCAGAATGGATGACGTCAACAAACGTAGCGTCCGTCCTGCCCAGTCTGAGGTTTGGATCCTCGTCGAAGAAGCAAGGACCTGCAGGGTCCAGGCCAGTTATTCTATCCAGCTTAACTCCGGTGAGGTTCTCGAAGGTCTTCCCGGCAAACCCGCCAATGTGGGCGCCCAAGCTGTGACCGATGACGTAGAATTTTGATACGTTGGCTACAAATATAAATTTAAATTATCCTCACGAAAGTTAGTCGAATAAAATCAAATAAATATCAGATATCTCGTAGAGACAAAAGGCTATTCTTTATTATATTTAATGGGAAATGTATAGATGTATGGGGTAATTATAGGCCTTACGATATATATAAAAAATTGAAAAAGAAAAATATTGATTTTTCAGGCGTATTCTAGTATATGTTATAAAAAACATTTTACAGATAAAGAATATTGCTTTAAAACTATTTCAAAAAAATCTAATTCTCATAGTGATAACATACATGCTGTTTAAAAAAAAGGTAAAAAATGAATTATCAAATTTGATCCATAGATGGCGATATACAACTTTCAAAAATTTTATAAATATGGAGATTATAAAATCAATTTTATCGAAAAATATTGTTATTGCGCTACCGGGATTTGAACCTGGATCTCTTTCCAAACCAGGGTAATAATAGTTGAATAATGCATCTTTCCCGGTTTGGAAAGAGATCCAGGTTCGAATCCCGGTGGCGCAACAACAATAATTTTCGATAAAATTGATTTTATATGTATATGTTCCTAATTAATACATTTAATTAATATTTAAAATATCACACACCTATGTTTTGAATAATTACAACTTCGCAATTAGAATGTGTTCTCCTAAGAATTAAAACTACACTAATTTTACATCAATGTCGGTCGAAAATAATGTTGACCCGTGGAAGATACAACCCATGACTTCTACAGCTTCTCTCTTCTGAAGGCTGCCTTCCGAATTTAATATGATAACGAGTCCCATGTCAAATTGACACACAATGTACGGGTAGTATGGCTCTGGTGTGAACCTATATCGGCTGAATGTAATAAAAAATCTAATAATTGTACTTATAATAAAGGAAAAGAAAAAAAGCTACCCGTGAAGGGGCGCCACAAGGTTTTAGTAACTAACAGCTGGAACGTAAATAACTGTTCTAATTTTAAAATATATTCCAAAAAAGCTTGTGAAATATTGCACGCGTTACTTTGTTGAGTGGAATCGAAGCGAGAGTAAACAACGCTCAAAAAGATTTCGGAATAGGTGAGACCTTTTTGTGTTTCCTTCAAAACAAATATGTTTGAACCGACACCTTTGTATGAACTAATAAACTCTTTATTTAATTACCATTGTAAAGGTCAGAAAAAAGTTTTCCCAAGGCTTCCCCTATGAAGCTGACAGCCGCCGTCGAATACAAATAGAACCGACCCAGCACCGAGCTCGGGTCTACTATCAGAACGTTGTACAGTCCGAGTGATGCAAGTCTGCTCGCCAGGGTCCTCGATATAGGACTGTTCCTCGTGGCCATGAAGCCAGGAGTGAACAGCGCCACAGGTTTCTTGCCATCCCACAGGTTGGACGATAATATTTTGGTGGCGATGTCAGACGTGAAGCTAAATGTGTCCTAAAAACCATCATATTACAAGTTAATTCATGTTTACTGTATTAGCACGTGATGCCGGGTTCCTACTTTCGGTGACACACGGATATGTATGAAAGACATTTCCCGCGGGCATCCGAAAAACAAATCACATCCGCGCGTATAAAAACAAACAAAAAATAAATGTGTACTAAATAAAATAATAAATAAGACCTTTACGTCTACATATAGCTTTTTTGTCTCACTTGTAGTCCTTTAGTTTCGGAAAAAATGTGAAAATCGCTCAAAGCAAGGTCCGGACTGTACGGTGGATGATCGTAAACCTTACATTCAAATTTACCCAAGACTTTGCCGGGCAGTTTCGGGTGGTGATGAGCTAAAAATCACTAACCGTGAGTCAATCACTGGTATCTTTGAGTCACAATCGCCATCAGTGATTGAATATCTGTGAGTATCGCGATTCGTAATTCTTTTTTTTAATTTTATTTTTTGATTTATGATTCGACGCATGTACAAATGAAATGAAAATATACATGAAGAAATGACGTTATGGTTCGTGATAAGCGTTATACGCATTTAACCCGAAAAATAAACTGACATTTTTTAAGGGTTTTCATTCAGTTTGAATAATATGAGTAAATACGCTCAAAATTATGTTTTTTTTTTATTTATTTCGTGTATTGCGATATCGTATTAGTAATGAAACTGTGATCACAGTCACAGTTTTCAATCACCGATATTATCAAATATCAATCACAATCACGCCAGTGAGTCAAGAGTAGCATTTTTCTCGTCGCTAGTTTTGGATGCAACTGGTTAAATGGACCAGCGATAGACGCTTAAAATTTGTGAACAGATATAATAAATGTAGAATGTGATTGTGTAATTAAAATAGATTAAGGCACTTGTACATAAAATGCTTTCGGGGACATTTAATTAACACAAGTATGGTACAAATTTTAAACAGTCTTACAGATTGAGTTCCGGAGTGAAGATCGATAGTTATAGTAGTCAGATTTGGTTTACTAATAGCAGCCAACTGGGTAGAGCTGACTCCAAGAATGTTCCTAATGTCGTCGCCTGAAAATAAACATAGAACTTCAGTGGAACCTCTGTATTCGTCTGATTCGATATTCATCACATTTTTATAGCAAACTAGTGTTTCTACATTCGCCACCAACCACCGCTAAAGCTAACCGCTAACCGAGGCCAGAGTGCGCGCTCGAGTCGAGCGTTCTGCGGGACGGGCAGCGTGCCGCATACCAATCCCACGTTTAAGAATGCGAGTGTCCCGAGTGCGTGCTTGTTTGCGTTCAGCGTGGCGTTGGCATGCAAGTTCAAACCAGTTTATGTTTTAATAGCCTTTGATAACAAATACTAGGTGAAGTACAGTTAAAGCCTGAAATATTGATATTTTTCAATATATAGTCAAAGGTTTAAATTGAAAATTTTTATATATTCGTGAAATTTGGCTTCATTCAGACCTAAACCACCATTCTTATTACACAAATCAAATTTAAAAAATGATTTTTTTTCTAAATACATATCGATTATGTCTCTTCTGAACGCTGTCTGTTGACTGAGGACAGGTAAAGAACACTCTACGGGCCGCACGTTTTTTCATAAATAACAAGAAACTGAAACAATGGAGAAAATTTGGTCCGGTAAAGAAGGGTCGTGTAAAAGCTCCACAACTACTGCTGACATTAAAGAAATGCTGTCTAACTGGACCAAAACGCAGAACATGGTCGAAAAGTAGCGCCTAAACGTTACCATAGTCAACTGAAATATAATGCATTCAATGATAATGTGATTGACTACTTCAGGAAGGTTTTAAAAAACATACAGAAACAGGCAACATTAGATAAGTTCTTTGATGAATCTAGTGCTATTAACTATAACTGATCAATCTATTTGTATGGGACATATATTATATAATATTTACTTGAACGAAAATAGTGCACTGTGCATTCCCCCCCCCTATCATTCATTTCCCCTTCCGGCACGCCGCTAATCAGTCGATTGGTGACCTTGAACCGGTGCGGTTATACGTGAATCGAAAATATTACAATATTATCCAATTGAGACTTTGCCTTCTATACAGTGACATCTAAAGGAACCTATGACGAAATTAGTGATTAAAAATACAGTCCACATATAAATACGATATATTGTGTTAAACCATTTTGAACTGCAATACTAGAATGAAATTATCGAGTAATTATATCCAGCAGTTTTTGACAAATATTAGATAATATTTCCATGCTAACAACAACTCACCCCAAGCAATAAATCATGGACACAACACAAGACAAACAACGAACATCTACCCGCCAGTTCCGAGAGCAACAACGACATTTTATCAAAGATTCTACATGTTCTTAGCTCCGAAACTGTACAACACACTCAACACCAACTGGAAATGTACACTTCCAATAAGATTACACAAATATGGACCCAATATATGATCCAATTGGGTAGAGATCAATCAGAAGCATCGCTATCCAATATTATAACATAATCATTATACAGTGCCTACACTAATAATTCACTAGTTCAATTTTATTTATTTTTTTTATTCCTGTCGAATCTTTCTTGAATTAAATAACACCACAACAGCACGAAAAAAACTGGCTACTTTAACACAGATGGTAGTTTAGCAAAGTAGCCAGGCCAATGCTGCATATATCAGAGGTGGAGTCTACTCCATTCCGTACAATAAACTACGAGTATATAATTGTATCTTATGTTTATCATGTTATATTATAATATATTCACTCCTGATACAAAAAAAAACATGTATGTCAATAAAAGTCTAATAAATAAATGAAAAGTGACATCTATTATATAATTCGGAAAGATTGTAAATTTATATTAATATTCATTTTTATTTTGCTAATCTAGTATTTTTTTCAAGAAAATACACTGACATAGGATGCAATTGATACAATGGACGCAAAACGCAATTATAATATGGATTGCCTACCTACAAAAAGTACAATGCAAACCAATCTGAAGAAGATCGGTTCAAAAAAATAAAACCCTTCTAGTGAAATCTCTGGTATGAAATGGAGACATGGACATTGAGAAAGAAGGAAGGGAATATTTTGGACGCCTTCGAGATGTGGTGCTGGAAGTGGTGGTGGATATTGCGCATTCCGAGGACCGCAAGGCACAAATGTATCTATTGTTGCTGTCGAGGATTACAGAAAGACGTTCGATAACATGCGGGAGAAGAATTCTAACATACTAAAGATGAATAAATGTAATAAAATCTCATTCCTTCTTTCCTCCGCGGTGAACTGTACGCGCGCTGCCCTTGGACGGATGAAATGTCACAATTTTTTTATAAATTAATAAGTTTATTTTATTTCTCTATCTTAAACCAATAGAGACGTGATTGTGATTTAAAAAATTGAAACGATATGCATAATTATAAATATGAGAGTTTAATCTTTACCATACCATGATATAAAATACCCGAATGCAGCCATGTTGTCAACTCGTGTTACCGTAAAAAACTGTTAGAAAAAATGTTTTTATTAGCTTAAATGGCTTTAATGGCACGAATTTACTCTAAATATTGAGCATTCAATTTTGAAAAAATGATTAATTACATAATTTAGAGCATTCGTTAAGTCCTACACTATGTGTCCTTCCTTCTTATCTCTCTTCATTTAATTAGTGAGACAGAGACAATTACATTTGTATGCTTGTCGTTCTTTTCACTGTGAAAATAGTGTGTGATCTCTGTCTTTCATATCACAAATTGTATTTTTATCAACGTACTAATTTTACAACGGATTGAATGGAAAAAATAATTGTTATTGCACGATAATAATCATAATTGGTTTTTCACTAATCAGTCCTAAGCGCTAATATTTTCTTTAAGATTATCTAAAATATGAATTTTATGTTGCATGTATTTACCGAGATATTACAGGTTTAATTATAATGGTAGACCTGTGTTACTGCATGGTTTGGGAAGGGTTAAAACACCGCAAATGTTAGTGCGATCATATATATATTATATTATATGGCACTGACTATATTTTTAATGAACTGTCACCGTGACACAGACATAAATATATTAGATGGAGTTCAATGCGGGCTCTATCATACATTAATGACCCTGACTGAAATATATATATGTGTGTGTGAACTTTTTATTTATTTATATTTTCCTTGGTTTTCTTTTCATAAACATAAATATATTTCTTAACTTTAATGTATTATATAATATGTATTATCTTTATGGCGAATCGGGTCTTAAAAAATAAACCGATCACTATGGAATAAACGTATTTTATTTATATTATTATGAATGTAAAAAAACCATTGGAAAAAAATTTTATCAATATTGTTGTTGCCCTACAAATATGCATTATTCAACTATTATGCTACAGCGACAGTACTTTTGACGACAAATTTTCGAACCTATATGTTATCACAGATCTATCATATGAATAATTACAATTTCACAATAAGAATGTATCCTCCTTTATTTGAGATTCCGTAAAAACAATGTAGATGGCTTTCAAATAATGGAACGATAGATGTATTCATTTTAAAAAGTGCAACATTTGGGTTCGAAAATTTGTCGTCAAAAGTACTGTCGCTGTAGCGTAATTGGATAATGCACCTTCCCCGGTTTGGAAATAGATCCAGGTTCGAATTTAATATATATATATCTTTCTAATTTAATTAGTATTAAAATAATTATTCACCTGTTCACAAAAAGTATATTTTATCTTCACAGATTACAAAATATATGCGCTTTAAATGAACGATGAAAATTACATTTTTCGGAAATAAATACACATTTTCAAAATGGTGAAATAAATAAATAAAAACTTACAATTTCTCAATGTCAATTGAACGACACCCGCTTGTACTGAAGTGAGGAGGGTGACCAGGGTATCCATCTCCATCTGATCTACGGCTGATAAGACCCCTGCTAATGGTGATGCTGAGGTTACCAGTAGCATCATCATCAGAACGAACCAATGACTGAACTTCATGATTGGCCTTGAAAATTGTATTTTGTTTGTAAAAAAAAAATGATGTCTCAGACACATGTTTCATCCACCCCTGCATGGAATATGTTGTTCTGGTTCGAAAAAATATTCATAAATTCAGATAAATAAAATTAAAAATTCCTGCCAAAGAGTCGAGAAAATAGCCGTTAACAAATTTTCAAACTCTTTACTAAAAATTAATTCATTATATTTAAATTCACTTTATATTAAATTCAACAGAGAAACTATTTTTAAAATAAACTATCGTAAAAATGTAAATACCCGTAGTAGGTAATCAAATATATTTTCCTTTTAAAATTGGCAATACTTTTAAAAATTGGCAAAATTAACTTTGTGATTAAAATTCATTATTTTTATTTGTTAACTTTGTTTTATTTACCACTTATTGAGTTTAACTACATCTATCGGTTTCGAAAAATACCATTTTCTTCTTCAGGATGTCAATAACTAATCAAAAACATATGTTATTGTTTCTTTAAGAGAATCTATTTTTAAAAAACAATAGTTATTTAAAAAATAAATTTAGTACCTAACTCAAATTGTTACTTGATACATAATTAAGTTTAAAAAATGTTAGAATTTAATTGGTTGTCTATAATTTTTTGATTAGTTTTACACGCTTTATTTATCTCCAACGATTACAAATTATTTCATTTGTGACCAACACCGTTTATATGCAAAATTGACAATCCCAATTTTTTATCAAACCATGGCCATTTTCTATCAAATGATTAGCAAATTCTGAAAACCCACTATTGTTCAAATATCTCTAATACTCCTTTACTAATTATATTAAAATTTCGACTCGTTTTACCAATATAAAATGCAGCGCAATCCTTGCAACTAAGTTCATTGTCTTTAGAATTTATGAGTAAATTTCCTATCCTATATTATTATTTGTATAAATAATGTTTCGTGGTAGGTGTTTAGATAATATATTTTCGATAGATAGATTTTTAGTTTAGATAGTAAGTATATCTTTCTAATTGATTCATTTAATTTGTGTTAAAAATACCACAGAGCCATGTTTTGAATTTACAACTTCATAACAAAAATCTAATTTCGTTAAAAAAATCATTTTGATGCTAAGAATATACATATATATCAAATACATTAAATTTTAAACACAAAAAATCAACATTACACAATTTTACGACAATTTGTTACCAAACCACCCTAGTTAAGAGCACTGAAAGGTTCGGATATCAATACTAGGGACCTCTAAAATCTTTTTTATTACAAAAAGGAGTTGGTGGCACGTGATATCGACTCCGGTATCGATAAAATTGACAATAAAACACGAGGTAAAATTGCAAAATAAAAAAATTACGAATTTGTTTTCAAAATAATTAGTACATTTTTTAAAATCATTTATATAACCAATGAGTCTATGTATAATATATGATACAAGAAAATATATAATACACATTTTTAGTGAATATCAACGCACATTACCTTGTTATCAAACTCGTCAGCTGATGAGTTTTAAATATGATTAAAGTGACAGCTGATTTTTTATTAATTTCTATAACACGCTAAATCCCAGCTCACGTTCATAACGGCTCAACCAAACCGAGACTATCAGAAACTTAAAATTGTTACCGATGTTATTTATTCATTTACCTATCGTGGATTCAAATTACTAATTTGTTTATAACACCTTGGCTCCCTCGATCAAACCTTAAAGGCGTGCAGGGGTCTGTAACAATCGGCTCCTCTGAGATTAAAATATAATCGAGGGAATACAATGATTAGTAATAATACAAATTTAATGTATCAATCAAATTTATGTACAGATAAAATCAATTTATCGAAAAAATATTTTGTTGCCACCGTGATTCGAACCAGGAACCCTTCCTATCCGGGGAAGTGCGCTAACCATATATGACAAATTTTCGAAACTATACATTTCACTTTCAAATTTATACATCTGTTATTCCATTTTTTTAAACCAATCTACTTCATATACAGGATGGCCCAAAAAAAGTGAGAACATTTCGTAAAATGTGATATAATTACATCAATATTAGTTTAACTATATCAACAATTACTAATTTACTTACTTACCTATTTACCTATATTACGTTTTATTTCGACGATCGCCCTCTTTGATTATTAATTATGTTATGTTTTTTTGGGCCACCTGTATATGGAGAATCTCAAATAGCTTTGAGTAAAACTTGATATTTAATTTGTATTAAAAATATCACAGAACTACGTTTTGAAAAATTGCAACTTCACAATAATAATGTGTTCTCCTTAAAAACAATAATTAGTATTTACTCTCACGGTTATGTGTACAGTTCACTGGGAAAGAAGGGTGGAATTAAAGATGTGAGATAAAATAATTAATTTGAAATGTCACCTAAGTGCGTGGCAAATATTTTTAATTCGTCAAATATTTTACACTGCCATGTCATGTACCATAGAAATTAACTAAAAAAATGAGGTTAAGCTATTTTCTGACAGCTTCCATTTAACATATAATCAATTTGAGTACATATAGAAAAGAACACTTCTTGAAAACTTACGCGTATCTATACCAAAATACAAATACCTACCTTGAACCTGCGAAATATTTAACTTCAGTGTGGCGCTCTGTCCTCTCTGCCTACCCCCGCGGGGAAACGGCGTGATGGTAAGTTAGTAAGTAAGTAAGTAGCTCTTCATAATATCAGGGTATTTTTTTAAAGCTATTCAGGAATGGATTTATGATAAAGAGAGTTTTTATTGGACACGCACTCTCTCTGGGTCGATGTGCTCATGACTGAGCATTACAAGACGAACTGTTTACCTCCACTCTTAGCGATCTTAGGCCTTGTTTAGTGCGAGGCTCCGATCATGTCTCGGACTCGGTCTGTCCATCTCGTTCGAACTTTTCTGGGAGTTTATTGGTGTGTGGGTGTCTCGCTGGGAGATTTTGAGACGGTCGGGTGTTTAGAAAGAGGACCTTGTCTCTTCTTGTTCGAAAAACCTTAGGCCTCGCTTTGCCGCAAGGAACCTTTTTTGTTTTTGTGTATTGTCTTCTTTGTCTGTGTGAGGATTTTGGGAATCGCCATTTGAGGCTCTCTCGGTGCCTCTATTCTTGTGTCTACATTTTATCTTTTGTGCTGTGTGCACATATGTTGTTTTATTGAATAAATATTGTTTTATTGTATAAATAAATGGACCGATATGGAAACTTTTGCTCATAAATCGATCCTGAGTAAGCGGTGGGTCACCCATTCACTATCCATCCGCGATCACCAATTTCTCCAGGCTACTCCATATCTTCGAGCAACGTGCCCAAAGTATGAAAGAATCATTTGTCTTCATGTTGTAGAAGAGAGCTCCTCTTTAGTGTCAAGTTCCTAAAGAATGGAGACACTGAGCAGCAAGCGACGCCAACACTGCACCTTGACCGCGTCAGGCATATCCCATTATTTTCTTCTCAGGCTTTATGTTTCGATCCCATTCGAATCTATGGACACGTATACAAATAATTAAATACTCATCAGAGCACAGTATTTTTGAACCTTTTTCTGGTTTTACTTTACTATTCTCTGTGATTCTGGAAAGCGGACCCCCTCACAGATACTCCTTGCTTTGTCATAAAATGATTTTTTTTCAAATTTCTCAGTTTCCAATATAAATATATAGAAATTTAAAAAATGATTGTTTTTGAGATGTATTGAAGGCGCCAATGTGTGGAAAGCGACTTTTATCAATTTAAGATAAGCTTGCTGTTAGAAATAGATTACCCACAACATTGCACGCTACCATAACGATAACATTCTAGAATAAACTGGTGGTCTTTGGAAAAATGGACGGCAGACGAAATCGGGAAAAATCTTCGGTCGTCGGCAAAAAATATAATCATAAAAATCATTACATTGTAGATTAGATAAGTCTCAGGTAAATTATTAAGATTATCGTAGACTTTAAGAAATTGGAAATATATCTAATTTATATTATATACATCAAATTGTATATAACATTATGTGCATTGCATGAAACGTATCTAAACTGTTTCTGTTATATATATATATATATTTCTTTTAACATTTATTTCTTCTCTATGAGAATAAGACTCGTGTGTAGAGAAGGAGTATATATGAAAACTTATGTTTCAGTTAGTCTGTTCATATTTTTAAAATTCAAATACAAATTTATAGTAGTCTGTATTTTTTCTAATTATGATGGGGACATTGTTAAAAAATTTGATGCCTTGATAAATATAGAGATTTTGGGTTGCAGTATATTTTAGTTTTGGAACATCAATTTGGTCTCTAAGTCTTGTAGATCGGATTTCGCTTCTAAAATAGTAAATATTGTATGGTAGTTGAAAATTATTGTAAACCATTAAGTAAAACATAAGTATAGATATTTAAAAAACCAAAATGTATAATAATTTGTAGAAGACTTTGTTTTAAACCACTATTTATTGATACATCAACATGTTTCAAAACCTTTGATCTCTTCTTCGGAAAACCATGTATACTAAAATTTAAAATCCAAGCATAGAAAAAAACAATACTATATAAATAAATAATGGTTTTAAACAAAGTGTATGTTGCCACAAAGTAATTTTATAAATATTGAAGATGTTATGTTTATTTATTTATAGCACAAAATAGCATCAAAAATATCACTCTTACCTATATTTAAGCATTGATAGAATATAATGATAGATAACGCTTTTTGGTATTTCCATGGTTTGCAATGGTATTTAAAAATCTACGAAAATACAACAGCAAAATAATTTACATTGACGCTGTAACCGTGTTTGAATTGACGGCAGATCTTGTTTGTTTTATGTTGCCGTGCGCCTCTACATATATTGACGGACATGAGGACATTGTATATGTAGGATAAGACGATGGAGAACTCTATTTTTGAACAACCATTTACAAGTTTAAATGAAAGATGGTACCTAAAAATACCTCAAATTAATAAATAACAAGTGGCAAATATGTTTGGCTCCCCTTTAATTATTTTTGTTGTTGTTAGGTGTCGATAAGAGGCTTAATTTAACATTAAATGTTAATTATTTTTATTCCACAGGAAACGGATAATGGAAAATGATAGTGACATAAGTATTAGTACCATCTTTGCGCATATAGTCGTAATAAGTCTGTCATTTAGATCAATTATTTACCTAATTACATAATTAAATAAATAACAGTCGGCCTAATCTGCCCCGACGTCGGACAGAGGGGGACTTGGGCATCGCGTCTGCCACGGGCAATTGTACGCCCTAAAAGTCACAGGTGGAAGCAGTGACGTGGAATATATCAAATATACAGGTTTTCATTCAATTTAATTAGTTATACTAGATTAAAAATTAAAAAGATTATAAAATAGCTAAATTCTAAATTCTTTTTTAAACTGATTTATATTTTTTGTACATTGTTTCTACTTCCTCTTCTTTATGTAATTATTGTACATAATATGATTACTGCTTATATTTTAAATCCTGTCATACATACCATAATTTTTCATTTTATTTTGTATGAATTGTATATTTTTTTGTTTTTAAAAAATAGAGTAGCGTACACGGAATACGTGTCACATCAATATTCTAACTGTTTTCAAACTAAGTTAAGCGCTTGTGCTATGAAAATAGGACAAACTTGATGGCCTCTTGGAACGAGGCTCGAACCCCAGACCGCTAGATCAGTAGGCGAGTATCGTAAACACTAGACCACAAACACGTCATTTGTTATCAATATTGATATTGTGTATTAAATGTATACGTAGTTAATATATTGTAATAAATATAAAAGAGAATGTGAAGAAATCAATGGTTTTCCTTAATCTGTTATAATAAAAAATTGTCTAATTTGATTGATTTTAAACTTAATTCGCCATTCCCTTGAACCGATACTGGGGCACTTTATTTGGAAGGACAGAATTTTGTCAATTTGATATGAGTGTGTTACCTAATTGAACATTTTTATACGTGCTATATGTGTTATCGAGGATAATATGTCATTTTAACAGCTGTAAATTATGTTCTGTTTAGTCTTCTGGGTCATCGTGCCGCATGTGTCCGACCGTCAACGTTGTTTCGAATCCCATTGCATTGTTCATTATATACATTCCTTATGAGTGTCCGTGTCGCACAACGACATAAAACATACATATTGAGTCGCAAAGCAAAAAAAAAACACGCACAAGATCTGCTGTCAATTCTATATCGAGAAATTATTCGGTTTTAGTGTCAAACGATGTAAATAATACAGTAAATTATGTAATTTTTGTATTATTAAATTGTTTTCGCGCCGTATTTATTCATTTGTCAATATGTAGCATAACTTTTATTTTTATTTATTCACAATCATATAAATATAGGTATATTCTGTAAAAATAATTATGTCATAATTATGACTCATAATAGGTCTCTGTATCCGAGTCATCAACTACCTATTGATAATCTGTACATTAAAAAATATTAAATCACCAAAAAAATGCTAAATTTGTGTCTCAAATATTTGTTTAGTATCTGAAAAAAATACTGGAATAAGTTGAATATCAAATAATGAACAGTGAATATTTAAAATATGAATCAAATGCATTAATTAGAAAGATATACATATAAAATCAATTTTATCGAAAAATTTTGTTGTTGCACTACCGGGATTCGAATCTGGATCCCTTTCCAAACCGGGGATTATCCAACTATGCTACAGCGACAGTATTTTTTACGACAAATTTTCGAACCTATATGTTCCATTATTTGAAAGCTGAAAAGTTGTTTTTGCGGAATCTCAAATACATTTGAGTAAACCGATGGCTATTTTATATGTATATCTTTGTAATTAATACATTTAATTAGTATTTAAAATTCATACTTAACTGTTAACATAAGTGCAGAGATTTTTTTTGGCACACCGCAGCCTCGAGCTTTTTTCATAGGTATTTTCAACTCCAGCTCTTCTACAATCATATTTGACAGATGGAACAGTTTGCCTGAAACATACGATATTCCTATTTATGTAAACAAACGTGAATCAATTAAAAAATAAGTTGAAAAGTACCCCACGATAATTTACAATCATCCCTAAAATTGAAAACAAGTGGTTACTTACCAGACATAGCAAAGATTTCGAAAGCGATGCAAGGTCACCGTTCTTAATAGTAAACTTTACAAAGCCCATTTTAATGTTTCGTATTTAATTATTTATGTTTTCTTGTTTTATCAATAGTGCACTGAGCTACTGAAGCTCATAACTCCCATATATAATATTTTTTCAAGTAGCCTACAACTGTATTGTTAATTTGAGTTTTAAATATAAATCTTGATTTTACCTTGATATGAACGGAACGTTGGGGTCGTTGCGTAATCAATATTAATTTGAATCACAAGGAGGAGGCGGGAGGCTAAATTAATTTAACAAAAGTCCTATATACAAATTTACAGGTTTATTTACAACACAATAATAATGAAAAAACAAAAAGGGAAATTTCTTATTGCTACTTATATCTATCCTTAATTAACGGGGGCGCACGAATTGTTTAATTGTCTTTCCACTCACTTTAGTCTCTTCCTATTTGTGGCCGGTTACATGGCCACGTGTGGCCCGCCGCGGCGCGCGCGACAAGCGACATCTGGAGCCCGACCCTTGTCCGAGAGTTACCGTTTCTCTCGAAACTAGAGCAGTGCTAATAAACTCAAGTAGAGTTATAACATTGTTTCATTTATATACATCCATTATGATGAATCTCTGCAAAATTAACGCCGGCTGTATCAATAATGTATTAATGGTGTCTATTTTGATAAGCGACTTACGTTAATGTTAAACTGCGATTAGTTATTTTATTTGATGAACTTTAGAGGTAGGTACCTACCCGCATTAAATATGCCCGACAGCCTAGCGTAATTTAAAAACGGTCGTGACCATGGCAACCGCAACGTAAACAAAAAGTAATCCGATTTGACAGATGTTTTTAAAAATGTCACTCGCCAGTCAGTCGATCGTGTCGTTCCGCAATACATAGCGCAAAAGGTTGAGCGATCTAGCGACGGAAAATTAGTCGTCTTTCATTCTCGTTTCGAAGTCATGTTTGATGAGTCCATCGACGTGCTGAACGCGCCGGAACAGAAAAGCCCCAGCAACTCGGATCGGGGAAGTCGCGGCGCCAGGTTGGAGGAGGAGCCTCGCGAAATGGCTCAAAACAGGCCGCTGGCCAAGCACGAGAAGACGATGGATTTGTACGATTTGAGCGACTCTGATTCACCGGAACCAGAGAGATTCATAAATGATCTGCCGCAAAGGAATAAGGTATTATGGCGCATATCCACAAACGAGATTTTTTAGATATCTTCGACACGACATCAATGTTCCCTCTAATTTTAGATGCGCGTATAAAAATCTTTTGCACAATTTTAAGAACTAATGCTATTATTTGTGCGCTGGGAAGAAAATAAGAAAAGCATTTCCTTACCAGTAGGTTTAAGGTAAGGTAATGAAATGGTAAAAAAAAACTGCATAATTATAATCTTTGCAAAATAAATGAATGATATATTAAGTATATAGATCTACGCGAAAATAATTCAGTTCTCATGTTAACGTGTTAACTAAAATCAAATAACTAGCGGAAGACAAATAAAGCTGCGCATGTGTTTTTTCGCGAAATCTGTCCCAGACGTATACGAACTAAACGCAAGTCTCGCACCGCGCGGTGGTCTAAAAACACGTCTTCGCTTGAACAGACGTGTTGCAAAATGTGTGGCTTTGAAGCGAACTTGACTGTATACATTCCGATACACTTTAAACGTGGTATTATTTTATATTATAAAATATTTTGGCTCCTTTAGTAATAACTTAAAAAACTTTGCAAGAAATATATTTAGGAGAACACATTCTTATTGTGAAGTTGTAATTATTCAGAACAGACGGTCTGTGATATTTTAAATATGAATTAAATATATTAATTAGAAAGATATACATATAAAATCAATTTTATCGAAAAATATTGTTGTTGCGCAACCGGGAATTGTCCAAAATTTAATAAAAATGAATTGATAATTCTGGCATCTGCTATCAGATTACTCAAAGGTATTTGAGATTCTGTAAAAATAAGGTAGATGGCTCTTTCAAATAACGGAATGATTAAATGTATTAATATCAAAAAGGTAACATATAGGTTTGAAAATTTGTCGCTAAAAATATTGTCGCTGTAGCATAGTTGGATAATGCACCTTCCCCGATTAGAAAAGAGATCCAGGTTCGAATCCCGGTGATGCAACAACAATATTTTTCGATAAAATTGATTTTATATGTATATTTTTCTAATTAATATACACTCACACAGGTATTTTGACAGTTAACGGAGCCGATCCAAGGAAATCTTTGATTACCTACTCGAGAGACAGACTTCAATGGAATTTGCATTCATTAGTTTTTATTGAGATTAAGAATATTTTAATGGCCCCAAAAAAAAATTTACTGGGCACGTGTGTAATAATAACAATCCTATTATATAATTGTTCTAAGTCGCGTCCTTCATTACTGAATAAAAAAAATATCAAAATAACGAACATGTCAAACGTGTTTCTAATACAGGGTGAATATTATGTTTCAGGTCGATTTTATTTAGCTACAATTTTAATTTGACAAACATTTGTCAGTTCGCATTTAGTAGTCGTAGAGAGTAGTTGATTACAATTTATTTTGGAGCATTCAACGCATCAACAACGTGTTTAAATCATTAAAATATTATATATATAAATAATCTTTCGACTTTTGAAAGAAAATCATTATTGAGGCACTGAATATCTTCAATTGATACACTAATAATGTTTACACTCACGCAGAGTGACTGTAGGTGCCACATGTGGCGTATCTGCCTGTATTTTTCAGGATGCTCGCTATCATTACATGTTGGAAAACTTCTTGATGGTTGAAATGGGTCCATTGAGCTTGCAACACGTGTGGTGCCACCTTATACACAGCCAATTTTTCTCGGCCGCGTAATGTCAAAAAGTGGTGATACTGACCGGCCTTCTCGATCATCTGATTTGACGGCTGTCGACTATTTTCTGTGGGGGTTCTTGATATGAAAGGTCTACGCCAATAAGCCAACAACAACTCCGATGCTACGGGACAATATTCGAAATGAAATTGCTGAAATAACACGCCAAGTGCGTGAGAACGTTAAAGATTGATTATTAATAATATGGTTAAAAGAGCACACATTTGTGCCACTGTCAGAGGCGGCCACGTGGCCGATGTCATATTCCATACATAATCGTAATATTAGGAGAACACATTCTTATTGTGAAGTTGTAATTATTCAGAACAGACGGTCTGTGATATTTTAAACATGATTTAAATATATTAATTAGAAAGATATACATATAAAATCAATTTTATCGAAAAATATTGTTGTTGCGCCACCGGGATTCGAACCTGGATCTTTTTCGATAAAATTGATTTTATATGTATATCTTTCTAATTAATATATTTAATTCATATTTATAATCGTAATAATTTTAAAAAACTCAATTAAAAAATGATGTTTTATTTTTTAGTTATTCAAAACCAACATCGGCCTGGAACATAATATTCACCCAGTATCTCTAGGTTAAGATTACTGTAATATATATTTTTTTATATATTCAATAACAGTACGCAAATATATATTTAATTTGAAATGAAGAATACCTTGTCTTAATACGAGTAAGAAATGTATATATTAGTGAAATCGTGAAGGAAAATGAATTTTTCCATCTGTCATCTTGCGTAGTTTGTTGTGCGTTTGTTTAATAATTATTTATTGTAAATATGATCTCAGTTGCTTCAAGAATGTCTTTAAATGGAATGCCGAAGAATAATTAATATGATATACGTTTGTACAATTCCAGGGAAGGCGATACAGAATGCACTAGCAGAAAGGCTACTGGGCTCCGCGGGCGGCTATTGTGCTTGATTCGCGGCCAGGACTTCCGTAGGATCTATATTTCGTCTAAAGCAATATAATAAGGGACAAGGAAGCCCCGGCCGCACAGCTGTCACTGTCCGCCCGCGGGGTCCAGCAGCAAGCAATTTTCTTTTTTTTATTTTCTTCCAGTCTAATCGTATAATTGCGCTTCATTACATCCTTCATCGTTAGTGTATTTTTTTTAGAAATCCCCTGTGATGGCTGTATAGACTAGCAAAAAATAATAATGAATATTAATATTCATTTACAATCTTTCCGCATTGTGCAATAGAGGTCACCGATTAATACATCATATTCACTTGAGATTTTATGTTAATTTTTTTATTACCTCTATATTATTTAATTTCACTATATCCTTCATGTTTATGCATTTAATAACATTCTGACGTTATTGTGTGATTATTCATATTAATTTAAGATAGCTCTAGGTACACCTAGAGTGTCAAAAATATTATATTGTGGACCAGGTCTGTTACACTCTGTATATGTTTCAGCTAAGTTACATAATTATATATATGTAAATATGAGACCCCCCCCCCCTTTGCGGGTTGTTTTAATATACCATTCGTTGCCCAAGAAGATATATAACACTCGGGCCTATTCTCAAAATTACAATATTGAAATGAAGGTGATTGTTACACCAACCCTCAAAAATAGACAGATAATTTTTACAGATTATGGTACATTTATCTCCCTCACTCCCTCACTCTCTCTCCCTCTCTCTCATTAAAATATAACACTATTTTTGAGGGTTGGTGTAACAATCACCTTCATTTCAATATTGCAATTTTGAGAATAGGCCTGATTGTGGCATTCATAAATCAGATCTGCCCGAAACCGATATACAGATTTGTTGCAGGGGTTGCACATTCTTATTGTGAAGTTGTAATTATTCATAACAAAGTTCTTTGATATTTTTGTTTCTTCCTTATTGTGATATAAATTATTATTCCTATCCGGGGAACATGCATTATATTATACTACGGCGACACAGTGCATTGACGACAAATTTTCAATATATATGTTACACTTTTCAAATTGATACATCTATCGTTCCATTATTTTTACGGAATCTCAAATAGCTTTTTAGTAATCCGATAGGAGACGCCAGAATTAACAATTCATTTTTATTAAATTTTGGACGCATTTATACAACTTATATATTATTAAGGAGAACACATTCTTATTGTGAAGTTGTAATTATTCAGAACACAGATCTGTGATATATATTTTTTTAAATACAAATAAATATATTAATTACAAAAATATACATTTTTATCGAAAAATATTGTTGTTGCTACCGGGATTCGAACCTGGATCTCTTCCTGTAGATGTATCAATTAGAAAGGTGTAACATATAATCGGTTAATGCACGTTCCCCGGACAGGAAGAGATCCAGATTCGAATACCGGCAGCAACAACAGAATTGATTTTATATGTAAATATATATTTTTAATTAATACAAAAAGATCTCATACGTGATTCATCTAAGTTACATTACATTAAATCGATGCCATTCTTCGGTTAAAGACCTCGATCCATCAGCTTGCACTAATGATCAGTATTATTATTCAGTTATGGCTATTATCATATGCCATTCTTTGGTCAGGGAGTCAGCCATCCATGAGAGCGCCGCTTGCGCTAGAGTTGGTGCCGAGTGCTGAGCCGCAGCTCTGCGGAACAAATTCATGCACACGTCCTTCGGCAAACATTGTAGATGCGCTACAATAACGCGCAATTCCCGTAAAGCATTCTATATGAGTTATTGTATTGAACTCGTAGACGGTCGTGAGTCACAGGTATACGTGCTGTAGAAGAACAATTTAAACGGGATTCTCTTCACCTCCGTACTGCATCGGTAGAAACACCATGACAGCATATTCGCATGAACGTTCATCTGTCTCCTATATCATTCGATGTTATTATCATCTTGTCCATCTTCATTGAAGTCAAGGCCAAGGTAATTTATCCTATTTTTTTAACCCACACGGGAGACGCCATTATGACCGTTTTACTGGTATTGTATAGAATATTACGTTCACTGGCATATATTTCGCAAATACTCGATTGATTTCAATAAATTGTTTGTGTTGATCGTGTTTTAGACGCCGGATAAACCGCAAAACATCACGCGAATGACAGAGAAGCGTCCGCCCTTGTCCCAGCAGGTGTCCAGGGAGCGGCCGGAGCTGACCAAGCAGAACAGCAAGATCAGCGATTCGTCGGATAACTCGGGTACAATTTACAAAATAAAAATAGAATTAAATAAGCAAATGTTGTATAATATCCAAAATAGAGTTTAAGTATAGAGACAAGTGCATCAATAAGTATTGAATATAATAAAGATAACTTTAGCTGCCCTTAATTTTTTTATATTTCACATAATTGACTAAATTTATTATGGTAGTAAATACATAAAAATGCGAGAAAAAAGTAAAACTTTAACTCGACATTTCGTCGTCCATCTTTCAAAAATGCGTACCTCGTTTTTTTTTTTGTTAAAACACTCTCATTTCAGTGTGTCATTTTTTACAAATGACAGTAAAAAAAATATTTATGAAATAAATACACCTCACACTGTCTTTAAATCAAAAAAAATCCGTAGAAATCAGTAAGATTTTTTTTTCTCATTTTTCTCATTTCAGCGGTGAAAAAATCTACAATTCTACTGTAAAATCAACAGATTCGAGATACGCCTCTTTGAAAGATGGACGCCGATTTGTGCCAAATTTCTTAAACTCTACATCTCTGCCAGCTTTCTTAAACTCTACATTTGTGCCAGCTTTCTTAAACTCTACATCTCTGCCAGCTTTCTTAAACTCTACATTTGTGCCAGCTTTCTTAAACTGTGTCAAATTTAAAGGAGCACGATTTTTGCAAGATTTTTTTTGTGTTTAATTTTTTTTTATATATCTGAAATTGACTTGAATTAAAAGCCCTTTGTTTCACTGTACAGACACAGACAGCAACGACCTGGACGAGTTGGGGGTCGGTCGCAACAGGGCCAGAGGACGCACTGCCATGGTGATCCCGGCGGAGGGGGCGTACGACCCTCAACAGTATGCAGACGTCGAGGTCAGTCCCGAGATGGCGGAGATTTTCCAGCACATACTCAGGTATTATGGGCCACATCCAGTGGCGTAACTAGTAGAGGAAGTGGTCTAAATATGGGCAGTGGTCCAATTATGGGCTAGTAAGACTTTATGTTAATACAATAATTACCATCTAGTGTCGAACACTTAAAACTCGTTCTCGTGAAGATAGCTAATAGCCATGAACGAGACAGACTGCTAAACCGACGCTTGCGTGTTCAATGTTGAGAAATACTTTGTGCGGAGTTAGCTAATGCATGTGTTCTGACATTGCCACTGTAATATAACAATGAATTGTGTCTCGTTGACCTCAATGGTGCGTGAAAGTCAAGCAGACAAACACAATCTGGGGGCAGTCTATCCATACTACTGATGATACTGTATTGAAATATAAGGTCGGTCATCGCACGTACCTGAATTTATATTCAGACAATAGGATACATTGATCCGACTATATTTAATTTAAAAATATTAAACCTTAAAAACTTTCTCTGGATTCTTTCAACCGCCGCCGAGTGAACGGTGCATAATTTATAACAGTTTTTAATAGAATAGAATTTTTATTAAATCTGAAACCTTCCATGGCACGGTTTAATCGTATAGCCCAGTAAATTTTTTTTTAAATGGGAATGTCCCTGAATACAACCGCTGTAGACCCACTCACTTCTTGCGGGTCTGTTCTCTAATGGTCTCTGAATATTTTAATTTTTAAGATATGCTCCGCAAAAGATCGACATTGATTTTAAGCTGAAACCGTTTCTTCCCGACTACATTCCGGCCGTGGGGGACATCGACGCCTTCATCAAGGTGGTGACGCCACCATGCGGCCTCAAGGGAGAACCACTGCCGCAAAAGACGTTGGATAAAATAGGAGAACTGGGTAAAATAAACCATTTCAATCAAATATCACTCGAGAGCGCGAGAACATGGATGAGACCCTGTCTTGATGAGATTTTGTACTCAAAACTATCCGAGATACAAATTTTACCCATGTACACACAGTGACTCTGAGATTCGCCGTCTTCAAACATATTGTACGTCAAACATCAAATTAATATTGCCAGAAAGTACAGATTAGCATAAAAATAATAACGAATATTAATATTCATTTACAATCTTTCCGCATTGCGCAATAGATGCCACTGATTAAGAACTCCGGTGAGTGTCACTGTTTAAAGCAGATAAATAAATTAGGTCGCGACGGATTAATACGTCGCTGGCCGTGATGAAATTTTTTTTACGATGGATATATTCGACGCTGAGCCGTACAGGGGTTGTTTTTTTTTTATGTACTCAGTACATTTACATTACAATAAAAATATATTTGTCCGCAGTCTAATATTTGTCAAAAATTGCTGTGTTTTAATTGTTAATTTTTTTACCTGTCCATATTATTTCAATTCGAATTAGCAACACTTTTTCCAGCGACAGCCAATCCAGCCAATTTGATAGCTGACAGCTGATTAGTGCTCAGTTTGGTTTGATATTTCACTATGAATAGACACACAAGCCAGAACAACGCTTGCAACTTACCGTGCGCTTTGTTCATTGTACGATCGACATAATCCTCCATCCGAGCAAGTAATTCGAATAACCATGGATCGTTTTCACACCATGTATTCTCTAATTGTTAATACGCATCCTCAGAGACGTCGTACAGTGCGCACCGAAGAAGTTGTTGCTGCAGTGGAGCGTAATATTGAGAAGGACCCGAATGAGACGATTCGCCATCGTGCACAGCAATAGATTCATAATACTGACTTTTTCGTTCCCCAATTGAATGGCATTAATGTGGAAGAGCTGTAGTTTCAACAAGATGGCGTAACATGTCGCACAGCGCACGCCACAATCAATTCATTTAAGGAAACATTTAATAATTTCGCGTAATATCCCTGTGAATCGGCTTCCAAGATCGTGTGATTTAATGGCTTTGGATTATTTTCTGTGGGAATATGTGAAGTCCCTAGTATACGCCGATAAACTAAAGTCGAGAGATGACTTGGAAGCTAACATTCGTCGCGTTATTACCGATATACGTCCCCAGCTGCTCTAGCAAAAATTGGACTTCCATATTGTGCGCGAAATAATATTTAAACACTGGCGTAAAATTATCTTTCCAATAAAATCAATACCATGGCCGTTACTACGATTTTCATGTGTTTTATTTCATTTTAAAGTTCTACCTCTTAAAAAACACCTTTATATGGCATGATGCATCATTTTACTAATATTATGTTTTTTTCTTACTGGAAATAAAGATATAGTACATTCACTACGAGGTGCATTGTTAAAGCAATATAATAAGACATTTCCGTGTTGATATATAGATTCTATGGATTTCTAATATTCTTACTATTTCAAACCATGTTTAAACACTCGTGCTATGAAAATATGACTTACTTGGCGAATGACAGAAAATGATTGATAACGATCATGATGGTGACAAGCAAGAATTGTAGATTGCGGTGGGACGACCGATTCGCACTCACTGTGCGACTGACAGTTTGTGTATTTTGCAGGACTAATAGTCTTGGACGAGCCATCGCCGAACCAGAGCGACCCGGCCCTGCTCCACTTGCAGCTCAGGGCTGCTTCTAAATCCAACTCCATCAAACAATCTATGGTAATCCATTAATAATACTTATTTGCATCATTTAGCATTTTCTTTTACATTCATGTTTGAAATTTACACGGACAATTCATTTACAGTCAAAGCGATTGTTAGTCTACCTTACCTAAAAAGGCTAAATTGTGTTTTAAAATTAATTGTGAAAGTATGAAAAAAATAGGAGCCCCTAAATAGGTATCGCGTACACGATATACAAATATTAGCACTGCATGGTTTATCCATTAAATAATAAGAACAAAATTAGTATTTTGTCTCATATAATATTTACACTTTGCAAGGCATTTACACTTGCAATTTAATAAATATATGGGAATGTTGGTTGTGTTCAAGTGAAAACCATTCTTATCCAAACTTGTTTATTCTCATCGAGGAGAAGCCACCGAGAGCAAGAAACAACACAGAATACATAAAGACAATGGGAAAAGGGGGCACGGATAGTGGAAGGTGAGAGTCAGGATGTGCATCTGCGGTCCGATCAGTTGGGGTATTGGGCACAGATAGTTTCGCAGACCGCCTCCTCTGTTGCATGTGTTGGTGCACATCTGTGGTGCATGTGTGTCATGCCCGCCGAATGGCGCAGTCCGGCCTTCCTCGAACGCTTCCGCTTTGTTCGCGTGGGATGGCGCAATACAGAGAAATGACAGAACGAGGAACATCTGGACGATGCGTGCGAGCCGCCACAAATACTTCATTGTTATATAAGTGAATAAAACACGTGAGAACATTATTGATGAATGCAGTAAGGTCCGAATTAGAGACCAGTCCATCGCCGTAAAGTGATGTATTTATTAAATTGCAAGTTAAATGTATTCATTATAAAGACATCCATTTAAAATCAATTTTATCGAAAAATATTGTTGTTCCTACCGGGATTCAAACCTGGATCTCTTCCAATCTGAGGAATGTGCATTAATCGATTATGCTATACCAACACAATGCACTGTGTTGGTATAACACAGTCAATGCACTGGATAATGCTGAATATACCAGAGGTGGAGTCTACTCCATTCCACACAATAAACTAAGAGTAATATACTTAATTGCAATATAATTGCATCTTATGTTTATCATGTTATATTATAATATATT
This sequence comes from Eubasilissa splendida, assembly GCA_031772225.1. Taxonomy (NCBI): domain Eukaryota; kingdom Metazoa; phylum Arthropoda; class Insecta; order Trichoptera; family Phryganeidae; genus Eubasilissa; species Eubasilissa splendida. The sequence continues at coordinate 10,142,849 of CM062866.1, read as the reverse complement.
CACCTCTGTTACAACAAAAACGTGTATGTCAATAAAGTCTAATAAAATAAATAAATATATTATCATTTGTTAATTGATTGATTTTGAATCCCTCCAGCAGGAGTTAAAACGGAATAAATAGTTGTAATTTATTGTATTCCGCTTGTATATGGTTGCTATGTATATTTATGGTTTTAAGTTATAGACGTTGTCTCCTGTGAAATTGAACGTCGAGTATTCAGGCTTGTGTTTTTATATCTTTCTACCACGAGTCTACATCAAAATCTCAATACGTGTATATACTACGGAAATTTACCTTAACTAAATCTCTGATATCAAGTCTTCGAAGCAAACTGCTAATATATAAAACTATAATAAGACCAGCGGTCACTTATGGTTGTGAAACGTGGTGCATAACCCAAATTGAAGAAAACAAATTAGCAGTTTTTGAGCACAAAATATTTAAAAAATATATGAACCTATATTAGAAAATGGAACTTACAGACTAAAAATGAATCATGAGCTTGAAGATTTAATTTAACAAGAAATAATTGTAAGATTCTGTAGGTCCCAAAGACTGTGATGGGCTGGCCATGATGAAAGAAATGAACCAGATGACTTAACACCAAAGATTATGACCAAGTTAATACCTCAGAGGAAACGACCTTGAGGCAGGCCAAGGAAGAGGGGAGCTGACTGTGTAGAAACAGACTGAAGCAGGATGGTAGGGTCTGGGAACTGAAGAATAATGGCCAGGGATAGAAGTCGGTGGAGAGCACTTGTGAAGGACGCCAAACCCCACCTTGGAATGCAGTACCATGAAAGAAGAAGAAGAAATCTCTGAGATGTCTCAATCCGAAGATACGTGACATCACAAATGATTTTCTTTTGAATTTTTTTTTCATTAGCGCTATTCTGCATCCTATCCACAGACTACCAAATATATAAACATGAACTAACGCGAATTCCTTGTTTCAATATTTTCAATTTGGTGTCACTCACGTTATCATTTTGGTACCACTTACGCAAACAAATAGTTCTGCGACTTTTTTCAAATATATGACCGATTGGAACGAAAATTTTAACGCTAACAATATAATATGCATTAATGTAAAAAAATGTCAACACAAAAATTTAATTTTCAAAGAGTAAATACTTTTACTGTTACATAAATGTGTCATAAACTATCGGATTTATATTTCCACAAAGAATGTGTCCAGATTGCCCCTCATCCCGCAACTAATGTTCCAAACCTCTCTCCTATATGTACACTTTATTACATGTCTATTCATTTACTGATCTGTGATTCTATCCATCTTGTTTATTTATTTACTGGTCTGTGATCCTATCCATCTTGTTTATTTATTTACTGGTCTGTGGTCCTATCCATCTTGTTTATTATTTATTTATATATTGCACTTTTTCAGGTTGTGAAAAAAATTGAAAACGCTGAAAAGAATGGAAAAGCAATAGAACGGTGGATCAGAGACGTCAGCGAACTGCACCAGTCCAAACCTCCCCCAAACGTGCATTACACCAAGTATGTTGGTTCTCTAATTTATCATCAGCTAAATTAAGTTACTTATTTACTAGTGTGGAGGGCCGGAAGCTCTCTCGCCTTGCCGTATTTAGTGATGGTAAAATGTTATGTAAATGTAAGTGTGAAGATGATTGGTTACCAGTAGTTGCTTACCGGTACTTATTTCCAGCAAGGAAGATTTTGAACTGACAACTCGATGCTTGAGAAGACAGTTGAAAAAGGAAAAAATAATGTGTTCACGGAAATGTATTGAAACAAGCAGACTTTCAGTTCTTTCTCGATTGAATTTTAAATACAATCTAACAACTGAAGGGTCGTGCTATAGTTTATAAACATAATTCTGAAGATAATGCTCCTTTAGGAATCATTATTTAATTCAATAGATATGCTTATTTCCGGGTTGTGTATCGAGTTAAAAAAGCAATAAATTGAATGATATCAAATAAATGTTATTTCAATGCACGTTTTAAATTATTAACATAGAAATAATTAATGATTAGACAAAAAATGAAAATAAAACTATTAAAAATAATGGTTCCAACACATAATCTTACTCAAAACATTTCTATAATAATCACTGAAAGGTTAAGGTTGATAAAATAAAAAATAGAATATATATAGAAAAAATATGTTACCAATACACTATCGCCATCTATGGACTAAATTTGATATTCATTTTCCCTGAAACAGCATACAGCAATATTCTTCATCTGTAAAATATTTTTAACACGTACTAGAATACACCTGAAGAATCAATTTTTATATATTTTCTTATTTTGACCAGTATATTATTAGCAATATTCGAATATGTCCAAGAACATACAAATATTGGATTTTCACCTACAAAGGCACTATTATTAAACAAATTATTATTATTCAAAGTGATTTCACATATATACAACATTCGAAAATTTGATAGATATGTAGGTTGATTGGATGGAATGGTGAACGTTACATTGTATAAAGTGATCACTTAAGCCAGCCGAAGACAGGTGGTGAACCCTGTATTTACCCATACTTCCATATTTTTCCGTTAATAAAAAATATCTTTGTATCAATGAGATATCTATTATTTGTTTGATAACAGTGCATTTGTAGGTGAAAATCTAGTAATTGTGTGTTTTTGGACTTATTCAAATATTACTATGTCACTATTTTAATAAGTTTATCTAACTTTTCAAAATAAATGGTTATTGGTAGCTATGGTTCTTGGTAACGTTTGTGCGCACTGTCAAATTGAAGTTTGTATTTTGTACTATTATGTACTTTTTGTCCCTTTCTACCAATCTCAAAATGATCTCTGAGTTTATCTCCAGACCCTAATTTCAACTCGCGTACATGGGATTAATCTCATTCCGTGGATATAGGCCATTACGTACACCTGTCTGTCTCTCTTTCTCTCACATAGCGTATAATAGATTTAACGTCTTGTGTCTTAACATTAAAATAACATGTCATCATAACACGTGATACAAAAAAATATATAAATTACTGCGATTTCAATATGAAAAATTGCTCTTACATACGTTCGGAGTCGTAAATGAAAAGCCAAAGACATTATCCATTAGGTAATTATTTTTTTTAAGTTTTAATGTTTGAAAATTTAATTTGCATCAAATAAAAATTGACATATATTTTTTGCAGTAATTCCTACACACTTTTCTTTACATAATAAAATATTTTCATTAGTGAAATTTTTTTATTCTGAATATGAACGTTGAACTCCTAAACCGCAATAACCAATGGCTACACCAATTAAAGTTTTCTCATTCATGAAAAACAATTTATCTCAAATACGAAATATTATCTCTTATTCCATTCACAACTTCCATATTGCCCGTCTTGACACAGAATTTCTCTAGTGAGACGGGCACAGTCCAAACTGATGTGTACATAGTATTAAATAGTTACTAATAATAAATAATATTATTGTATGAATTCAGGAGTGTAGGTAGACTTATTAATAATTTAAATTTCACTACATTCACTACATTTCCATTCAGAAGATTAAAGATTCCAATCTTCAACTTGCGAACGTTCAAACGCCCGTGTCCAAATGTTTATATTAATTTACAATGCTCAGTTTGTGTGTCTGCCGCTTGGCAGTTTCAGTAATGTTTACAGTAATCATGTGCGGTTTTCTTTAGTGTAGCTACATTATGTTCAATTATTGTGCAATTAACTTTAACCAGCCAATGGTGATTTTTACTATCAATGCTGGATGCCTACAACTTGCAAACAAATTCAATTTACGAACGAGCTCTTAGAACGGGACGCATTCATATGTAGAGGACTTATTGTACTTTACATAACGATAAATTAAATAAGAATTCAATATTAAACTATGCGTCTATCTTTAAGAATCTAACGGCCCCTGTCAATTCAATTCAACTTGAATACAGGCATAATGGATAGTGCAGCATGAAGCGATTTATGAATCATCAGCCTGTATGTTTTGCACGCGGATTAGAATGACGCTTCCAGTACACATGAACCTTTACTGACTCTCCTTGAGGGACCATCGTGGACACGGGCCTTGATTGATTTGAAATTCTATTATGCATAGAGTCATTGCGTCTATCCTGAAATGTTGTAATTAATAAAATATCTATGTGAAAATAGATGGATCAAATAAAAATTAAATTTATACCTTTTTTACATACAAATTAAATGTATTAATTAAAAAGATATAATATATAAAATCAATTTTATCGAAAAATATTATTGTTGCTACCGGGATTCGAACCTGGATCTCTTCCTATCTGGAAAAATTGCATTAATATAATTAATATTCTACAGCAACACAGTGCATTGACAACAAATTTTTGAACTTATATGTCACACTTTTCAAATTGATACATCTATCGTTCAATTATTTGAAAGCTATTTTCTTTATTTTTACGAAATCTCAAATACCTTTGAGTATTCTGATAGGAGATGCCAGAATTAATAATGCATTTTTATTCATTTTCGGACACATTAATACAACTTATGTATTATTAAGGAGAATACATTCTTATTGTGAAGTTGTAGTTATTCAGAACATAGGTCCATGATATTTTAAATACTAATTAAATGTATTAATTAGAAATATGTACATATATATATATATATATATTAAAGATTCCATAAAAATAAAGTATGTGGCTTTCAAATAATGATGTATCAATTTGAAAAGTGTAACATATAGGTTCAAAAATTTACCTCAATGCACTGTGTTGGTGTAGCATAAACAGTTAATGCAATTTCCCAGAATAGGGAGAGATCCAGGTTCGAATCCCGGTAGTAACAACAATATTTTTCGATAAAATTGATTTTTTATGTATATCTTTCTAATTAATACATTTAATTTGTATTTTTAAAAAAAATCACAGACCTATGTTCCGAATAATTACAACTTCACAATTATAATGTGTCCTCTTTAAATAAAATTTATTCCTAGTTTTAAAATATACGTAATTTGGATTTACATTTTAAACACATCCGTGTAATTGACAAACATCTCACAAAAGCTGTCCTTGTTATGGGTTCCCTGTTCTTTCCTGGACTTTCATTTTGTCTGGATTTTTGATGGCAAAAAAATAAACAGCAATGTATCAGATTGATTATACATATTTTGAACTTCCGCAATTGATTGCTAAAGTAAAACGTAAACTTACATTATTGCAGCGTGAAATTTGAGCAATGTGTATTTTACAAAAATTCCTAGTATTAGTACAAAACAAAAGGATTATATCAATTCAATTCATATTTCACAAAATACATCAGTTTCCTTTTAAATTTGCATACAAATAAAGTGTTAGTTAGAATTTTAACAAAGTAGTATTTAATACACAATGTATGTAACAAAAGGTAGTATATTTCTATGGATTTGCTTTATAAGGTTTTCTTACAGATTATAAGTTTTTTTACAGACCTATGCCAGATATTGACACGCTGATGGAGGAATGGCCGGAAGCAATGGAAACCAAGCTCAATGAGGTCGGATTTCCACCGGCTTCGCTGGACTGTTCCTTGAGCCAATATGTGGACATCATTTGCAGTCTTTTTGACATTCCGGTCTATCCAGAATTGGGGTTAAACGGAAAAGTTCAGGCACTACACGTCCTGTTCACCCTGTACTCCGCAATAAAGAACTCTCAGTTGTATAAGGACAGGCAAAAATCAGACAGTGCACAGATTGAAAATATTGACAAATGAATATTACCGATACAATATAAATATTATATATTTGGATGGTGTTCTACAACAGTGTGTTTGGCTACACTAAATTCAAACTGAGATATTTGACATTAAAGATTTGATACTGTTTGATACCTTAATTTTTTTTAATATGAGTGCATGCTTTACTGTGCAGTGTTGCATAACTAAGAGAATTGTTTTATTAATGAAATAATATTTTTACTGGAGAAAACATTTATCTTAATTTGCAGTTCTCAAAACTAACATTAGATACATCATTTTATGTTTCTTTGGACGATTATCTGTTAACATTATTGTGGTATTAAAAATATTTGGCAAATGTCTTAGCTGCTCAAATTTTTTTTGCATATAAAGACTTTTCGTACAAGAATCTGACAGCAGCACATTTTTTCCAATTTTGAATATTAACAAATTGTTGCAGAACACCTTCCATTAAATTTGTGTAATTAATGCATAACTTTATAAAAATAAAAGTAGAATTACCTTTAAAAGTTTATTTTATATTACTTAAGTTAAAATTGTAAGAAATGATATTTCAATTGTAAGAAATGGTATCCTGTAGGTACGTACCTACTCAACCATGTCTCATTTTTCTCTAGGACCAGTATTGGCGAAATTACAAACTTATATATTTGGGGGTTAGGTCGGTCGTAAAATGAAAGAGTGATGTTTGGCGTGTTAATGTTTATTGTGACAGAGTTGGATAGAACAAGGAAGACAGATAGAATGAAGAGATGCAGAAGGTGAACTATGAAAGTGAAGCGAGTCGGCGGTCTCGCTCGGCACGTGCGGGCCAGCAAGAGCGCCGTTGCGGAACAGTGAAACAGAAGAGAGATCGTCGGTGAGGGATCAGGTCAGACATGTAGCAGCAGCCGACGGTGCTTATGTCGCTAGTTTCGATGATGCCAGTTGAGACAGCGATGAATTTGAAATCCTGTCCCCTACATATATATGTGGGAAGGTTGGTTGGTGTTCTGGTGAAAACCATTTTTATCCGAACATGTTTGTTCTCATCGGGGAGAAGCCACCGAGAGCAAGAAACAACATAGAATATGTAAAGGTTATGGAAAAACGATGCACGGTTAGTGAAAGGTGAGAGTCGGGATGTGCATCTGCGGTCCGGCCTTCCTCGAACGTTTCCGCTTTGTAAGCGTGAGATGGTGCAATACCAAGAATTGACAGAACAAGGAACATCTGGACGATGCGCGCGAGCCGCCACATATACAAGGTCGAATATTTAATAATAACTATGGGAGTGATGGTACAGGTAAAATACGTTACATCCCACTTATATTGAAAAAAGATAGCATTTCTATTGAAATGTACCTCAAAGTGCAGTAAATTTTATACTGAGAATGGCTGTCATCCGGACGAATAACACAACACAAGTTATAAAACAAAATAGTAAATAACATTTTGCCATGGAGCCATAGAGCCTTCACGGTGCCTTCACAATTTATAAGATAAAAATTAAACAGATTTTTAATTAATCTTATCGGAAATAAATTTATTTAATGAGGTACACTTCTTTAGGTACAAAACATCATTTGAGCTAGATCCGACAAAAAATTCTAATAGATCCGTTCATATTACATTTCGTATACATAATGACTTGTTCGGTATTGGAATTATGAATAAATTGGAAGTAAGTAATTATTAAATCTTGTCTAAATTTGACAGTGGCGACATCTCTTGTTCACACGTAATTTAACATTATTAACAGAGAGCAGGGACCCGAACCGAAAACCGAAACCGAACCGATTTTTTTTTCGTTTTTATTTACGGTTTTTTTCCGATTAACGAGAAAAAATTTTGCTGATAAAAGCTATTTTATTGTACTAGTATGTACTAATTATATAATGTGTAGTGTGTATAGTGGCCACTAGATGCGTAGTAGATGTGCAGTCGGCAGTTCGTAAACAAACTGTGTGTACACAAACGTCATGACTTTGAAGAAAAGCACGTGAACGACGCAAGTTTCCTTGACGTTCATAACCACTGTTACAAGTATTTTATTTTTTATGGGGCCTATAAACTATTGCCCTGCACCCAATAACCTAACCACAATCTGTGTACAGACTCGAGGTATCGTATTGTCGAAAGGGATAAAGTTGATTTCTAGTCGAAAAGTCGATTCGCAATGTGTACTCGTGATATATTGAGGTTTCTTCTTCTGTCTTCTTTTATGTTATGTATGTTTTATTGTAAAAATAAAATGTTTTCAATACAGCAACTTTATTTTTAATTATTATAAAAAGTATAAGAATAATTCTGGCTTGCTGCTGTGGTATGATTGTTGGGTTCCTATGTCCGCAACACCCAGCAATATAAATATATGTATAATAGTTGGGCGGTTTCCAAGGCAACTCTTCACTTTCGTACCTCATCTGGTAAACCTTTTCCAAAGTAATTAATAAATTGCCAATAGTTGCAAGTTAAATGATAAGATACATTATTATCTATCTTAAATAAAGCTGATTTAATATGATGAAAATATCAATGAACACATTATAGATTGGCTATCGAAATTTCGCGATCCAAACACTTGTGAACGGAAAAGTAAGAGTATATACACCCATACCTATAAAAATAACTTTTAGAATAAAACAAACTACTAGATTATTTCTATACTGTTGTCGTAGTTTTATTCCTAAAGGCAGGGCCCGGTGAAAAATTGACAAGCCTAGAGAAAATCAATGAAATATGAATAAAAAAATGTATTTTGTCTGCATTTTAGCTACATCAGAATCCGCCCTCTATTTCGCAGTGCACCGCACATGCTACCAAATATACTCTTTCACATTTTTCTTATGTATGTGATCATCACCTTAAGTTATAGCGAAAAGACGTATGAACGGTGTGGGTGTATCTTTAACTTGCTAATATTTAAATACGAGCTGAATCGAAAACCGTAACTGAACCGATATATTTTTTTACCGAACCGGAACGAAAAAAATAACTGTTCGGGTCCCTGACAGAGAGCAATCGGCTTCCCCTATTGCTTTTATTAGGAAATGTTTTCGTGATGATTACTTTTGCAAAGTAGTGACCACTTCACGGTTAATGTTGGCCGTCGGGCGGCCACTGCCCAATATGTCATAAAACTGTTTATAAATAATCCCACTTAACCAATTAACGCTGACAAATAATAATAACATATAATAATCGTTATTGTTCCAGTGACACGCGCCGCTTAGTGGTGATTATTTAAAAGTTTGCTTTTAAATAATCCGATAGCTGGCGCTACACGCTTACGTCAGTCAAAAAAGAGGGCGAGATTATGCTAAAAAATTGGTTTCCGTCTTTGCTATTCTATTATTCTTTGTAACTTTCCAGTCGGGTTTCAATCTCATACCTCCAATAGGATCCTGATTTTTGAACCTAACCTCTCATACAACTGTGCCACGACCGGTATTCATATACGTTACGATATTACCGTAATATATACATGTACAATTGTGCATACTCGCCTTTTTGAAATGCATATAATATATATTCCTACTAGAATTCCATTTTTAAAATCAGATGTAAAACAAAATTAATCAAATTCACACAGTCGATCGTTTATATTCTTCATGTCTTATGTTTTCGGTCCAACAATGTCCTTGTTGAATCTGTTTCCTCTAGATTTGCGAATTTAAACATACTTGAGTGACAAGATATCTTTGAGAAAATATTCAACTAGAAATAAGCTCCGACATTTTGTTCCGGCCGTAGGGCCATATCTTTAATAACATCGAAAGGTGTCCAGCTGATCCGACTAGCCGACGTGGGCAGCGCTAAACCAACCAATGACAGTCAACGAGTCAACAGAGAATCAAAAAACAACAGGAAGGTGTTATAATTTTGAATAGTTCACTCAAGCAGTTTTTGAAACGTATCAAAATAGAAATAAAAATATCAACCTATATTTGCCAATCGATATATTCAATGTACGAATATAATACAATTACTATAGTAGTTAACGACAGGAAATAGAAAATAATATATTTTATGTGAATTCGGTTAACATATTTTACGCACTAATAGGATTGGTGCACTCTCCAAATGAAACAACTCAGATAGCATTTACATGGTTAATCTTACCACCAATTCTAGTTTTAACTCGAACTGTATTTTAAACTAGAATTTCTACTAAGATTGACCATACTTATATTTCACAAGCTAGGAAATTAACTTCGAGAGTTGGTCGATAATTTTCATTCTAAATAAAATATAAAAAACTTCTGCTGTTAGTGAGCTAACACACGAGTTTATTATCTTAATTTATTTATCGTTGTATTGTGATAATATTTCTCATTTGCCAATTTAATTATTTATTTGTGCAAATATTGGTCGCACGCAAACATATCACGAACTGGCACAGTAAAGCAAATAAATAAAAAATAGAATTACAAATAATATGTCCGCCGCCCAACTACGATTATTTTTCTTTAAATGTATTGCAAATGCAATGTTAATTGTGGCAACACTTTCATGGAAAACATATTTTCTGTTACGTCAATTCAGTTTCGATATCTTCACGGAAATATACGAGATATACCGATTTAATTTTACGAAATGTCAATTTTATCTTCTCCGTCGTTGTATGGGACTATCGCAGGCATTACCGGTGGCTTAGGATTTTTAAAAATATACTGCATGATGTCTGCAGGAAAGTGTGATAAAACATTTCGGCTCGATGGAAAAACGGCCGTCGTAACCGGCGCCAATACAGGTAACAAGGATCAAAACAATTGGTTATTGTTTACATAATATGAATTTCATGTTTATTTTTCCAGTAGTACATATATCATTTTTACTCCGGTAAATATGCTATTTCGAAATATTCGGTTTGTTTCTGAGATATTTTGATTCAACAATAACATTGCAAACTTTATTTACTGCTATCAATAGCTGAGCGACAACTGTTTTTAATGTTTAATTCGCGTTCCTTTATTATAATAAACTGTCACTTTATTTCGGATAATTGACAAAAATAGACAATGAATTATTACTTTAAGAATACATTACGTATTTGTTTTGTGAGAAATTTAATCATTTACATCAATATCACATAATTCATCAAATAAATTTGTAATTCTTTTACAAAATTATATAACTAAGATGATTCACATTTGTGCTGTAGTTGGGCGTAATTTATTATGTATATATCTAATCTTGTGTGAGTTTAGTTTTTTTCTCAATATACCTAGATAGATAACACTAACAGATGGATGTTATGAATTTCCCACATTGTTGACATTATTAATCAATTGACAAATTTCGAACCAAATTCAAGAAAATATAATATTATTCGAGGAAAACTGTCCACCTGATGCAATCAAATAATGGTGAAAAAACAAACTTCTGAAAAAGAAAAAACTTCTGATTTTTAGGTATCGGATATGAAACTGCCAGAGATTTTGCTAAACGCGGAGCTAAAGTTATTCTTGCATGCAGGGACATGACTAAAGGAGAAGCAGCAAAAGACACTATTATTAAAGAATCTGGAAACAACAAAGTCCTGGTAAGTTTTTAATATTTTACTTTAAAAAAACAGATTATCAACAAGTTGTTTAATGACCCTTGTAAATAATGATTACAATGTGATGATTAGCATTAATGGATGAGATCTTATTATAATAATTACGCAGAGGAGAGAAATAACCAAGATTGTAAATATTGTGTAAAATAGAGTTGGAGGTCTCAATGATCGGACAGATTGTACAATACAATTAATCGCACAACTGATGTGCTTATGTACTGGGGCTTCAATATATTATCCTTGTGTGAATGCGGAGTTCCTCAAACAATAGAACACATAGATTCATACCCAACTCCAAAGCCATTATTATACTAGATATGAAGTTTGCCTGTGCCGCTTTTATAATTCTACTACCATAAAAAAGGAGATTGTAAATGTAATCATAATGTTATTGTATATGAACCATATTATATAACTATAGGTTAATCCAATAAATGTGATAGTATTTCAAATAAAAATAGTAGCCATGTTTAAAAAAAAATTTGACAGCTGTCATTGTTATTTTTGTGCATTTTACCATGTAGCGTTTCACATTGGATCAACGTTTACAAGTTATTAAAACTTATCAAAATCAGTCATCTCAGCAAACCTAATGTGCAATCTGAGCGAGCTATTTGTCGAATTGTGAAAAGATTTAAACCAATTATGATTTTTATTTTTAACTTTGTTTTATTAACCACTTATCGAGTAAAAATACATCTACCGGTTTCGATAAATATTATTTTCTTCTTCAGGATGTCAATAACTAATCATAAACATAACTAATTAAAAACATAACAGTATAATTAACAGAATCTATATTTAAAAAATAAATTTAGTATCTAACTCAAATTGTTACTTGATGATACAAAATTACTATAATAATATTTAGGAAAAAATTTTAGAATGGGACTTGTGGTTAAATTTAGTTGGTTGTTTATAATTATTATTTGGAGAAAGACGGTAGCACAACATGGTGTATTTTGCATAAAGATCAGAGCCTACACCCCTACAAGATCCAGTTAGTGCAAGACCAACAAAATTTGAACAATTAAAAAATAACATAACTCATGTTATTAGTGAAATTGTACCAGATTCATGTGAAAGAGCTGCTGAAAATTGGATCCGAAGAACATGCTGTATCAAACGTAGTCATGGTGGCACATTTGAATAAAATTATTTTCCATTTTAAAGTGATTCCCCTGATTGGAAGAGATCCAGGTTCGAATCCCGGTAGCAACAACAATATTTTTCGATAAAATTGATTTTATATGTATATCTTTCTAATTAATACATTTAATTTGTATTTAAAATATATTAATGACTATTATGGCAGTATTTCATAAATAAAAATATTGTTAAATTCCTTATTTTTATTTGTGTACAGCAAAGCTATTGCCAATAACCGGTTTTTAATTATCCAATTGCAAATTAAGAACTTGTTATTGCAGGTTAAGAAGGTCGACTTTGCTTCATTGAAGTCTGTCCGTGAGTTTGCAAAGGATCTGCTGGCCACCGAGAACAAAATCAACATTCTGGTAAATAATGCTGGAGCAGCTGGATTGGGAGATGTCAAGTCAGAGGATGGTCTTCAGCTGGGACTTCAAGTAAATCACTTTGGACCATTCCTGCTAACTAACTTACTGCTGGGTTAGTTTAATCTGTCAGTTTAACCGTAATCAATTATTAAATGCTCGAATAGGTCAGACTTCATTACGTAATTAATTATCGAATGCTCAAATAGGTCAGACTTAATTACGTAATTAATTATTGAATAGTTGAATAGGTTCGACTCCATCGTGATCTATTTCTGAACTTTTATTTCCAATCCAGAATGTGTAAAATGTTTGTCTCATCGTGCTGGTGCTTTGATGGATCATCATCGCTCTTCCTCATTATGTGTTCGCCCCCACCTAAGGCGAGACATTGCGATTGGAACATCGGGTTCCCGGAAAGTGTTCACGTGTGTACTTCAAAAGAACTGTTGATTAAACATTCTTAAGAACTCTGCATATTTTGGCGAAGTTTTGCAATTGTGCTACGAGGGAATAACCACGAAGAGAATTGAACTCCTGATCTCTTGGTCACTAGACAAACAACTTAGTTAGTGTAAGGCATTCTGAACATTTACATAGAATGATGATTTATAAATACATTTGTATATTTTCAAGGTTATTGGAGTTTTCTCTGGGTCATTCTGCCATATGCCAATAAATTTTAATATACCTATAAAAAAATTTAATACACTTAAAAATACTTTCTCAAATTGCGTGTTTTTATATATTTTAAAAAAAGCAGTGTTTTTTTTATAATCATTAAGATCCCATTTTGTAATATTTAAAAAAATCTACATACACAATACAAAATTGTAACTAAATTATCTCGATCCCTGTAGTGTAACGCATCACGGCGTGCCATAATATGTATATTGGTGCTGATTCATATACTATATTACATATTATTAACATTGCACCACGTGCATGTTCAAAACTAATTACCAAAGTAAAATACAATTTTTAATTGTTTTTATGTATATTATTACAGCACATAACTAAGTTTAAATGAGCTCTAAAATTAGAACAAATTATAATAACTGTAAAATTTCAACGCATGCTAAAACTAACATGCATACGATTGATCTGTTGTCACTTCTAAAAATTGATTGATTTAAAATTGGTAAGTATAAAATTTATACCCATTTGATAAATTTTCTACCACAAGTGGTATCTCTTCCTATCGTCTGATCTCCTTGTTGCAGGGCGTATCAAGGAGTCGGCGCCGAGCAGGATAGTTGCGGTGTCAGCAATGGGACATAAGTTTTCCAGAATTGACCCTGAAGACATCAATATGGAGAAGAACTGGAATGACACCATGGTATATTGTAACAGTAAACTGTGCAATATCCTCATGGCCAATGAAATTGCACGAAGACTCGCAGGAACTGGTGAGTACCTGAACATGATAATATAATATACAAAGGTATATCTCAATACTATTAATACAATAATATAAGCCGGCAGATTGAGGATTTATAGTAGAATTTTCGGTGGTAAATACAAATATGTAATTGGGCCGTAGTACCGATTTCACTATCCAATGGATGTGCTGACAACAATACTTGCTTTCATATCCAGGTGTGACGGCCAACTCCAACCATCCCGGTGTAGTGATGACAGAGATTTTCAGAAATCTTCCTGGATGGTTCAGAATACCTCTTCATGGTCTTATCAAAATATTCTACAAGGTAATTAATTATATTCATTAAATGATATAAAAGTTTTTGAAATACGCAAGTACCCAATTTTTTTTATTCCATATCGATATAATTTACAGACCGCAGAAGAAGGCGCGCAGACAACTATCTACCTGGGTGTGTCACCGGAAGTAGAAAATGTTTCTGGTGAATATTTTGTGGACTGCAAGAAGGCCTCCATGTCGGAACAAGCCAGGGACGCCGAGTTTGCCAAGAAGATTTGGGAAATCAGCGAGCAATGTGTCCAACTCCAACCTGAAGAGAAACATATTTAGATCAGCGATTGGGGTATAAAAGCATCGCATCAACTTTTGTGCTGCCATCTTTGTATTATTTTCATCTGAGAAGGCGTACAAGTTTTCTTTATGTAAAAATTTATTAGAGAAATAATTCATGTAAACGAAGACTGGCTTACTTATAAGTATAATAATATTTTTATATAAAGACACAATATATGATATTGGCAATTAGAATTTGGAGTCGGTTAACACACCTCTAGTCGCATTAGTATCATTATTGTATTTAAAATAACTATCACATGAACAAAATCCCAAACAATCTACCATTATGAGATAAGAATTTATTAATCTATACTATTTATTGTTAATAATATTTTTGTGTATAGATTATGACTTATTAAGATTACATAAATATCACAGTATCTGACACATGTGTTATTTATATTGTGGCACAAATCTCTTAACACATTCGCTGTAAAAAGGAATAGCTAAGTAATTACTAGGTGTTTATGTAAATAACACAGTATATCTGTGTGTCCGACTATGTGCAAAACCTACTATTGAAGAACAGAATCAAATGGACTTAGATGGAATGGTATGAATTTGTTTAGCTAGTAAGTAGTTACATACATAAATTATTATGTATGTGATTTTTACTTGACAATAATATCATGATTTTTTAACCCTCATATGATTGGTACCAAAATAAGATGTCCCTTTAACATTTATATATATATATATAAGGGTACTTCTTTTTTTTTTAGTGAGTTTTTAAAGGTTTTAGATTATTCAAGTGCATTAAAATGTTGAGGAATTTGCATTATGAGAATACGCAGATTGCAATAGAATTTCTATTGAAATCTACCTAAAGGAAAAACATATTTATTCTTCTCGTGCCTATCCATTCAACGGGTGTTGGCTATCATTCTTTTATTTTAATATTAGAAAATATTCATTTTAAAAATAATAAGTAGAATATATATATATTTCTTTTAACATTTATTTCTTCTCTATGACAGTAAGACTCGTGTATAGAGAAGGAGTATATACGAAAATTTATGTTTCAGTTAGTCTGTGTACGTATTTTTTTTACTTCAGATACAAATTTTTCTAATTGTGATGAGGAGAGATTGTTAAAAAATTTGATGCCTTGATAAATATAGTGATTTTGGGTTGTGGTATATTTTAGTTTTGGAATATCAATTTGGTCCCTAAATCTTGTATTTATTTATTTATTGTATTGTAATTCGCTTCTAATATTTAATTTAAAAAATTTGGATTATTGAATTTTTTCCATATAGTCCAACTTATTTTAAGCATTCTTCTGTAGATCCACATCTCAAATGCTTCAATTCGTCTTATTATTTTTTCAGTAACTGTCAAAGCTTCCATTCCGTAAAATAATACCGAGAACACATAGTGTCTGACTATTCGTTTTCTATGGTTCAAATCATGACTGCAGAACATTTTTTTCATGCGGGTAGAGGTTGCACGAGCTTGCTCAATGCAGCATTTGATTTCAACATAAGGATCCCATCTTTCATTAATATAGCAACCCAGTTATACAATACCATCCGCAATATCGTTCCAGCAATATAAATACTTTTTATTTTAGTTTTATACATATCAAGTTTCATCCTGAAAGTTTCACACACATTTTCACTACTTGGTTCTTTGTAGATAGGTAATTGTAGATCCTCAATGTTACTTGCTAGATGTACCATACCATCTGTATAACGTTATTCAGAATCTTTCCATTTATAACAAACCCTTGAGTATCTTCTTGAAGAAGCTTTATTGAATATTTCTCCAGAATATAGATTGAATGGCATGGGTGAGAAAATACAATTTCTAGTTGCTCTGCTAGACATTGTTCTGCATGTTGTGCTGCTTTATAGTTCCAATAAAGATTACCTGTTATTCTTATGTCTTTGTCTTCAATCCCAGAATTTTTCAGGATTTTAACCATTTTCTCGTGTTGAACTCTGTCAAATGCTTTAACCTTTTGAACGCTACTCCCACCTCTGACTTTCCAATACTCACATGCGGCAAATTTTTTTGAATACACAAATACACATTAAATCATCAAAATAGACAACTCACGAATGATTTATCACCTCAGACAGAGATAAAAGGTTATCTTGTTCAATTGTAACCATGGTTGTAAAAAACTGTAAGATATTTATAAATTAATAAACATAAACTCCATACAAAAACATACATAACGGTACAGCAATGCGGTCGATGCTCGAAACACGTGACAGATTATCGATGTTTTTAACAAAGTAGGTTTTTATTTTCCAGAAATATCTGAAGATGTCAGCACCGTCAAAGTATTAGGATTCTTCTAGTGATGGATGATCACAGATCGATGTCGCCGTATCAACTATTGGTACGGCCACGTACAAAAACCAATTTATACCGTATACTATATATTCACATCTCGACATCTTTTAATTTGTACTTGAATACCAAATTATGCTTCTCTAGTACCTAAACCACTTTGTAAGCCAAACTATTATTTATTACATATCTAAAATAATATTTTGAATTGAGATTTATTTATTATTACAAAGATTAGTTTATATTCAATTTATAAAAATAATATTCAAGTATGAGTATGCAGTTTTTTGTGCAATATTGTAATGTTTTATTTTAATTGAAAGCATTTTGTAATATTTTTTAATTTAATTTATACATATTTTTATTTTTAAGATTGTTAAATAAAATAATTTGTTTAAAACCGTGTTTATTCTTAATGAATATTACCGTTATCGGATTTTTACAATAAAATTATATGCATGTGAATAATATTCATATACATATTTATAAAATAGATTTTTTATTATTTATTGTTAGCAATAATATTTTTTTATGTTTAATGGTAAAAATATCTATTAATCACAATAAATGATAGATTTTATTATTGAATGTGATTTTTATCAACAATTATTTCATATTTTTTAAACTTATAATTTTGAATTTACATAATTACTTCTTATGTCATCATTGCACTGTGACATCATTGATTACTAAGATTTGGCCGTCTTCCTGAATGGCACTCTCATCCTATCTCTTCCTCTTGTA
Organism: Eubasilissa splendida; assembly: GCA_031772225.1. NCBI lineage: Eukaryota > Metazoa > Arthropoda > Insecta > Trichoptera > Phryganeidae > Eubasilissa > Eubasilissa splendida. Next base: position 10,125,042 of record CM062866.1, on the reverse strand, counting down.
TGATGCTCGCGCTCGTGCGATTTGCCTCAATTTTTTATTTTATTGTGCTGATTTTTGTATTTATGAGGATTTTAATAATAATTTTTCAAATAAATATGAGATATCTCATAGAGACAAAGCTATTTTTATTATATTTAATGGAAAATATATAGAAGTATGGGGTGGCTGCTCAAGTGACTGCTCAAGTTGGCTTAAGTGATCTCTTTATATAAATATAACGTTCACCATTCTCACCCCATCAATATCCACATCTATCAAATTTTTGAAAGTTGTATATATGTTAATATGTATACAACTTTCAAAAATTAGATTGATGGTGTGAGAATGGTGAATGTTATATTTATATAAAGTGACCACTTAAACCAGCCGAAGACAGGTTGTAGAATTGTATAGGATTTTACAAGACTGCACCAGTGGCGCAACAATAAAAATTGAGCCCCAATGCAAAATTGGAAAAAGGTCCCCTCGTACATGTATTGTATGTATATGTTATATGCATTTGCCACTGAAAAAATCATTACTTCGCTTTATGTCGATTTTTGCTTTGCTACGATCTAGTCCAGTGATGGCGGAGAAAATCTAACTTAACTTTGCTGGCGTGTCCCCCCCCCCCCCTTTGTTTTTTCACAAAGTGAGACCCAAAAGCGATACATATGTAATTGATAAATTCGAACGTTGTGGCGGGACACGTGTGGTGATAACTCTGATATTAGTGAACGCTGGCGTGTCATCCAAAACGCAGTGGCGTATCACCTTTGACACGCGTGCGATAATGTTTTCACGTATTTTCCTAATGCATGTGAGAAATTATTTTTTTTAATTGAATAGTTATGTTTCGTGGTGTGATATATTTTTTAAATGATCAGTATTAACTATTAAATACAAATGAATCTTCTAATCCTTCCCAGAAGTGAGATTTATTTAGAAAACTTTTTTTAAATGGATAATAAATGCGACCCTTACCGTGCTTTAAATTATTATATAGCTTAATTTGAATCCTGCGCAACGCCGCGCAGTAAATGTATAAAGGCATCGGTCACGCACTGTACCCGGTCTCCTCCTCGGTGGATGAAGACAAAATATTAATGAAACTTATTAATTAGTCGTTGTGTGTCGGCGCCTAGCACGGCATAAAAGATATGTGCATTTATAAATGAGAGCAACGCTCGAAAATGCCTTTCACCGCGGAGCGAACCAAATTCTTCTAGATAGATGGTCAGTGTCGACGGCCTCCGATGGCCGTGACATTCATCCGCGAGAATCATATTTTTCGTTGTATTATTTTATTACTCCGACAACGGCGAGACCAGCCCAAATTGAAGTACGTAAAAAGAAAAACCATTTAAAAAACGCATCGCAGGCTTCATACCGTTGGAAATAGACTATCGGTTCTGGAGAGGACCTATTCTAGTGTTTTTAAATATTTTCCTAAACCGCACACTTGACACTCTACCAAACTCCCATAAGCGGCTACATAATAATTATGACCAGCGGCGTAATCACAAAAATTGGGCAAAAACGTAATAGACCCCAAAGTAAAATGTAAGAGCCTCAGAATATTTATTGTATTATATAATATTTTAAAATATTATTATAATTATGCGATTTATGTAGTAAAAAGCAAAAAAAAAAAAAATTGGTCACTTCACGTCGTGAATATAAATAAATGTGTGTTTTTAGGCATTTATATATAAATAAAAAACGCAACTGAAAAAAAAACCATCCACTCGAACCAGATATTTTACAACTGCATTTATTGCTAGTAAATTTTTAAAATTAATAGTTAATGCTAGAAAAGAGTTCATCACACGAATCTCCAAATGTTTTTACGAATGACTTGAACGCACCGTCGCGATATAAACGCCCAAAATCCGTGTTCTTAGAGGCATAATTCACAGCGCCAGCTAGCAGTCTCCTGTAACATGATTATTAATGCAGCTTGTTATTTAATTTGTTTTAATTCTAATAATAAAATTTATCAGGCCTCAAAGGCATACTACCGATGGTAGGGCAAGGGGTTCGTCGGACCCGGTACCCTGTAAGCCATGAAAACAATGACAATGAGTTAATACTAGAACTAGGAAAAGTATCAATACCAAAATTATTAGTTACGCCACTGATTATAACGTTCCTCAGTGGCATAACTTTAAAAAATTGGGTACCAGTGCAAAATGGAAGACCCCTGTATATGTGGTGAGGTCCAGAATCAAAAGTAGACATTTCCACTTTACGTGTTTTCGAGTAAAATGCAAAAAACCATTATACCAAAACTGTCACATTTGAAATCATATATAAAAGGTCCAGCAATCACAGATCACATGACCGAATGATGTCTTATTGGCTGAAAACATATTTGACTGGGTTTGAATTAATTACCTATTGGACATATCTGCGATTGAAGTGACGAGAACATTTTTATTGCGATATATATACGAAATTCGGAGATATTTATCTAATTTCGATAGACTAGTCGTATACATTAATTTGATTTATATTTATAACTACCTAATTAAAAAAAATAAACATGTCTGATTTTGATTATATACCTCACATATTATAAAATATACAAATATTAAGTATTTACCGGTTTTATCCCGTAAATAGTAAGAACAAAATTGATGTCTTGTCTCCTATATTATATACACTTATTTAAAAATGAAAATGTGTTTTATATATTTATTGTAAAGGTGTTTTTTTTAGAGGTTTGTTTATCGAACTGGCAACACTTTTTCCAGCGACAGCCGATTTGACAGCTGACAGCTCATTTGTGCTCAGTTTGGTTTGCCATTTTACCATGAATAGACTTACGCAAGAACAACGCTTGTAAATTGTGCAAATTTTTTTCGAAAATCGTAATTCACTTACCGTTCGCTACGTCCATTTTATGGTCGACATAATCTTCCATCCGAGCAAGTAATTCGAATAACCATGGATCATTTTCGCACCACGCATACTCTAATTGATAATACGCATCCGCAGAGACGTCGTACAGTGCGCACCGAAGAAGCTGTCGTTTCTTCAAAAATGATGCCAACCAGAACGTTACAGTAAATTTAGAGCACTGTAGGATCCATCATTACTGACTGTTTCGTTTTCCAATTGAATGGCATTCATGTGGAAGAGCTGTGGTTCCAACAAGACGGCGCAACATGCCGCACGGCGCGCGCCACAATCTATTTATTTAGTCTACATCGGTAAATCAGAGACGATATACGTACCTAGCTGCTCCAAAAAGTGGTCGAAAATTGGACTTCCAGATTGCGATTTGCTCAATGCGCGAAATCATATTTAAACACTAATGACATAAAATTAACTTTCCAATAAATTCATTACCACAATTTCTATGTGTTTTATTTCATTTTAAAGTTCCATACCCTTAAAGGAAACACCTTTATATGAGCTCGCAATTAAAAAAATCCTTACTTCGTTTTACGGCAATTTTCGCTTTGCGGCAATGGTACGGTCTCTAATACGTCATAATAGCGGGATACTACTATACACATCGAAAATGTTTTTTTGTAATACAAAGATTTTTTAAATTTTGTAATTCCATTTCTAGTAGTGATGAGAAAAAATGCTACTTTTGACTCACTGGTGTGATTGTGATTGGTATTCGTTAATATCGGTGATTGAAAACTGTGACTGTAATCACAGTTTCATTACTAACACGCATGCGCCGCGCGATATCACACTACACGAAATAAATAAATAAAAACATAATTTTGAGCGTATTTACTTATATAATTCAATATTCATTTGCGTAAATAACATTCTAGAGTATATAATTAATATACATCTAATTTAATATCATCACAAAAAGAATGAAAATCCTTAAAAAAATATTTATTTTTCGGGTCAAATTCTCAGCATTTCGGGTTAAATGCGTAAAACGTTTTGGCAGAATCTACTAGATGGCGCTTATCACAAATTATAACGTCATTCCTTCGTTAATATTTTCGTTTCATATGCACATGCGCCGAATCACGGTAATGGAAATATAAATTAAATAAAAAATGAATCGCAGATATTCAATCATCACTTCTAGCTTTTGAAGATTTTAAAAATGATTATAACATATTACAGAGTCGAACCCGGAGCAAGCTATGAACCATCGCTGAATGTATTTCAACCGCAGCGCATACAGACCTTTATCAAGAAACATCTAAGATTCATGGAAATGGGCCATCAGTCCATATTAGAAGCTGGGAAGGAATAACTCCTTATAAACTACTAAAAAAGTGAGTCACTTGACGAGAGCAATGATCACTTAATCAAAGCATATCTGCCTATCCTTGTCACGGGCGTGAATTGTTAGAATGTTAGAACTTATGAAAATTTGAAAACACATTTGGACACTCACGTCACACCGATAAAAAAATACTCTAACCTACCATCCACCACTTCTAGACTACTGAAGCTGATTTGTAACGTATTTTTTTGGACCGCAATCGAATTATTAATTTTTCTACATTTGACACTTAAAAACCATCGTTTACTGTGCTGTCGCGCCTTTTGTGGGCCGAACAAAAATTACTTGTTTTTTTAGACAAACAATTCAACACGACGTAACGCGCGTAGAACATGTTTACGTTGTTTTTCATTACAGGTACAAAATGGCTAAACTATTCAGGCAGTTTCTTACATTCACTGAGTCAGGGCCGTCCCTGAACCGTGTGCCGCCCTTGTATTTCTACAAGTGCAACAGGTGATTGATATTAACATGTTAATATTTTAATACAAGGTGAATGAATAGATAAAAAGTCATCGTTTTGATATCTGCGAACGTTCATAATTTTTTGCATTGCGTCCAGTTTTCTATCTTTAAAATAAAATAACGAAGTGTTTCAGATTTTGTCTTAAATTTAATGATATAAATCTCAGAGATTCAGTTAAAATAAATCCGAGTACTATTGTACACGTGTTGAGATTTTGATGTGGAAATAAACTCAGCATAAAATTGATAGAAAGAGACAAAAATTGATATCAGACGTTCGATTTGATATGCGTCATCTAGAATCATAGACGTCTACTATTCATTTTTAAAAGTTTGATTTAGAGAAGGCATTTATTCCATTTTAGCTGCTTATGGAAAGATTCAAATTCACTCAACTGACGAACAAAACGTCAATGTACTACTAACATTTGACGTACAACAAGCGTGAAATGAGGTACGAAACATGATGAACTACGACAGTTGTATGGTATCCAAAGAAACTCATGGGAACGTAATCCTTGTGTCGAGTCTATTTATTGTTGAATTACTTTAATTATATCGTTTTCATTCGGCTCATATTGACCTGAAAGAGTGTTAATGTTTACAATACATTTAATATACAAATATCTATTTCAAATACTTACCAATTTTACAATTTCTCATTCAATCATTGTTGTCATCCTTGACCGTGAGTCGGTACTTGGCAACACGAGGTAGCAGCACCTACCAGGCATGCTTCGACAGACGATGCCAACGAATCCCAATCCGTGTCATATCAATATTCTTACTATTTGGATTCTTCTTCTGTCCACCTTTCAAGAGTGATTTGTGCCATTAATCAAGTTAAAACTTTATTTTATAGAAAAAAGTACAATATTATTATAGAATAGGAAATATATTACACATTATCGTTCAAAAAATTTGATAATACAGTGAAACCTCTGTCTATCGTTTTTGAAGAGACCTATTGAAATAAACAATGAATGCGGGAATATAGAAAAAAGTAATATTTTTCATACTTAATTACATATTCTAAAAAAGATACATATTTCAAGTAACGTTAATGTAGGAAATAGTTCTGCCAATTGCTTTTTATTTTTCCCAAATCAAAAACAAATTCATGCACCAAATGCACCTCGAACGCAAAGAACGGCCATGAAATCAACACGTTGAAAACAGTAAGATAGTAAATTACGCGAATTAATAAAAGAGGAAGTAGACACTACAATGATTTGCACGTAGTTGTAAGCCTTTCTAATGTTATTCTGTTAAAAAAACAGCATAGGTAACGACTCCATACAAAACGGATCAACCGAAAGGAATTTTCAATTCAGTAAATAGCCAATTATACGACTTGAGTAATTCACTAGCTTAAAGATAGAACAGAATAATGTGAATAGAGCGCTATAGATACAGCGGTGAGTTGTCGTGGTAGTTTTTAAAACTCTACTCGTTCACAGATGGCGCTAATTGTAAAAAAAAAATTCCGTTATGTTAATCCAATCATTTATTTTATATTTGTTTCCCAGAATTTTTAGTAATGCACAGTTTTTTTTTTGCTCGTATGCGCTGCACGCCTCTGAGTACTTTGTATATTTTCTAATTTAGATCCTGCAATAAGCTGATGAGCATACTCGTGTGTTTTGTTTTAGTCGTATTAAGTTCGAACTCGAAAGTCTCACATATCTTCACCTTCAGAAGTTGAAGATTCTCAATGTTACTTGCCACCGTAGGTATTGTCTGCGTAACGCAGGATCCAATTCCCTATCATTCAAACGGTATATCTATTCTGTCAATATGTTCGATAATTTTAGGCGCAATGTTTGAGAAGCTTCGCCGTCTGTAACACATGTATCGTCACGGTGAAATCGATTCTCCAATAACAAGTACCATTCGATGTGTACTCGGGGGCGGCGTTCTAAAACCAGTTTGGACGAAAGCGTATTTGAGGTGGATCTTTTAACTAACCGCCCGTCGCAAACTTTCTTGTTGATTTCGTTTGTGTCAATAAGACACCACAGTCTTTGCAAAATTTCAAGCGGTGAATTTACCAAATCATTTGTATTCAGAAATCTACCAATGAAGCGTAATTAGATTACATAAAGAGTCGGGTTTTTTTTCGAATTGGTAACACTTTTTTTTCAACGACAGCCAATTTGACAGCTGACCGCTGATTTGTGCTCAGTTTGGTTTGCTTGCAAATTGTGCAAATTTATTTCTGAAATCGTGGTTCAGTTCGCGAAACTTTCCGTGCGCTACGTCCATTTTACGGTCGATATAATCGTCCATCTGAGCGAGTAATCTCTGCAGAGATGTCGTACTGTGCGCACCGAAGAAGCTGTTGCTGCAGTGGAGCGTAGTATCGAGGAGGACCCGAATGAGTCATTACTGACTTTTTCGTTCACCAATTGAAAGGCATTAATGTGGAAGAGCTATGGTTTCTACAAGACGGCGCAACATGCCGCACAGCGCGCGCCAAAATATATTTATTGAAGGAAACATTCGATGAGCGCATAATTTCGCGTAATTCACCTGTGAATTGGTCTTCAAGATCGTGTGATTTAACACATTTGGATTATTTTCTATGAGGATATGTGAAGTCACTAGTCTACGTCAATAAACCAGAGACGATAAATGATTTGGAAGCCAACATTCATCGCGTTATTATCGATATACGTCCTCAGCTGCTCCAAAAAGAGGTCGAAAATTTAACCTCCAGATTGCGCTATATTCGATCCAGCCGCGGCGTCCATATGCGCGAAATCACATTTAAACACTAATGGTATAAAATTATATTTCCAATAAAGTTAATACCTCAATTTTTATGTGTATTATTTCATTTTAAAGTTCTATACTTCTAAAAAAAATCACCCTTACAATAACTCTCTCAGTAATTTTTCCCACGAAAATTGCGTTAGAAAATTTCGTATCATTTTTAGTCTTTCTTTTTCCTTGTGTTTTATTTTCTTCTGGTCTAGTCCCCGAGTGTAGATGTCGCCGGTATCGTCGCTCAGCTGGAGACAGCGATGATGGCGATAAATTTGAATCGGAACAGTGCTGCGCCAGCGGGCTCTTCTAAAAGCTTTCAAGCGGCCATCCTTCTTTTAATCTGTTGTACCTGCCTAGGAGCACGAGAAGTGACCTCATCAGTTTAATTATGATTATGAAGGACATTATTAGTTTTATTTTTAATCCGTACTAGTTTTCTCAATGAATTATAACAGAATCGAGGCAAAGAACAAAATTATCATGACCTAAGGATATTCACAGACACAACTCAGCCGTTTGACAACATTCATTTTAAAAAGCGCAGATGACAGAATTTTCTTTGTGTTGGAGTCTAATATGTTATACATAAAATTGGGGTGTATGGAAAAGGTAGTCGTCATGTGCGGTAGTTGTAGTGTGTTTTGTGTTGTTGTTCTAGTCATGTAATGATGTGATCAAAAATAATTTGCTGATCTAGAGTGAAGTTGATGAATTTTAGGTAAATCAAGTGATTTGAAAAGTTTGTTAACCTTTACCATACCATGATATGAAATACCCGAATTCAGCCATGCTGTCAACTCGTGTTGCCGTAAATAACAGTTAGAAATGGCACGAATTTACCCTAAATGTTGAGCATTCAATTTTGAAAAAATGATTAATTACATAATTTAGAGCATTCATTAAGTCCTATATAATGTGTCCTTCTTTCTTATTTTATATTAGTATGTTTGTTGTCCTTTTCACTGTGAAAATAGTATGTGATCTCTGTCTTTCATATGACAAATGCTATTACAACGGACTGAATGGAAAAAATAATTGTTTTTGTACGATTCCCTTATCACTAATTATTTCTAAGCGCTAATATTTTCTTTAATATTATACAAAATATGAATTTTATGTTGCATGTATTTATCGAAATATTACAGGTTTATTTATGATGGTAGACATGTGTTACTGCATGGTTCGGGAAGGGTTAAAATAGATCTGATAATCGCCCTGTTCTCAACATGTACGCCATTGAAGTGCAGAAATTATTAAAAATGAAATACATAATAATAAGAGAAAGCGACGTGCATTGAATAAAAGAGGTAGACGTGTCGTGCTCGTGTGTGGGTAGTGGGATGGGAGTGGGTATTTAATACATTGCCTCCACGCACGATTCTACCGTTTCAGCTTAACTCCGAACGATTTCATCATTACTGAAAACGAAAAAAACTCTTTTTTTTTTACTTATGTTTTTAGGTAGGTTGGTGTATATACATATGTTGTATTATAAAATTTACAACCGCACTGTGAAAAAGTATAATTGTACCGTAATTTTTTGAGGCGATCGCACGTGTCTCCATAACCAAACGTCGGCATAGGTTTCCCCATGGAAACCATCTACAAAAACGCGGTTTAGGTCCTTCAGATTAGCCTAAATGAGATGCCAGTTCCATATATATATATTTATATATTGTCAGAGAGAAACATTATTTTAAAAACGAATTAAATTAAACAAATATCAGATTTCTCATAGAGACAAAGTTATTTTTTTATTATATTTAATGAAAAATATATGGAAGTATGGGGTAATTACAGGGCTTACGACCTGTCTTCGGCTGGCTTAAGTGATCACTTTATATATATATATATATATATTTAACGTTCACCACTTCTCACCCTTCAATCTTCTCATTTATCAAATTTTTGAAAGTTGTATATATATTAGTATGTGGACTAGCTTCGAGTACCACTACACCATCGCCATCTATTAAGCCCTGTAATTACCCTATACTTCCATATATTTTCCATTAAACATAATAAAAAAAATAGCTTTGTCTCTATGAGATATCTGATATTTGTTTAATAACAGTGCCTTTGTAGGTGTCCAGTAATTGTGTGTTCTTGGGCATGTTCAAATATTGCTAACAAATTAAATGCATTAATTAGAAATTAATTAATTAAATTAATTAGCATTTATCGAAAAATATTGCTGTTGCTATCGGGATTCGAACCTGGACCTCTTCCAATCCGGAGAACGTGCATTATCCGATTATGCAAACACAGTGGATTGACGACAAATTTTCGAACCTATATGTTACACAGACCTATGTTCTGAATAATTTCAACTTCACAATAAGAATGTGTTCCTCCTTAATAAGAAAGTTTATTTGTTAGTCTCGAGAAGGACCATACTTATCCCAACGTTTCGGGTATATCTCATTACTCATCTTCGGGAGGTGCCTCATCGGTGAAGTGTCGCTCTAAAATGGTCGTGAGACATATCTTCTTAGGCCGACAGCTTCACCGCTTCCCTAGCCACCCACCCCCTTCCCAAAGATATAATTGTGTATTGCATTATTTTGAGTGCCATCCATTCCAGATTTTGCATAATCACTCTTTACGACCCTGTGCAAAACGTAGGCATTCTCCCTCTCCCTCTTTTCTGAATAAATGAAAAGGTTTGTGATGGCGGGTGTGTGGCTCCGTTTTGTCACTTAAGTGACAGACGGAATTGCGCAGCTGCCTATCAGCATTATATAAATGCCAACCAGGTGAAGAATGGGAAGGACCATATAGATCCTCATTACTGGATGGGATCCAGAAGGACCTAGATGTTCTCGAGGCTCCGAGCAGAGGAATGGAGGGATCACACCCAAGGCGGTAGTGTCACGATTTGATTCAGTTGAATATGATATGTCTACGTCATAGTAAACTCAAGCAAACAACGGACTCGGCATCCATCTCCAGCAACTTGGATGAAATAGCAACAATTATTTATCAATAATTATAATATATACAGTTATAAAAAAAATTCAATAAAACCTAATCAGACTTCGAACCCGCATAAATTATTATTATTATTTTTTAATTATATGCGTGTACTTCTCCGTTACTGAGGATAATGACCCGCGAGTTCTAACCTGTTGTCCTTGACGATTTTTCTTAGTGTGAACTGAAATAGACCCACCTTACCCCAGAACTGTTATTCAAGCTTCCATCCCTCTTAATAGAGCCTCCCTCATTGTAGAAAAAGTTACATTAATCCACTTATTAAGAAATTAATAATGTTGGTATCAACTTTTACGATACCGTCATTTTTAGGGGTGTGAGGACGGTGATTCAAATTCACCGCCATTCCTAGCTGACCAAAGACGCGAGTGACATCTTCATTCAGGGTGCTGATTTCCGTGGAGGGACTTTTCCACAGGCGCAGCAGCCAGCTTTTGCTAGATAATGGCTGTAGAGGAGAGACATAGGCTTATGATAATTATGAAGGTATATGAACTTTATATTATGTGCATATCTCTCGGGAATGACTAAACATATACTACTTATCTAAAATAATTGTGTAATAATTCAACTAGTGATGAGAAAAAATGCTACTCTCGACTCACTGGTGTGATTGTGATTGGTATTCGATAACATCAGTGATTGAAAACTGTGACTGTGATCATAGTTTCATTACTAATACGCGTGCGCCGCACGTTATCATAATATACGAAATAAATAAATAAATATAATTTTGAACGTATTTCCTTATATTATTCAAACTTAATTTGCGTGAAAAACATATTCTAGCGTATATAATTAATATATCACCACAAAAAGAATGAAAACTTTAAAAAAAATTAAGTTTATTTTTCGGGTTAAATTCTCAGCATTTTGGGTCAAATGCGTAAAATCTACTAAATGGCGCTTATCATGAATTATAACGTCATCCCTTCAACGATATTCCCAGTTATTCAATCACCGATAGTGAGTGTGACTCAAAACATCAGTGATCGACTCACGGTTCGTGATTTTGAGCTCATCACTAGTTTCAACCGTCTCTTCCGCTCGTTAAATAATAAATAAATTAAATAATTTAAGATGAACTTAAACAAAACGTTAGAATTGCTTTGATTGAAAATAAAAAACAATTTTAAATTGTTGTTGTGGACCGGGTATACGATGTTACGCGAGCGAGATGAGATCGAGTTATTGTAACATTCTCATTTTGACCTTCATTTGTGTCTTATTTCTTTAGTTTTAAAATATATTTATATGTCTTTAGAAAAGCAACAATTTTCTTATATTTTCCTCGATTTTGACGGTTAACGAACCTACTTTAGAAATCCATGTCTCGTGAAAGTATATTTTACGGTTCCGTCAGTCGAGTGCAGCCTGACGTTTGGTACTCTCCAAATTCGACGACACAAGACGCACACGCCATCACGTGTGAGAACGGATTGGCTCCATTTCCAAATAGCAGGACTAACTTTTAAATGTACATGAGAAATTTGTTTAATTTAAACGAATAACGTTTTAGTATATCTACACACAACAGAGAATTTATTCCAGACTCAACCGCTGTTTCGTGACTATCTACTATTACCCCATGCTTTATAGCCCATTGAGAGCCTTCACCTGATGTACTACTCGGCGACAGGCGTCTCTAACCTCGGCCATCTCACTCGTGGGAACATGAAGTATGAGTAGAGTATGATCACTGTAAAAATTCGGCCGGACTTGGGATTAGATTTACTATATTAAAAAGCCATACGAGCCAAGCTTCATATTAGACTTCTTTAAATGCAATTTCAACCGCATTCTTACACTGGACATACTCTACAATGTGAAGAATCATTTCATTAAGTAGCTTGTTGGTGTAGTGGTCAAGATCTAGCGGTCGGGTGTTCGCGCCTCGTTCCAGGACACCAGCAAGTTAGTCCCATTTTCATAATACAAGCTTTTAGCTTGGTTTAAAAATAGTGTACGCATCTCTATTTAATATTAAGTGTACTACAATGTACACATTTTGTAATATAATATACATATTTAATCGTGTGTGTATTATATTACAAAATATGTTTTAATAAAATAAAATATCATCTTCTACCGCAAACTGATCAATGAGTGATATTTAAATGATACATTATCATTTTATACGGAATGACGCGTACACACATATCTAGCTGTATTTGAACAAACATGGATTAAAGAAGGAATGGATAATGTACGAGAAGATGTAGGGTCCCTCCATATAACATTTTACGTCCATCAGAAAAATTCAAACACTGGTTGTCGATACCTTTTCCAGATGAGCGACTTTTGGCTGTCCACGTAACAGGTCGTTTTAATTCACGCGATCAAATATTATAAAACAGTATTTTGTATACATACTACATGATTATATTTGGATAGAACGCTATACACTCCCCAACCAGACACAGTTTTTTCATACACTCAGTGGCGTAACCGCAAAAATTGCGCCGCAATGCGCAACGGAAAGAAGACCCTCTAAATAATTATGTATTTTGTATAATTTATGCAAATATTAGTACTACATGTTTTATCCAATAAATAATATTTTATATGGACTTGCAATTTAAAAAGTAGTTGCTTCGCTTTCCGATGACGGTCTAGTCCCTGGCCTGTACATACATAATATTGTGAAAAAAAAATTTCAATTTTATGATTCTTGCTATGGATTACTGTTACACTTGCAAAAATATCAATGTCAAATGGATTTTACGCCCCCATCTAACGTGGGCCCCAGTGCACTGCATTGGCTTAGTTACGCCACTGCGTACATTATCTTACACAGATACGGATTACAATCTTTTAAAAAACATTAATCATTTTTGGGTATGTTAAATCTTTCTCAATCATCGTCGATTTCTTTCACCATTCAATGCTTTTTATATGTTCAAACCATCTAAATAAAGTGATTCATTTTATCTATTGCAAGTTAGGATTAAATCACACTAAACAAAGTGGTAATGAGTGTTTTTTTTTTAAATCTTCTTTATTACATATACAGGGTGGCCCAAAAAAAGTGAGAATATTTCGTAAAATGTGATATAATTACATCAAAACTAGTTTAACTATATTAACAATAGCTTCAATAGTTTACTAATTTACTTTCTTACCTATTATTTATCTATATTACGTTTTATTTCGGCAACTTCCGCTCGCCATCTTTGATTATTAATTTTTACATTGTTTATATTTGTTTTTTTTTTCAAATTGTTGCCCAGAATGACAAAAATCACTGCAGAAGACCGTATTCTGATCAAAAATTTGCGAATTGAAAAACATTGTGGTGCTAGGAAATTTATCAAAGAGTTACGAAACAAACATTATATTTTTTTAGGAGAACACATTCTTATTGTGAAGTTGTAGTTATTCAGAACATAGGTCTGTGATATTTTAAATATTAATTAAATATATTAATTATAAAGATATACATATAAAATCAATTTTATCGAAAAATATTGTTGTTGCGGTTCTGTCAAATGATGGAACGATTAAATGTATTGATTTCAAAAAGGTAACATATAGGGTCGAAAAATTGTCGCTAAAAATAATGCCGCTGTAGCTTAGTTGGATAAAGCACCTCCCCCGGTTAGGGAAGAGATCCAGGTTCGAATCCCGGTAGCGCAACAACAATATTTTTCGATAAAATTGATTTTATATGTATATCTTTATAATTAATATATTTAATTCATATTTAAAACATTATATTAGACATTACAGCAGGACGGAGCTCCATCTCACACAGCCAGAAATACAATTAACTTTCTTCGTCGTAAGAATGTTAATTTCATCGAGCCATCTGTATTCTGTATCTCTCTTTCCCATATAATTTTATATTCTACCTCCCTCTTTATGTATGTATAAGTGCACTCTTTTTGTATTTATGATCAGTTTTAAATACGTCCTGATAAAGCTTGAGATAAGCGAAACCGGTCGACGTATAATATATTTCGTGGTTTCATACAAAGTGATTGTTATATTATTTAATAAAAATGTATTTATTTACTTACATAAAAATAAAATATGGTTTGAATGCTCACAAATAAAATTGTTTCCATAACTAATACAAAATAATAATAAGATTTTATTCAGAAAATAGGCGTCAACGTCAGGCTAAACCAATTCAATTAAAAATAATAAATTTTAATATACTTTTTAATGATCTTCCGTGGGTTGTCAAAACTGGATATAGAACAGTCCACAACCGTGGAATAACTCGGATGTCAGATGTCAGTTCTTCTGAAACTTTTGTGTCACGAACGCTTTTAAACATGAAATGTAATTAATATTAATGTTTTTAGTTAATTATTTTCACATTCATGTTGTTAGCTCTACAGCCTGGCGTGGGCTCTGGCCACCTCAAAAATACAATTGCTGATGGCCGATATTGAATATTTATTTATTTATATTGTCCTACCAACTCATTTACTACTTATTCTGTATTTTTTTTATTTTACTTATTTAAAATAAAACACTTGTTTTTTTATTCTACTCCTCTAATTTACTTGAGACGCGTTTCGCCTTGTAAGGGCGTCATCAATCTAACAATTTAACTCAACAACATATATTTATATCTACAGGGTAGCCCAAAAAAAGTGAGAACATCTCATAACACGTGAGTCATTTCAAAACATAATATAATTAATTATAATTCTTAATGGATTTTTTTTTGCACAATCAGAAATCTTCAAAACACCCCATATTACATAATCTATTGGGTTTAAATCTATGCCTGGTTCGATGAAATGAACATTCTCACGACGAAGAAAGTTGATTGTATTTCTGGCTGTGTGAGATGGAGCTCCGTCCTGCTGTAATGTCCGATTATGCTGTAATGTCTAGCTGTACTCCAGACTTTGTTTTGAAACTCTTTGATCATTTTCCTAGCACTCCAACGTTTTTCAATTCGCAAATTTTTGATTAGAATACGGTCTTCTGCAGTGATTTTTGTGATTCTGGGCAACAATTTAAAAAAACCAAATATAAACATTGGGATAATTAATAATCAAAGATGGCGACCGGAAATTGTCGCAATAAAACGTAATATAGATAAATTTAAGCTATTGTCGATATAGTTAAACTAATGTTGATGTAATTATATCACGTTTTACGAAATGATCTCACTTTTTTTGGGCCACCCTGTATAGTGTAGGGCAGCTATACAATTTTATTTGCGTGAAATGAAAAGGGACAACATTATTCATTGGAATTCCGAGAATTTTCATAAATTTTTGAATGCTTCTAATTAACCATTCTATTTCAACACTAATAGTATTTTAACCTTCACCATACCGTGATATGAAATAGCCATACGCAGCCATGCTGTCAACTCGTGTTACTGAAATAAATTTTTAACATTTTAAATGTGAAGAAAGCTTTTATTAGTTTAAATGGCTTTAAAATTATTAATCCTATAAACTTCTCTAAATTAATTACGAAAATGGAATCAATATCCTAATATTATTTGGGGCATTCATCAAATCCTATAGAATACTACATTTTTTTCTTATCTCTCTTCATCGAATGAGTAAGAAAGAGAGATCGTATATTCGTATGTTTGTTATTATTTTTATTGTGAAATTAATACGTCATCTCTATTTGTCTTACCACAAATGGTATTTTTTCCAACACATTAATTTTACAACTGACTGAATTGAAAAATAATTATTTTTGTAGGATTCGCTTTAAGCATTAACATTTTCCTTAGAATTAACTAAAATATGAATTTTATGTTGCTTGTATTAACGGAAATATTACACTTTTAATTGGGGCGGTAGACCGATGTTACTGCATGGTTTTGGAAGGGTTAACATCATAGACAACATGTAGAAAAGAACAGTTATATAATTTTACAACATAAAAAAACAAGACATTTTTGGTATTCTGTAATTTATATTATATAATGTTTTCATGATTCTAATCCAGGTAATAATTATGTTCTGCAAGAATGTTGAATTAGTGATCTGATTCCACATCATTGGCAAATCTACAACTGAAAAAGGTCCGGCAGAATCAAATTTTCGAATTGACTATAATTTATAATTTATTTATGTCTTATATTTATTCTTCGCTGTAATATATTATTATTAAGGAGAACACATTCTTAGTGTGAAGTTGTAATTATTCAGTACATAGGTCTGCACCTTTCCCGGATTGGAAAGAGATCCAAGTTCGAATTCCGATAGCAACAACAATATTTTTCGATACAGTTGATTTTATGTGTATATCTTTCTAATTAATATTTAAAGTAGTTCTGATGTTCAATGTGTCCAAAATTTAATAAAAATGATTTGTTATTTCTGGCGTCTCCTATCGGACTACTCAAAGGTATTTGAGATGCCATAAAAATAAAGTAGATGGCTTTCAAATAATGGAACGATAGATGTATTCATTTGAAAAGTGTAACATATAGGTTCGAAAATTTGTCGTTAAAAATAATGTGTGTTGTATGTAACATACTCGGTTAATGCACCTTCGCCAGATTGTAAAGAGATCCATGTTCGAATCCCGGTAACAAATACAATATTTGTCGATAAAATATATATATCTTTCTAATTAATACATTTAATGTTTTAATACTAACTTTTAATTATGAAAGCGTTAACTTTTGAGACAACTTAAATTAATTTAACGGCCCTCGTTGTCCAGTGGGTATGACACTGGCTTCTCATGTCGAGGGCTCTGGGTTTGATTCCCGGTGAGGGCACAATATATTTATGTGATTTTCTCCTCGCGCCTTGCGACCTGTTATTGTTTAAAAAATAATAATAATAAACACATGTGAACAAATTTCATGTTGCATCATATAGCTACATTTCCTTCATTTTTTTTTATCAATTTATATTTGCTATTTATTAATTAACTGTAAAATATGTATATACTTGATGACTCTTGAGTAACTATGTAAAATGTTTACCTCAGCACGGACGAAGTCCAGTGATGCAGATATTAAAATACTCACATGTTCTCAATAAATAAATGTAGCCATTTTTCTAAAATACACCTGCATATTATACATGAGATAAAAGATTTCGATAATAATTATAACACTAAACAATGAATTAGACAAATCTCATTTCCGTGTATAAGTTATTCTATTTGACAGCCAGCTCGACACGTGTGCGCACACATCACCTAGAATCATAGATACCTATACCTATTTATTCTGAAAGTTATATATATAGAGGCATTAAATTACAAATATTTATTTCGTTTTAACTGCTGCTGTACCCAGCAGTACTAAAAACTCCTCGAATCCTGCCTTAAATCTCCCAATTCAAATTCATCCAACTGACGAACAGAACATCAGTAGTGAATACGCTGACGTTTGACGTACACCAACGGTAAAGTGAGGAGTGAGACGGCAAATCTCTGAGAATTAGTGTAAACCGGTTAATGAATTAGCGGATATCTCTTAGCCGCTTTCAAGAATCACACATTTAAAGACGACATAAGTTTCGAATAAAATGTTGATATTCCGCGCCACATGGTTTTGGATTCGCGGTCCGCCGTTA
Organism: Eubasilissa splendida; assembly: GCA_031772225.1. Taxonomy (NCBI): domain Eukaryota; kingdom Metazoa; phylum Arthropoda; class Insecta; order Trichoptera; family Phryganeidae; genus Eubasilissa; species Eubasilissa splendida. The sequence continues at coordinate 10,107,042 of CM062866.1, read as the reverse complement.
GCGAAGAGGTATGGAGGTGGTACAAACCGCTTATTCTTCGAGGCGAAGAAATTACCTTTTTTAATAATCCCGGCACATTGTAGTCCAGTGTGCGTCCGTCGTTTTCCGAGGTCAGTCGCGTGAAGTAGGCTACGATTCGTTCGTTTTCCGAGTGACAGGAGGAGATCCTTTTTTTTTAAAATAAGCATTTAATAAAAAGCACGGTAAGTTTCGTCAAAACTTTGTATTTTTAAATCATTTATATGTATTGTATATAAACAAACGTATTTATTAATATATAATACACAATAAATTATTATAACATTTATACTATCGAGATTCACAGGAAACGGGAAAAATATGTTTAATTCTCATTGTCCTGCACTTTCGAGATCTCCCGCTAGGGGCAGCCTCGCTCGTCCTCAGGCATCCCACGATTTTTGCGATCGGCGTAAAAAGTTTCTTTACATTTTCAGTTAATGGGATATAATAGATTTTTAGAATGATTATTGACGATAAAAGTTCAAGAAATGTTCTGGAAGGTGTTTGTAGCGCCATGAATTAAAACGTCAAAACTTTATAAATTTGGGAAAATATCTTTGTAACTTTGTAATGTATCACGTGTTTCATAATAGAAGGTATCGCGCAGGTTACGATACCTTTATAGTATCTTTATTTATCTTACTATGTGTAAATGGCTCACTTCATTATAATTCATGTGATATTTCAGCAAAAAACGAATATGTAATAAGATATCTTACCTAAATGCATTTTGCGTTGGTATTTAATGACGGATTTATGTCGGAAAAGAAATGTGTTGACCTTTTGATGTGGAATATAAATCATATGCAGGTGTATTATACTATGACGTGGATGTGTTTTATCTATTTAGCTGTGAACAGGCGTCTCGAAACCGGTATGTTTTAAGCGGGAAGGGTCAACGTCACAAACAATATTTTTCATTGACGTGTCAAAGTCATTTATGTAATGATATAAAACTAGTATGTTATAAACATTTATCTATCTTTGCATATAAGTTACACTTTTAATAACGTCGTACGCCATCTGCACGTATATTTCGAATGAATAATAATTGTATCATCTTAGAATAACAAGGTTCCAACTAACATTTTTGGCTAATTTGAGTTATCGCGTTAAAAGGGTTCCAAATGCATTATTCTTTGTTTCTTACATACACACCAACTCTATTTAACGTATATTAAAGGAAGTAGCAAGAGCTGAAAGTTCCAACTGCATCAGTTATTTATTTCAATTTATGGATCATTATTGTTAATTTACAATGTTTTTTTTAAATATTTTTAATCTCCCTCATCTCACAGTGGTCATCGATAATACTGAAAATAAGTTAAGACCTTAAAACTGGTCATATTTGCATACTCAAAACAAAATATACATTAAAGTATGTTGAAATTCAATCAACACTTTTGAGCTCATTATCTCAAAACAGTGTCAGTGTCAGATGGAACCTTGTTATTCTGAGGAGTCGACTTTACAATAATGAAAAAATATTGTTGTCTAGACGTTTCATTTTTCCAAACGAATCAACTGAATTTTACATATCCAACCTGATAATCTGTAATAATTTAATTCGACTCCGTAAAGTTTTGCTTACCAACTTTTCTGTGTAAATTTAAAGATATGATATTTCACCTGTCATTATTGGCGTGCTTTTTTCTAATATATGTATGCCATAAATTATAAACTTTGAGACATTTTTGTTTATATCAGTTTGTCATGAAATATCGACCAAAACCATTCCATTTCATGGCCATTACACGATCTAAACCATTCCTCTACCGATCGCGAATGGACGAAAAATGTTTGAAAATTCATTGTGTAAAAGAAATGATTAACTTGTTACTTGTTTCAGTATATTTCAACGACTGGTCAATTCAGCAAAACTGCAGCATATCACAATTTCAGAACGTAGCTCAAACTCTTTCAAACCCGTTAAAAACCGACATTAATAAGTCAAATATTACATAAACTATACAGTCAAATAAAAATTCATAAAACTATTATTATAATACAAATGAAATGTATCGAATAGAAAGATTAATAGATAAACCGGGAGACTACACCAACATAGTAAATAAATTTTCGAACAAGTATGTTGCACTTTCAAACCGATACACGTGTTGTTTCATTATTTGTAAGCAATCTACTTTATTATAAATATGAATTAAATATATTAATTAGAAACATATACATGTAAAAGCAATTTTATCGAAAAATATTATTTGTTGCGCCACCGGGATTCGAACCTGGATCTCTTTCCTAACCGGGGAAGGTGCATTATCCAGTTTACTCAAAGATATTTGAGATGTAAAAATAAGGTAGATGGCTCTTTCAAATAATGGAACGATTAAATGTATTAATATCAAAAAAAATGTAACATAATAGGTTCGAAAATTGTCGCTAAAATATTGTCGCTGTAGCATAGTTGGATAATGCACCTTCCCCGGTTAGGAAAGAGATCCAGGTTCAAATCCCGGTAGCGCAACAACAATATTTTTTGATAAAATTGATTTTATATGTATATCTTTCTAATTAATATATTTAATTCATATTTAAAATATCACAGACCGTCTGTTCTGAATAATTACAACTTCACAATAAGAATGTGTTCTCCTAATACTTTATTATAATTCATCGATGAAACACGTTTGAACCTCACCGTGGACAATCCATGTCGGTTTCCAATTTTCAAAGCCTTGGCCTTGAAACGAAATTGTTTCAAAATAATCGCAATTGATTGACACTTTAGCAATATTTGAACATGTCCAAGAACACACAATTACTAGATTTTTATCTACAAATGCACTGTTATTAAATAAATATCAGATATCTCATAGAGACGACGCTATTTTTATTATGTTGATTGAAAAATATATAGGAGTATGAGGTGATTACAGGGCTTACAACCTATCTTCGGCTGGCTTAAGTGATCACTTTATGTATAACGATCACCAATTCTCACCTCTCGATCTCCATATTTATCAAATTTTTGAAAGTTATATACAGGGTGGCTCAAAAAAAGTGAAAACATCTCGTAATACATGAGTTATTTCAAAACATAATATAATTATAATTCTTAATGTAATTTTTTTGCCCAATATTTAACTAATCAGAAATCATCAAAATACCCTATATTGCATAAACATATAATAATAATCATAATAATGGGTTTAAATCTGGGCTGCTCGGTGGCCACATGCCTGGCTCGATGAAATTAATATTTTCATGACGAAGAAAGTTGATTGTATTTCTGGCTGTGTGAGATGGAGCTCCATCCTACTGTAATATCCAGTTATGCTGTAATGTCTAGCTATACTCCAGGCTTTGTTTTGAAACTCTTTGATCATTTTCCTAGCACCCCAACGTTTATCAATTCGCAAATTTTTAATCAGAATATGGTCTTCTGGTCGACAATTTGAAAAAAACAAATATAAACAATGATAGCGACCGGAAATTGTCGAAATAAAACGTAATATTGGTAAATAGGTAAGTAAGTAAATTAGTAAACTATTTAAGCTATTGTTGATATAGTTAAACTGGCACGACCAGGTAAACCAAATAATAGAAGCCTCAACAATCGGCGAGCTTGTATGAGAAGATGTATGAATGTGGATGAGAAGAAAATTGTGTGTTAGGATAGAGGAGTGAGGCGCTCTATCCTCTCTGCCTACCCCCGCAGGGAAACGACGTGATGGTAAGTAAGTAAGTTGATATAGTTAAACTAATTTTTGATGTAATTATATCACATTTTACGAAATGTTCTCACTTTTTTTGAGCCATCCTGTATATAAAAATATTTTTTTCATTAAATATAATAAAAATAGTTTCGTCTCTACGAGATATCTGATATTTATTTGATTGTCACTTTGTTTGCTTGACATTCTGTTATTAAAAATTATTTATTATCTTTCTTAAATTATAATATGGTGATTGATTGAATTTGAACGTTTTTTCGTGTTTCGACTTCGAGTTCAAGTTCACAAAAGTCATATAACTTTTTTCTACAATTAGGTATGCTGTAAGAGACGCAAACAAAAAATTGTTTTCGCTTGGGTTTAAATAAAAAGAGACACTGTTTTTACGACAGTTCGTACCTGGGTTTGAACATTGAACTGAAACAACCAAAACGACAGAGTTTTTCCTCTTCATAAGAATGACAACAATTTATCCCAGGTGTGAAATAACTTATTATTTTTCGTCTGAACAGAAAATTATAATATATTTTATAAAACGCTAAAAATTATTTATTTATGTGTGTGTGTGTGTTATATCAACATTTTCTTATAAATTCGGTAATATGCACACACACCTTGTGTAACCATCCGTGGCAAAGTGGTTAAGACGTCTGGTTAGAAATCAAATTTTCCCTGCTCGAATTCTCCGGCTGCGAGATTTTTGATTTAGGAGTTTTTTTAAATTTGAATTATTTACTTGCAATTGGAACTTGGAACTTGGATATCATGCCTTGCGGAGTACCAGGTCTCCTTCATCATGATGTATGTCATAATGGCCTGTAAATTTTTTATTATTATTCTGCTAAAAGGGGGCAGGGTACTGCTAGCTGGCGCAGTGATTAAGACCTCTAAAGTAAGACGGTTTTGGAGTGTTTAATACGCGACTGAACGGTAATATCGTATTTTGATAACGCGTTGAACGTGATGCAGTTGGGTATTCCTTAGTCTTCTAGGGGCACCCAGAGCTAACCAGATGACCCTGTTCTGGAAGGTTTGAAGTTTATTTTTGCCGCGTGAATTTGCTTACACACGTAATCCTTAATAATATCTGTATATAACATTTAATAATGAAAGACACTACGTAGGTATAATATATTTAGGAAAGCACAAATCGATTTATTTATTTTCCCAAATATCCGTCAAGTGCTGCCGGTAAAAGCCTGGCGGCGAGATTATACAACAATATTATTTGAAAAAATGATTTCAGATATAATTGTAAACTAACGGGAATCGGATAAACCTAGTTGACTATCCGCTTAATATAAGTACGTAATTAATGCGTGTACCCAGTAATGGTATTATATTTTACACGAGTAGAATATTCTGGAAAGCTTTAAACTCGATATTATTACTTTCAGCGAAACAACTAAATTATTCATTTTACATTCATTCATTTCGCATGTGAGGTAAATGATGATAAATGAGCAAATGTCAAGCGAATTACTGATTGTGTCGAGTATAAAAAGAGAAATTACTATTCATTAATAATAAATAAAGCCACACCGCTGCGTACTGCTAGAGGTCAATCGATTGTAATTTCTCTACAGGTGCAGTGGTTACATTAGCGTCGAAAGTAGCAACGTGTGGGAGAGGTTTTATGTCATTTGCTTTTGTTGATGCTGATTAAGTGAATCAGAATCTGACAGCTTCAGAATTGATTAACACACGTATTGTAAACCCGTCGACGATGTAAAATTGTATTTATATTTTACGTCAGCCGCTTTCGATAATGTTGTATCTTCGTCAGGACTGGCGTACAACTGAACTATTCCATACAATTTTAACGACATCCATTACGGGGTGTAGGCGGAGTCTTGGTAAGAAATTAGTAAGGGCATTGAAATAGGGAATATATCAAATAGCGGGTTATTTATAAGGTTTAATTGGTTGTTAATTATATTAAACTTAGTGTTAAGTGATTTTATAATTTCTAAACTTTCTAAATCATCTAATCTAAGGCATTATTATTAATGTGTAAAATTTCAACACCGTTTTCTTTTATGAAATTGTGGTCTGTCTCTAAAAGGTGGTTGGAAAATTCTGAGAAGTTATTATTGTTAAGGCACTTTAAGTGTTCTTTCATTCTAGTATTAAAACTCCGTGCCGTTTTTCCTATATAAAATGCATGAAAACGACATAGTTAAATATAAACACAATTATTAATTATGTCTAACCACAAAGTTAACGCTACAAACGTCAACAATATGTCTACGATGTATTTATATAGCATATCTACAAAAGTATATCTTTATGGCAACACTCGATGCCTTACGGCAATTAAATGGAAGGTGGTTAACATTTTTAACGAATTTCACGTCAAGAGAAATTTAAAAATAGCTCGCCATGTTTCAATGTCGTAAATATTAATACGGTTATGTTATAAACTTTAAACAAACACAGAAAACGAGTTACAGTTTTCTTTTAACTGTACAATGCAACATAAAACAGTTATTTATTTTAATCCCTTTAGATGTGCATTAAATCATTAAATCAACGGATATTATGTATAAATGTTTTGATATTACCGCCATTTCCCTAGCGGTGCTTTTTGGAAGTTGATATTTGACAGCTCTCATGTAGACAGTGTTCCATTAAAAGAAAATCCGCTACACGGTTCAGCAACGATTAGTTACTTATTGTGAAAGCATATTATGAAAGTAACGGATCGATCGTGGGTACTGAAAAAAGATTGCGTGCATTTTTCAGTCGCCATTATTTGGCACCTGCCGAACGGACAATCCAGCTTTTAATGCTGATTTAATGACGGTAATAAAAAAATATTGTTAATTATTTTATGTCAAATGCGGTAAACAATTCGGCGGCCGGTATATTTTATATTTTGTTTTTCTGAGATGTGAAATCTTTTCATGATGAGCGTTTTTTGTTTCACGTTTAAAGAAAATGTTCATATTTAAAGAAGAATGTGAATTTTATGTTCATAAATGCATGAAATCACAAGAGCATCTTGTCAAGACCAGAATATATTTTCATGTTAACCGATTTTTCTTATTAAACCGTATTTAATACCTTATGGAAAGAATATATGCAAATATATTATAGCAATACTTGATACTTTATGGAGCAAATGTGTATAATTATGAAGTAGATTCGTTCATTGGATACTTCATAATTATATCATTTTGAAGTAAATTCTAAAAATAATATACTATTACATACATTAATTGGCTAAAAAAAAATAATTTATGGATTGTGGATGACTGCTTACATTTCAGTAGTTTTCTCTTTAATATTTCGTAATATCTTCACACATTGCGGAGTCTTAGAGATAATATAATTGTTCAGACTACTTGCAACCTACATTTTAATTCTTTTAATATATTCATTTGAAGGCACTCTGGCGAAAGATATCCAAATTAATAAAAAAAATAGTAATATTTGAATATGTCCAAGAACACACAATTACTGTATTTTCACCTACAAAGGCACTGTTATTAAACAAATAATAGATATCTCATAGAGACGAAGCTATTTATTTATTATATTTTAATGGAAATATATGGAAGTATTGGTAATTACAAGGCTTACGACCTGTCTGCGGCTGGCTTATGTGATCATTTTATATAAATTCTCACCCATTAATCAATCCCCATATCTTATCAAATTTTTGAAAGTTGTATATATGTTAATATGTAGACTCACTTCGAGTACCACTGCAATATCGCCATCTATGGACTAAATTTGATAATTAATTTCCCTGAAACCGCATATGTCACACTGAGAATCTAATTTATTTTTAAATTATTTAAAGTATAGTGTAGTGGTACTCAAAGTGAGTCCACATATTAACATATACACAACTTTCAAAAAATTAATAAATATGGAGATTGATTAATGGGTGAGAATGATGAACGTTATATTTATTTAAAGTGATCACATAAGCCAGCCGTAGACAGGTCGTAAGCCCCGTAATTACCAATACTTTCATATATTTCCATTAAAATATAATAAATAAATAGCTTCGTCTCTATGAGGTATCTATTATTTGTTTAAATAAAAAAATAATAAATTTTCCAATATTATATCGTCATTTGAAACATAATATATTTAATTATATATTATGTAAATTTACACCAGGATATAATGTTCGTATATACTTTGGAGTAGGATATTTTCTAGCAAAGCAAATACAAATCTTTAAACTTAAATATATTCAGAATTAAACTGTTCTTATTTTTAAATTGTATTATGTACAAAATACACAAATGTTTAAAATAATGATAATAGGAAATGTATTATTTTTGTACACCTATCAAAAATATATTCAGATAACATTGTGCTTTGATATAATTATTTGCTATAATTTACCGACATCAAAAAAAAAGGTTTTGTCAGATCCACGCGTTGAAATATTTTGTAAGGAAAATTATTGTACCCACAAGTCGAATGAATAAAAAAAAATTTATATAACTGAACAACAAATACATCGAAATGGTGTATTTTAAATTAAAATACATGTATGGGAAAGTAATTTTTGCACGTATTAATTTAATACTTCGTAAATAGCTTATCTCAAGTGCGTGAATATTAAGACAACCTTCGAAATATTACGATCATTGACCCCCATCATTGACCAGTTACAAACTCGGTAACCAAATTCTTCAATATTTTTTTCTCTCGTAACGGTTACGAGTGAAGTAGGTACTTGAAACTGGTAAACCTTTTTTTTGTGTTACCTACCATAAAATTACTAGTCACGGTTGGAGCGCAGAAAATTCCAAATCTACGTATAAATTAAAATTCACAATTATCTAATAGATCCAATCAAAATCAAGTATGATTTTTAAAAACCTATATATTTACACAATCTATCACGCTAATAGGCTAGGTACTTAATAAATTGAATTCACTCTTTTCTTAAATTTTCGAAAAAATTTAAAAAATCTCATTTTTTTATATTTACCTATATATATCATACCTAATGACTCGCACTCTAGAATGAGAGTAATATTTTTATGTTGCACATATTATCGTTACCATTTTTATGGAAAAAATGTGTTTTATGTGTTGATTAGATGTTTTAAAAAAAATTGTTATATAAAATTATATTACATGGTGCTATTTGAAATATTATTTTAAATGCCTGACATATTATGTAGCCGATTGGTTAGGACGCCCTCCTTTAAAAATAAAGTTCAACTCTTCAAATCCCGCTCGAGGCCAAGCGAGTCGGTTGTAGATCCTCGTATTTAATATTATTTTAATATTTGGAAAAGTTCCAAGTTCGAATTGCGGCAGCAACTAAAATATTATTTATTAAGAACACATTCTTATTGTGAAGTTGTAATTATTCAGAACGCATTTTAAATACTAATTAAATGTATTAATTAGAAAGATGTACATATAAAATCAATTTTATTGAAAAATATTGTTGTTGCGCTATCCGGAATTCAATCCTGGATCTCTTTCCAATCCGGAGAAGGTGCATTATCCAACTATGCTTGTATTCAGTACTCGTAAAAAAATGTTGCGTTTTGACGCTTTGAAAATTCGCATGTACGAAAAGTCACGACATTTACGTGTTTTATAAAATTATTATCATATGTCTTTTCACGTTACGGTAGGATTTATTTGTGAGTTTAGTACCTACGTATAAAAAATTCGTACAATAAGGAAACAGCTAAACAACCGTTTTCCAACAAATTAAATTTTCGTTCCATGAAAGCACTAATTTTCCCTTGGCTTCCTTAACCTTTACTATACCGTGATATAAAATACCCGAACGCAGCCATGCTGTCAATTCGTGTTACCGTAAATAACAGATAGAAAAAATGTTTTTATTAGCTTAAATAGCTTTAATGGCATGAATTTACTCTAAATATTGAGCATTCATTAGTCCTATACAATGTGTCGTTCCTTCTTATCTCTCTTCATTTAATTAGTGAGAAAGAGACAATTATATTTGTATGTTGTTGTTCTTTTCACTGTGAAAATAGTGTGTGATCTCTGTCTTTTATATCACAAATTGTATTTTTACCAAGGTATTAATTTTACAACGGATTGAATGGAAAAAATAATTCTTTTTGTACGATTCCCTTTTCATACATGGTTTTTCACTAATCATTTATAAGCGCTAATATTTTCTTTAGGATTACCTAAAATATGAATTTTATGTTGCATGTATTTACCAAAATATTATAGGTTTAATTATGACGGTAGACCTGTGTTACCGCATGGTTTGGGAAGGGTTAAAAATGTACTTGTATTGATCCCTATTACGAGCCATTTGTCTTCAAATCTGGAAGACATCGTCGTTCCATCATGGTTTTGGTCATTCTCAAGCTTCTTGGTCCTGAACACTTATCGTCTCTCAATTCTGTCGAGTGAAGAATACTGATTGTAATATTAATTGTGTATATTTATGAATAATTAAATACAATTACTTCACTGGAACGAGTGAGAAGTGTACATTTTAATTGTTACACTTCGCACACTTTAAATGCAATGAATTCATACATCGGCCAGATATCGCATCACGCCACACGGCCGCCCGCTGACGAAAGTTTTAATTCAGATATGAAAGTGGAATATGGATTACTTTTCATAATTAGTTCACTTTTTAGCTGCGATGGATCTACTCGCCAAACTTGACGGTCGGGTAGTTCACTGCTTTCTATTTTTCAATAATCTCCTGTCAAATTTCACTACCATCAAAGACATCTTGGACTATTTTTTGAAGCCCAGTAACGAGGTATCTAACTATTATTATTATTTATCGTTCATAAGTTTTGACATATGTGTTTCACAAAATCGCGTTTATAAATAAAATATTTAAATTTTATACGAGAAATACTGGGTTATTCTGCCGTGTGTATCCGACGTTTACGGATACCATTGCAGGGTTGGCTCAGCGATACAGCCTGCTTTCGACACGGTATTCGTATCGCATCAATCCTGAGATGATAGATCGAATACACACGTCGGAATGACCCAGAAAACTTTATACGATGTTCACGAAAAGATGGTATAAAATATCGTTTTAATTTTCCATAAAACAAAGCAGTATTTAAACTTGAAAATAAATTCAGACGATATTGTTTAAAAAGACCAAAAAAAAAATACAATAATCTGCACATGGGTGGAGCGGGGTGAACATGTTCTATCGACTTTCTATCGTGTATATCCGGTGATGTCCCTTAAAAAAAAAAATTAGTAACCCCTCATAAATAAATATTTTTTTGTTATTATTCCCGAATATGTTACGTACATATTATATCGTTTTGAAGGCCCTTTCAAAGAATTTTTTTAGAACAACGGTCTCGTATATTTTCTAGGTACTATTTATTATATGATTTGGTGCTGAATTATCACGAAATATATCTAGTGTTTAAATATATATTTTTTTAATAAATATTCAGCAGCAAACGGTTCAGCGAAAAGTTTTCAATTTTAATAACCGATTCGCGTCCACGAACTGGTGCAAGTCATCATATAAATTGTGTTTGTCATTAATAGTGTGCTTAATTTAAATATTATATTTCGGTATTGTTTTTATCATCATAAAATGTTTTTAAAAAATTATTTCTGCTGGTTAGAGTAGCCAGTTTACGTCCAGCCATCGTGCAAAAATTTGTTTCAAGTTTTTTTTAATATTCTACACATGACCAACAAACCGTAGGAAGTTGTGCAAAATTAAAATATACGACTATGGTATCTCAGCGATGACGTATTAACTATTTATATTTCCTGTTGTGTCATGGAGTTGTAATATTACATAATTTGTAATATGTTATAATTTTAAATAGTTAGAAGATAATTAGATGAAATTAGTTAGATGGTAGTCAAATTTGGTCTAGACAGGAAGAGGGTGTAATCTCCCGGAGGGCGTGGTGGTGACTCTATATTCTACACGATTCTAGAGTGCAATCGAGCAAAATTTGAAATGGGTAGCATTCAATGTAATACGCATTAACGACGATAGATCACTCAAAATATTATTTTTTTATTTAGTAAAAAAGTTATTCAAAAACAAAATTGGATGATTCATTTTGCGCCACCCTGTATCTTCTTTGATTTTTTTTTTCAATGACATATTCATATTATTCTGAAACTTATTATCTGAAACGAAATTATCAAGAAACAAATTTGCTTAAAAATTGCATCAAATAGATTAACCTCACAATTTGAGAGAAAAATATAGGTCATTTTTATTTTCAAATTATTTTATGTAGACTTTGGCACTAAACACGCGCGTCTGTAAGTTCCTTATATTTCTAGAATGTGTATGCTATAATACACGAGCGGCGACACAATTCTTGCGGTAAAACAATACATTTCGCAAGAGTATGGCTAGTGTTGCGGCAATCGTGATTTAATTATTTCTGTAGGTGTATTAAACCTGTTAATAATTATTTAACATTAGCAATATTATTTTATGATTACATATTGTATAAATAATATGTTAAAACACTTTGTTTAAACCACTTCAGGAAACAATGTATGCTAAAATTTAAAATGCAACCATATATAAAAACAAAACAATAAATGTAATAAATGGTGACTAATTAGAATCTACAATAAAAACAAATTTAAAAGGTGGCTATTTGCAAAAATGAATTTGGTTATTTATAATAAACATGTTGATTTATCAATAAAAAGTGTTATCTTATTATTTATCTGTTTATAATTGTTTTATTTATATTTTGCTATAAATATTTTATATTGAATTCACTACCTCCTAAGCAATGTCGGATTTACTCTGGACTATGACAACAAACAAAAAAATATCACTAAAATAATCATTTCTCTGTCTATGTCACGTGAAAGTGTGTAGCTATCGTCCGATAAAGTAAAATGATGAGAATTTTGCCATTGTACAGATTGGGCCAAAAGTTTATTTACCATTTAAAAATTAAATAACTTTGTTAATTTTTTTATTCGTCTTTTACATAATATTTAAAGATGGCGTGACATTTTTTAAACCTTTATGACCCGTGTCGATGGATGAGATTTGTCTCGGAGATTCAATTTAACGAAACGCATTAAAAACACCACATAGTTCAACGTAAAACTATCTATGAATGATCACTCCTTCAATACACACGTACCTTTACAGACTCTCAGAGATTAAAATCTCATTGAGAGATTATCGTGAATACGGAAAAATAATGTCTTGTAATTGACCCCTATTTTCATATTCACAAATGCAAACTTTATGTACAAATAAAAAAAATCTTCATGACATGTATGTACATTTTATTTAATGGTTTAGTGACTTTTAGCCCATCCTGCATTTTCGTTGATATTTTATATAAATGAAGATTATAAAAACTATTCGTTCTCGAAAATCTCTAAGAAAATTTTAAAAAATTGTGAACTAAATACAACCCTGTTTGCATTGTTTCGTGAATTGAATACAAGTCATTGTTGCTCAGATTCGAGATGCATATAACTAAAATATCCATCCACTAGCGTTAGGAACTCATAACAATGAACATTTTCATCTTATTGCACAATGTATTCAAGAGTAGTTGCATTTAATAACCTTTTTGCACAATTGCAACTTTTCCTGTAGAGAAATGGCCACCGTAAAATTGCGTCAAAATTAGATCGTTACAAAGGCATTCAGAAATGCTAGATATAAATAGAATATACATTTTATAAATGAGCTCCGTTTTGATATTCATTTGATTCGCTAAATAACTCTTGTATTGTAAGGTTACTTTATAAATATTATTAGTTTAAGTAAAACGCACAGAAAATGCTAAGAAAAATCTTGAATACTGTGAGTGTGACTTTTATTATGTTTCTGTTGAATTCATTCTTAAAAAAAATTCACTTTATATTTCTAGAATACTGTATAATAATTATGCTTCTTGAATGAAGTTAACTATTATATTTATATACGTGCAGTGGCATAATACACCAATGCAGTCAATGCGTTGTATTGGGGACCACGTGACGTAGGAACCCGAACGTTTTGCGCCATACAATACTTTCGTTAGTAGAATAAGCTATCACTTTTAATGTTGAGTTTTTTCCTTCAAATATAGCGAAGTCAACACTATTTGATTCCTATTTGATAATTTAATATTATAAAAATGATATCTGAACTTTTATTGGAATACAAGTCTTTAGGTTTTTTAAGAAAAAAATAAAATAATAACACTACTAAAAACTTTTTTTTTTAATGTGGTCTAAATATGGGCTAGTACTTTATTGATTATTTTATGACATATTTTACCCTACATATTAGTACATATTGATTTGAAAAATTTATTACTGAAGTTCACAGAAGAAAAATAATTTATTTACATAAATCACAAATGCACACGTAAATGTCCAATTTTCCAATTGTCCAAGAAATAGAATTGTAAAATACAGCAGTACTCTGTTAAAATGTCGAGATCGGGACCAGACCATCGCGAGGCATCATTTTTTTTCAACTACAAGTTCATATAAATGCGAGCCTAAAATCACACTTTTGATTTTTTTCATGAAAGTATTAATATTGTTGGAGACAAGAGCCTAGTATTGTTCTTACTATTTAATAGTAAAACCACGTTTTACTTAATATTGTTATACTTTATATACAATAAATATACCTACAGGGGGGGCCTTTTTCTCTATTCTCCATTGAGGCCCGATTTTTTTTAATTACGCCACTGTAAACATATATGCAATAGTCATAATAATTGTTTTAAATCTTAATTGAATCTAGTTAGATACTAACTATTTTCCAACAATAATGACAACAGTATGCAATAGCAACATATGACAAAACGGATGGATATAAATAAAACAATGTTATGACTCTACTTGAGTTTATTAGCACTACTAACTCTCATCGACAGGTGAAGTATTAAACTAACTACACACAAATATAAGAGATAATCGTAAGCCCTACCACCTAAGCCTTGTCTTCTATAAGTCGTTGAGTAGTACTAATAAACTCAAGTAGAGTTATAACATTGTTTGATTTATATCCTATCCATTATGGTGAAGCTCTACAAAGTTAACGCCGATCTATCAATAATATATGACAAAATATTTATATGAATAGAATTTTTATATGCACTCAGCACTTTGTACACCAAGCAATTGAACTTTGTTGAATCATGTGAAAAAAAAATTGTTTTATAATATAATAAATTAGTTATTATTTATAATATAAACTTATTTGGAATATTGTAAACAGAAATACCCAACAAATAATCCTTTATTTTATATTATATTAAGTGTAATAAATACATTAATATTATGTTAATATTTTTTTGCTTCCAATTGTGATATTACATACCTATATTTTATTATTAATAGAAAAAAGAAACATGATTTTTCAAGTTCAAACCCGCGGCGTATCAGTGCTATTGCAATCAACGCATTAGGGCCCACATTACTGAACCAATAGTGACTAATAATTTTGAAAATCCACCACAAAAATACGTGAAAACACCATCATTAAAGGATTTTTTCAGTTGCGAGTATAGGTATATAAATACTTTTTTCTATGAATATTATACATGACAAGAAATCAATTTTATCCTTACCGTTTAATGGATAAGTTGCGTAGTAATATATATATATTTTTTTTATTCATTTGACATTTTTTACAATTTTTTTATAGCGTGAATAAAGTATTTTACATTTTTTTTTTAATTACATGGTTTTTCTTTCGCTTACCTTTCCAAAAAAGATACCAGCTCTTGTGCTTGGAGAGGGAGTTACACCACAATAATTTTATATAATACCTTACATATTCTATTCATTGTCCATTTGTGTGCTTCTGAAGTATTCTGTAATATTGTTTACTGTCCAATTATGTGTTTTTGAAGTGTTCATTTAGTTTCTTTATAAACTCTTTTATATCCTTTATTTCTTTAATTTGTGTAGGGGGGCTATTGAAATTTTTTATCCCTAAATATATAGAATTTTGCTGATAGTGTTTGGTGTTACATTTAGGGATTTTAAAGTTATTTTTAAACCTTAATGATGTGCTTGTTTCAAATTTTATAGTGTTATTTTCTTTAATTAATTAGATATAATATTATTATATCTTATATTGTACATTACACATTAAAAGGGCCCATCCATTTTGCATTGGGGTCCAATTTTTTTAGTCACGCCACTGGCTCAAACAATGATATTAACCAATAGTTTCCACACTAATACCTTTATGCAAATGATTATAATTTCAAGTGTTACGGCCATTTCTTATCTTAATTAAATCATAATACGTAACACTATTTGTTCAGATAAAAGCGACTTAGGTAAAAAATGCAATTGCGGGGAAACTCTATGCACTTCATAAATAGGTTCCCAGGTAGTTATTACATATAATATGATACATTATTTTTTATGGAGATTGAAATCTGTATATATAATATTATAATTAATGCGAGCATTACAAGATTTATTAAATTAATATATGTAGTAATTAAAAGTATTTATTGTATAATACATACGTTAGCATTATGTATATAATACATTAATCTGCTAGGACCAGTTTGTATTTCATTGACGAGTTTTATTGTTTTATTTCGCTTAGTTATATATTGTGGATACCAACTGTTTGTATATTTTATCAATAAATTAAAATATACATAATTGAAGTGCTTGTTCGGTATGCTGTTTATCGTACGCCGATGATGCAATATTAATGGCGAATAATGAACAAGAATTACAGAGGCTAGTGAGTAGAATGTACGATGTATGCAAGGAAAGCGACCTTATTATGAATGTCAACAAGTCCAAAGTGATGATATTCGAGAAGGAGAAAAGCAAGACACCGCGCTAATTACTTGTAGGTAATGAATGTTTTGAACAAGTAGATGAGTTTGTGTATTTGGGAATTATATTTGATAGAAATGGAAAGACTGAGAAAGATATCTAAAGGAGGGTGACTGCAGAGAATAAAGTGAATGGCGCATTGAATGGAATTATAGCTAATAGGATCTTCTTGTCAACTGAGACAAGACTAGCGGTTCACAATAGAGTCCTGGTACCGACACTGGTGTATGAAAGTGAGGTCTGGAGCTGGCAGAAGAGAAACGAAAGTATCACTTAGACGTATATGTGACAGATCCATTTATGACAGAGTAAAGAATGAAGAAATAAGGAAAGAATGTAAAACTGATCTTAGTATAGTGAGTAAGATTAAGAAAGGATCACTTAGGCTGTTTGGTCATATGGAATGGATGAATGAGGAGAGAATAATAAGAAAGATATATGACGCGAGTGTTGATGGCACCAGAAGTAGAGGACGTCCGCGGAAGACTTGGCACGACCAGGTAAACCAAATACCGGAGGATGGTTCTGTTAGAAGCCTCAATAATCGTCGAGCTAGTATAAGAAGATGTATGAATGTGGATGAGGCGAAAATTGTGTATCAGAGCAGCAAAGTATGGCACTCTATCCTCTCTGCCTACCCCCACGGAGAAACGGTATGATTGTAAGTAAGTAAGTTTGGTATGGCAGTAAGACACTTGCCTAGTGTTTAGCTTAGTTTGAAGATAGTAATAGTATTGATTTGACATGTATTCCGAATTTGCATCTTTTTTTAAAATTAAAAGATATTCAAAAAAATTTCTTGTTTCCTTCAAAATTTTGTCGTAATCCAATTTCCATAAATCTCGCTGTACCTTGCAAAAAAATGTAATATTAATTCTTAATACAAATTAAATGTGCTTGTGATGTAGTGGTTATGATACTCATGTACTGGTCTAGTGGTCGGGGGTTCGAGCCTCGTTCCAGGAGGCCATCAAGTTAGTCCTATTTTAATAACACAAGCGTTTAGCTTAGTTTGAAAATAGTTAGAATATTGATGTGACACATATTCCGTGCACATCTCTAATTTTTTTTTTTAATAATTAATCAATTAGATTAATACAGAAATTAATACAGAAAAAATCTATATATTATAATTGATTCATTTAATTTGTATTAAAAATACCACAGAATTATGTTCTGAAACTGCAACTTCACAACAAAAATGTATTTTCATTAAAAAAAATTGATTCTATGTATTCAGTTTTCAGAGTAATGATTCGGAACATTCTGTTTTAATTTTCTCAATAAATAATATTAATTTTTAAAGACAATATATGATTGTTGTTAAGTTGTAGTTTTTCAGAACACAGTTCTGCCGTTGACAAATGGAACCGGGCTATATGACATCAAACACAATAAAATTTAAAAAGAAAATTATCTCCAAAAACGCAATATTTTTTTCATATCTATTCAAGTGGCAAATTATAATTTGTCAGATGGTTCTAGAACTATTTTATAAAAGATGCTTACATTACGTTCATATAAAACTTTCAAAAGTCCAGATAAAGGAATTATGTTGTTACGATTATATAAGTATCAAATATTTTCAAATTGAATGTACATAATGAAAGGAATGGGTTTTAATTTATTTATTTTATTTTCCTTCCAGAGAATGAGTTGGTGGGACTGGAGTCATGTCATCATCCCGACGCTACTACTCGCTATTATTCTTCTGATGGTGTTCTTCTTCCTCACTCTACTAGCGTTGCTTCGCCTGTATGCGTACTTAACCATGGGCAGATGTAAAAGTATGGTCAAGATGAATGGGAAGACGGTCATTGTCACCGGTGCTAACGGGGGTATCGGCAGGGAGACCGCCATGAACTTGGCAAAGCGTGGAGCCAGGGTCATCATGGCATGCAGAAACTTGGACTCGGCTAATAAAGTTAAAGGTATGTTTACAAAGCTTTCCTTTTTTACAATGCATATATATATTCAGATTTTTTATAAAATAAATGTATTTTTAAACGAGTCTGTGATGAGATATGTATCTCATTGTATAACATTACTCGCAAACTAATGAATTAAAAACCAGTTAAATTTATTAATTATATAGATATACATATAAAATCAATTTTATCAAAAAATATTATTGTTGCGCCACCAGGATTCGAACCTGGATCTCTCCAAACTGGGGAAGGTGCATTATCCAAATATGCTACAGCGACATTATTTTTGATGACAAATTTTCGAACCTATATGTCACACCTTTTCAAATTAATACATTTATCGTTCCATTGTTTGAAAGAGCCATCTACATTGTTTGTTTTTACGGAATCTTTGAGTAAACCGATAGCAAACACCAGAGTTAACAATTCATTTTTATTAAATTTTGGCACATTGATACAACTTACATATTATTAAGGAGAACACATTCTTATTGTGAAGTTGTAATTATTCAGAACAGACGGTCTAAAACAAAATAGGATGGCTCTTTCAAATAATGGAACGATAAATGTATTAATTTGAAAAGGTGTAACATAGATTCGAAAATTTGTCATCAAAAATAATGTCACTATAGCATAGTTGGATAATACACCTTCCCCGGTTTGGAAAGAGATCCAGGTTCGAATCCCGGTGGCGCAACAACAATATTTTTCGATAAAATTGATTTTATATGTATGTATATCTTTATAATTAATACATTTAATTAGTATTTAAAAATATCACAGACCTATGTTCTGAATAATTACATCACAATAAGAATGTGTTCTAATTTTCCTTCAATGTAATTTTCTCACTTAACACTTTTTTAATAGATTCATTGAAATATACATGTATAAGTTTTCCAAAGAATTAGGTAAAACATTATATCTTGAATCTTATGTAATCTTTACATACCAAGGTGCAAGTTGCTCCAGGGACAATGTTAAAGATGTATAAACTGTATAAAAAATTATTTCAACATTGTAAATTACAATATTCTACAGTGTCTGCTCGTAAATTTTACAAAATATATTTGCAAACACACCTATCCTAGGCTGCTCTTAGGCAAGTGGCCAAATGCCATCCCTACTCTATTTCTACTTGCCGTAGTAATAAAGTATAAGACAATAATTAAAAAATTAAAAATATAATAAATAATGGTTAAAGAAAGTATTTTTAAAAGTCAACAGCCATTTCCACTCTCATCTGCATTGTTGGGAACTCTTTTATAACTTTGTGTGTTATTTTATGATACTTGACCCTTGGCCCATTTTGCGAGTGTGAACATTTATTTTGGAGAATTTCTTCAAATAATTGTTTATAATTTTATGTTCTCTTGTTGTTTTCAATCTTTCCAAGTTTGCATGTCTGCATGAATAGTTAAAATTAATTTTGTATTTAATCTGCTAACAACTTAAGACACTTAACTCATGGATTCCTCCATAACGGTCAGCGATTCCATGTCCGAATGAGTTTGGATTTTGAATTTCCTTGATCTTAAACCTTAATAAAAAAAAATTAAAAAAATTAAGTCCTCAAAAAGGGAAAAATGCTGAGGGGAAGGGTAAAACTTTATTTTGAAATATAAAGTTACAATAGTTCCTATGATAATTCATCAAAAGATTGAAATTCTCGTGACAAATTTTACTGCGGTACCAGCTGAATAAATATTTAGTATTTTTTTTTTTGCACACACATTTTACCAAGAATTAGAAGGAACATTGTAAAAACCAACAACAGAACACATATTGTCAATACAAATTAAATTAATCTATTAGATAGATGTACAGAAAAAATCTATTTATCGTAAAAGTATTTAGTTGCTATGGATATATTTATTTAGGGAAGCGGAAACTATTACCGTATGGAGTCTATTTCACCGTAACAAACAATGTACAGATATTTACCTCACCTAATGCATGTATTATGGCATGTTAAAACTAGTCACAAGTATAGGCTTCAATTAAACAAGTGTTGTAAGAAGGAGTGCATGTTTTTTGTTTTACAGCCGACCACTATAAATTTTGAAAAAATTAAACTCAAATTTAAGTACATTTTTTTAAGCTAATATTATTGACAATTGTCTATTTTTGGCTCTGGATTTCCAAAATATTTCATCTCAAAAGTATTTATGATCATAATTTATTATGTATTTCCACAATTTTTGGTTTTGTCGAGACAGGTACATTCGGTTAATTACCGTACACAATTTACGTATATTAACCAAGATTGTACAATATTAGACTTTATTGGCTATGTGTGATAAACAGATTTTCGATTTCATTATTATATTTTTTCAGAAGTGTTGCCTGTGAGAAAAAAATGGATGTGGTATTCAATTTATGAGAACTCAGAACCCAATAGTTCAGAAAAAAAAAATTATGGTGTAGATGCATTGTATGTGCTGCTTGGGCCTGTGCTCTTTGTAGTGGTGAAGACAATCCTAGATATTATCATTGTGATTATTGCAAAAACTAACCATTGCATCTTTTCTTCATTTTTATATAACATAATTAGATTTCTTTATTTTATTCATAGTTTTTGCCAAAAAAAAGATGTCTATTTTAGTTTTTCTAATATTGTAATAATACTCGTTATTTAATTTACAAACATTTCCAAAATATCTGAATTTTACGTTCTTACACCAAATACAATTATCAGATTGCCTTAATTATTGTTGTTTTCTTAAATATGTCCCAAAAATAACATACGAACCTAATTGATCATTAATTGTAAAAAAAAATGGTACAAAACTCTTTTATACACAATTTAATGTTCAAAATAATTGTACGATTGAAGCTGATTATATAAGCTATCTAAATTCAATTAAAGAATTTCAATATGTCCTCGCTATTTAACTAAAAATTACAAATTAGCTTAGTGTACGGCAATAGCCTCCTCTCCCCTAAATATTTTTTCGATAAATAGATTTTGTCTGTACGTCTTTCTAATTGATTAATTTAATTTGTATTAAAAATATCACAGAACTGTGTTCTGAAATTGCAAATACATAACAAAAATGAGTTTTCATTAAAAAAATATTCTTTCAGATGAAATCGTTGAAGCTACTAAGAACAATGAAGTCATCGTTATGAAGCTCGATCTCAGTTCATTGAAGTCAGTTAGAGAGTTCGCCGAAGAGGTTATAAAGAACGAACAGAAGTTGCATGTTCTCATCCACAATGCCGGATACGCGCAGACCTTCAAGAAGACTGTTACTGGTGACGGTTTAGAAATGACAATGGCGACAAATCACTACGGACCATTCTTACTGACACATCTGCTCATCGACTTGATGAAGAAAAGTGCTCCAGCTAGAATTGTGGTAGTTGCATCCGAGTTGTATCGTCTAGCGTATCTGAATCTGGAAAATCCCAACCCCACCACCACCTTCCCTGCCTATCTTTACTATGTCTCTAAATATGCTAACATCTGTTTCACTAAAGAGTTGGCCAGACGTCTGGAAGGCTCCAAGGTCACCGCTAACTGTCTCCACCCTGGTATGGTCGACTCAGGAATCTGGCGCAATGTCCCCTTCCCTCTGAACCTTCCAGTTATGGGTATCGCCAAGTTGTACTTCAAAACACCGACTCAAGGGTGCCAGACCTCGGTCCATCTCGCTGTGTCTGAGCAATTAGAGAATATTACCGGAAGATATTACATGGATTGTGCTGAGAAAGATGTTCATTCTGGAGCTAGTGATATGGCCGCAGCTAAGAAACTCTGGGAGCTATCTGAAGATTTGGCCAAACTTCAACCGACTGATCCTAAAATCTAAGATTTATTAAGTATAAACTAAATAATACACGTTTCTAGCACATTTGTGTCATAAACATTTTTTTTTTTTTGATTTTAGCTATTTTTTAATGTATGCTATTTTATAACCATGCTGTACTGAATCATTATTTATTGTTATAGAAAAATGCTTACAATGATGTATCAATTTAAAGTTATTCAGGTGATGTATGAAACTTTTTAAAAATAATAAATGTGACTTTTTTTTAATTTAGTTTTTTTTTTTTACTTTTAAATTATGTACATAGTTTTTCATTATGCTACATATAAAATTGTTGCTATTCGTACTGTGAATTCTAAATATTAAAACAGAACATTGTTCACACAATCATAGAACGGTATCACTACTCTGTATAGTTATTTGACTACGTTCATTGAATCATCATCAAAAATGATAAAGCTAACGGCCAACCAAATTAGTGCTCACACTCTGGCTTTATTTTAAAATTGGTCAATCATTAAAAAAAATCAAATCTTTACCAATGTCTTCTTGTGAAGTGTTACAATAACAATATAACTAGACTTGACTAATAAACTTAATGTAAATAATTAGAAAATGCTTACCTTCTGCACAATTTTATGAGTTATCATGCCTAAAGTTATAAACCTTATATTCTCTCTACCTTATGATAAATACAGGATTCATAAAACTAGTGTGAAACAAATGATTTTATTTCGAATTTGTTGTATTTTGTCTGATGCAATTTTCTCATAGAATAATATCCGACTCTCAGTCGAATGGGCCTAACACTGTTGCTTTTTTCCAGATTATTTTGGTGATTAGTATATACATATATATATATATTTGGGAATAAAATCCAGAAATTTTTAGATTGGCACGTGGCCAGTGATTTAAAAAGAGAGAAAGTTGAAAAAGAAATAGTGAAAAATACAAATACATACATGACAATGTAATGTGTAGTAATAATATAATCAAATATAAAAATACACAACATGAAACTCTATTATAAGTATGGAGATGTCAGTGTGATTAAATCATTTAAATACACCGGTTGAGGTACCTGCATCGCATGGAAGAACAAGAACACACGTAGAAAATTTAGTGTCACCTGCAAATGGTATGGTAGTAAACTACCGTGCTCTGAGGATGATAAACTGAATATCACTACAGATGGAAGGAATTTGTAATAAATTCTGCAAGCAGCCAAGACTCACCTTGGGTTATAGGATAGCTCATAATGATAATATCAATAATACAAGAATGAGATATTGCATAAATATAATTCAAAGAATCTCAATAATTTTAAAAAATCCCACATAATTAAAAAAAAAAGCACATATATAGTACTCTCGATTATCCGGGGTTGTATTAACCGGATTGCAAATTAACCAGAGTAAAAAAATTTGATATTTTTCAAAATATTATTAAGAATGCAAAAATAATTTTTAATTTTCATTCATTCAATTACATAATATATAACAGACAAAATTATTATTTTAGATTATCCGGGTTTTTTTATCCAGGTTAATTTTTTCTCTACCACTCCAAATAGTCGAGAGTCTATATTAATAAACGATCATTGCACATTTATGATATAAAAAATCAAAAAGCTTCTATGTGATTACGAGTCTATAAATGTTATCAAATCATTCAATGCTTCTTCTGTTATATTTGTCGATCCATTGGATGTATTATTTTCATTCAACTCTTCATCAGTTATTGCAATTGAATCATTACATGCCAAAATAGGTAACAGCATCTCAGGTCTTATGTCAATTAAAGATATTTCGTTTTTTTTGGACCGAAGAGATTTTCTTGACACACTCTTTTGAAGTTCTTCCATATGTAAATCTCTCGTCTTTAAAAGATTATCAAGATGGCTCACCTATGACATAGAAAAATGTAAAACCAAAAGTTTTTCAATATCAATAAGAAGTCTTAAAGAATGAAAATATTGTTCATAACTCTAATAAAACATTGTTATACATATACGAGTTTTAGAAGACAATCTATACATACAAGCAAATCATAATACACAGGTCAGTTTGTAAGTTCTTGCCTATTTTTGTGATATTATGAAAAAAGGAAACAAAATCCATTTTATTCTTTTAATCAGTGATGTATTTTCCTTCACTATTGACAAATTTTTACTACATACATTTTTGATTAATTTCTAATGCATTTAGGATAGAAATTGATGATAAGTTATTTAATTTTTAAATGGTAAAGTTGATGAATAACTGACATGTGCATTTCGAAACAGAATTAAACTTATTTTGCAAGGCAAATTATTATTTTTCATGAATCATTTCAGGTTACAGCGTGTCTTATGGACTGACTTGATAAATATTTGTAATTAAAACAGTGATGTCATCCAACCGTTTCGCAACAGTTTGCGCCAACCGGTTGTTTTAAATACACCAACTTTATAAAATCAACCAAGTTAAGAAAAACCAAATAAATAAATATATTTTCATAAAATACAAAATTTAAAAGCCTGCCCTGGGTGCAATATATAATATTAAAAGTATGTCCCTTGACTAGACTCAAGTAATAGGAATTATAATGAAGATATTACATATGGGTAATATTATGATGCATCATAATACTTAATTTTATTCCATATGTTTGATAATAAATATGTACATATTTAAAAAGGTGTATAGATGCTATTTGAAAAAAAAACACTGAACCTGTCGATATAAAATTAGGTCGACACCACTGAATTCAAACAAGAGATTGTTTGGGTTTTTGAGGTAACAAGATTACTATAATATAAGTAGACAATCACATTTTTAAGTAGAAACAATATTAACTATATGTGTATAAATTAAACATACATTATATATGCACGAATATGATTTAATTTATATGTTGTGCATGGTGCATTTACATGGTCACTCATAATATGAGTATGCCTATAATAGATCACGGATACTTGCATATTGATTCATGACGCATACTTACACATTAGTTGAGATAAATAAACACTAGCAAAAGTAATGTGATCAATTATGTAATATTTTACCTTCTGTTTTAGTATTTCTATTGCTTCATTTTTTTCTATTAATTCATTCTTGACAGTTTCATAGGAATCGTATGAGATAACTTTTTTCTTAAACACTTCTGTATTATCTCCTCCACATCTTCTTCTGATTGGTATAACCATTATATCACCTTTTGTACATTAGATTAATTAATTTAATTAATATTATTACAAATAAAAATATTATGGGAAGTACTTGCTACACGATAAGTAAAAATATTTCAGTGAATGGAAAGACCTGGCATAAGCAGGTGGGATATTGTAAAATCAACGAGTGTACACAAGGTGTGACAGTTTAACTCCCGGGACGCCCCGTGTCACCCGCAACATAATTGTATTGAAAGCATGTGAGTATTTGTGTTTGAACTAACATGTGTGTAAATGCTTAGTGCACTCACTGTAAGAGACTTTTTAAGTGCTCAATTTATTTATTTATATTAATATTAAATTTTAGTAAAACTCTCTGAACCTAGTACATAATTCAAAGTTCACATTATTCATCAAGTAAATCTGTACCAACTACCCAAACAGATATAATAAACTAAAGTATCTCTTACTGTCATCATCAATAGCTCCCACATCGTACCAACTTCCATCGCTGGATAATTTATCTCCTTCGGATTCTTGTCTTTTTGTATCCTCATCTTTTCTTATTTTATCTCTCAAATCAAGTAAAACCTTATCTATAACTCCGGGAACACAGTTGCAAATATCTGCAATTGATTTTTCATCCACGTGAATATGAAGCTTTTTGAGGACACGTTTATTTAATATACTCCAGTTTTCCAATTTAGTTGTAAAGGAAAACCTCGAACTGTAGTTATGCATATCAATCAACTTCGGATAGTACTGTTTAATAATCTCGGCCAAAAGCACTAAAAACATATTTGAAATGTAAATAATGATAAATAAAACTATCAATTCAACATACATATTATGATTTTTGAATTCTTCCAATAGACAGTTAGCATAACCTTCGTCCTTTTTAAATATTTTACAAGTTTTAAAACATATATGTATGAAAACTGACAATTAAGCAGACTGGATAGGTTCATCAAAAGCATGTTAATCATTTTGTTTAAATTATAAGAGAAGAATTGTGCACTGATAATTTGTTCCCAAAGGACATACCGTTAATGCAGCAATCTATCTGGAGATAGTGAAACGTTTACACAAGCTAGTAACTAGTAACAGTAGCTGAACAAAGTTCCGGCATACACAGCCATTGTTGTAAAGAACTTTTTCACCAAAAATCAAATCACCATACTGGAACACCAGCCCTGTTCGCCCGATCTGGCCCCTCTGGACTTTTTTCTATTCCCCGAATTCAAGAAACATAAAGGATCATCATTGGGACTATTTTGAAGGAGACCATGTGGCAGATAATAATATATCTACATAAATAAGTATGCTCTGTAATAGTAATAAAAAGATTCTACCAACTTAATTGTCAGTCCTCACACATGACAGTTTAGGAATTTGTAGGGATACATAATCTCAACTTGTTACATATATATTCGCATTCATTTCACAATGACTATAGTTGTATTTTTACCATGAAGGTTATTAAACCAACGTCTATCAATATCTATAGCTAAAATAAATTATCTCAAGAGTAAAGGTCGATATATATTATTTGGCTCAATCTTTTCTTCACATAAAATACAATATAGCAGCGTTTTAATGATATTTTTAATAATTAAAAAACTTTTCATAAATTTATTTCTTAGTTAAGAAAGCAAAGCATAAGTACTCGTACTTAATGCATTTCAGTATGCCTGACTTATTTTAATTTAGTATTGTACATATTATATAAAGACTAATTACATTACAAATTTTCTTATATAAAGGATGTCCAGCGGAAATTTTTTTTAAGTTTAATATTAAATAAACAAAAAAAACTACAATGTTATTCTCATATTTTATTTATACAAAATGGAGTTTAACGATGCAGATTTTACATTTTATAAACAATATCGTCTAAATGCCATCCATTTCTCTTAAGACACTCTTGCAATTGAATTTTTAAATTTACAAACACGCGAGAGCAAAGCATTGGTTCAATGGCAGCAACTTCACAGCGGATATTTTCTTGTAGGACCTGAATTGTTCGAGGATTGTTGCTGTAAACTCTCAACTTAAGGTATCCCCACAAAAAAAGTCGCATGGTATAAGGTCCGGTAACCGAGGTGCCCAGGGCATGTTTCCGTACTTGCTGATTAATTTATTGAGAAAAATTCCCCTTAGCTTCTCCATTGAAACTCTAGCTGTGCGTGGAGTGGCCCCGTCTTGCTGAAATTGTGTTCTGTTGTTGAACCCGGGAAACAGCTGCAGTTGCGGTACCAAAAACTTGTTGATCATTCGGCAATACACGTCAGCAGTGACTGTCTCTTGCTGGTTAAAAAAATAATAGCCAATTATCCCTCGGACAGAAATTGCACACCATACACGTTTTTGGACAATACAAATGTTTAATGGCGTTTTCGGGGCACCAGTATCTCATGTTTTGTTTATTAACATAGCCATGGATATGAAAATGTGCTTCATCAGTAAACAATATGTTTCCAAGCGTTCGCATTGTTTCAAAACGTTCCAGCACCGTTCTCGGTAAGGTTTCACGTAAAGAATAGTCATTTTCGTTGAGAAACTGCACGATTTGCAATTTGTATGGGTGAAACTGTAGTTTCTTTTTCAAAATATTGTGCATTATTGATTTTTTAATTCTAGTATAGGCTGCGATCTTCCTTATCGATTTACGCAAATTGCGCATAATTTCACGTCAAACTTGAGCCACATGTTCTGGCGTCGCTGTTGACGTTGATGATCCCGAAGGAGTTTAGTTAACCATTGTCCCTTCTTTTCTGAACTTTTGAACCCAACACCAGATAAGTTGCTTCACTTACTCGTCGAATATTAAAGTGAGTAGAAAAAGCGCGATGCGCACGAACCAATGAATCACTGCACTTTAAATATTGTTCAACCACGAACGTGCGGTGCGCTCCCGACCAATGACTCATTGCGACTCCGCATATCACGCGCGTAGAACAATACCCACCCCACTTACCTCATTCTGATGGCTTACGAGCAATACAATTTAATCTTGAAATTTTTCCACTGGACATTTTACATATGAAAAAAAATCAAAATTTTGAATGTGGACGCGTGAAATAATCTTTATTTTTTTAATGTACCTATGGAGTGTTCTCGCCTCCATGATTGAGTGTTATATATATTTGTGAGTTTGGGCAAAAGTTTATTGAAGCAAAAAGAAATATTGAAAAATAGTAAAAAAAAATAAGATGTTTATACGTACTTCCATCAGAAAAATCTCTATGGATTCGCTTCTTAGGTCTAGAAAGACTTAATTGGTCTAACCATTCTACTATTTCTGTCACTTTCAAAATGTTTAAATCATCACTCTTATTGCACTCAGACATTGTAAAAATATTTATAAAATCCTCCCTACGACCTAAACTTCAAAATACACTATTGTTTCATTATGTCACATGATCCATATTGTTATTATATTTGAATAATAAAAGTCTTCCAAAAATGAAAAATAAGTACCTGCTTATTTAATTAGAATTGATAATGTATACTTTAGCAATTGAATTAATAATAACTTAATATTTAAATGTTATTGAGTACATACAGGGATTTTACATTTTATGCCAACCAGTTTCAAACTGATCAAATCTGTACAGACATACATGCATATTACCGAATCTAATGTGAATTTAGATATATGTAAAAGGATGAGTCATTGGATACTTTTTTAAACCTAGAGCTCTTGTTTTGCTCAACTATCTCATGCACCAGCTGCCAGTCTGTTGATGAAAAGATTCAAGTTTTTTACCTCCCCAAGAACACCACATTCATGATCCAGCTACTAGATTAGGTGATGGTGTACATGTTTAAAATTTCCCTTTCAAAAATAATTAATATTTTCGTGTTTTTTACAAAAATGTGGGTTTTTATTATTTAAATTAAACACATTATTAGGATCGATATAAATATTATTTAATAAGAAATTATTATGTTTTTTATATAAAGCTTGATTTTAAATAGTAGCTGAAGCCTCATAGCATGTAAGTAAATACAATATATTATTTTAAATACATTTGTTCTCACTAACACAGTATTTTAAAAATGTTGAAAATTGATATGTCCAGAAAAATATACCGAAAATGAATTTAATGGTCGCTTTTTTTTATAATGCTTGTATTTTCTTAATTGTGACAAATAACATTCAGTTTATTAGTTTTACATTAGTGTAAAAGTCTTATCTAAGTAATAGTTTTAAAAAAAGTCAAATCTAGTGTACATCTTCTAATATAAATTAATAATAAAAACCCACATTTTCGCAAAAAATATAAAAATATAAATAATTTTTGAAAAGACGCTCATAACCAGAGTTACAGATGGAAATTACTTTGTAGAATTATAGACAACTTGACAATGCCTTACTAAAAATTTGTTTGTGTTTTAATTTCTACTATAAAAATTCTAGCAAAAGTAATTTATTTGTCATAAGAAAAATGGGTGCAAATAAAACGGGTCAAAATCTTTGGGAATATGCTATTTTTGTTAACAATTCTTAGTCTCCATCGACCGCAGGGTACATTATTAGGGCTGCATAATAAACCCTGCAATGGGACACAAAGAATGTCCCTCTGATCTTTCTGATCTATGTCCAGGACAAGGTAAAATAATTCAGAAAACTTCACATAGAAGTTCTCTAATTTTATGTATATAGGATTTTTTTGAAATGTACATGTATTTAATAAAAAAAAAGTTTAATTTATATATTTTTATTATACAAAAATAACACATCTATATAACAAGATGATATAATAGATTATTTTTTGTTAATATCTATACACAAATATTACACGAAAAAGATAGTTCGATATATCATGGTTTTTTTATGAGCGGTAATGAAATTTGACAGTTCTGTCCCTTTTCATACTTCCTCAGGCGATGAACGTTTAAACAGATGCTATCGGTTTACTCAAAGGTATTTGAGATTCCGCAAAAACAAAGTAGATGGCTTTCAAATAATGGAATGATAGATGTATTAATTTGAAACGTGTAACATATGGGTTCGAAAATTTGTCATCAAAAGTACTGTCTGCTGTAGCATAGTTGGTTAAAACAGCTTCCCCTGATTGGAAAGAGATCCAGGTTCAAATCCCGGTAGCAACTATATTTTTCGATAATTTTTTTTTTATATATATATATATATATATATTTCTAATTAATACATTTAATTAGTATTTAAAATATCACAAACCTATGTTCTGAATAATTACAACTTCACAATAAGAATGTGTTCTCTTCAATAAAAAATATTTTCAAGATATTTTTTTAACCTTCAACAGGGGCTATATGTTTCAAATATATAGTTTCTGTATCACATTGTAAGAGATGATAAAAAATGTTAGATTCTGAACACCAATGCCAACACAAAATAGTGGACTGCAATAAAAAAGCGTTATTGTACATTTGATGGGACATTCAAAGTGCGATTCATTTTGAACTGCACACAACAAGACAATTTGAACTTTTATGACAGACTGAGACATTGCACCTTCAGACTACCACCCATTTCAAAACTTTTCAGTAGACAAAGAATACTCCCGAAAACACAATATTCAAAAGGATATTACTACTTTCATTGAAGTTTTGCCAGAATTTTTATAAAAGTGGCATCAAAAACTTGTAAAATGCTGGAAATGAAATGAAATAAAAATTAAAATCCACAAACATTAATTAAATTATATTTAAAAAATATCATGAGTTATCGGACTACCTAAAATAATTATAAAACACTCCACTGTGATAAATGAAAAAGAAAACCTTCAGCAAAATTCTCAAACAAAAGCACTGACTTAAATCAAAAAATATTTTCATTAAAAGAAAATACTAATAATATTTTGCAATAAATTATGAACACTGGATTATATTTAACTTAAATTATAAATAATTAATATTGCATCACCAACCAATATAGTTATGGAAGATTTTTAATTTATTCCTCTACATCTTCAAATCGAGTGTTCACTCTCTTCAGTCTCTAATTTTTTTCCGACTTATTATTTTCAGCGCTGAATTGATAATTTTGCATGCTCTGACCTTGTTGACCTTTGCGTCCTATTCTCCAGAACTAAGTAAACTATATAGCAATTTGCGTATATGTAGAAAAAATGATGACAATTCTGAACAAAAATTTAAAAACTATTAGGGTGATTTTAATATTGAAATTAAAAAATGTTACAATTAATTTAATCCATTTCACAATTGTTAAATACCTCTCCTTCATATGTTCCATCATTTCTTTTCTCGGAGAATGTTGGAAGTTTTTATGAAAAAAAAAAAGTATTGACTGAGTCACTTCTGTATCATTTTGGAAAGTTTTCCCATTTAATGCCGAGCCCTGCAGTGATATGACGAGGTAATCTATTTGATAATCAAACAAATATCAGATATCTTATAGAAACAAAGCTATTTTTTGTTATATTTAATGGAAAATATATGGAAGTATGGGGTAATTACAGGGCTTACGACCTGTTTTCGGCTGGCTTAAGTGAAAACTTTATATAAATATAACGTTCACCAATTTCACCCCTCCATTTCCACATTTATCAAATTTTTTTGTAAGTTGTATATATGTTTAATATGTGGACTCGTTTTGAGTACCACTACACCATCTATGGACCAAATTTTATAATTCATTTTTTCCCTTTTTTTTTAAACAGTATATATGTCATCACTATAGATGGCGATGGTGTAGTGGTACTCGAAGTGAGTCCACATATTAACATATACACAACTTTCAAAAAATTTGCTAAATGAAGATTTTTAATGAATTTTAATATTTTCAAGGTATATAAATAAAATTAATCTAAATTGAGATTTTAATGAGTTCAGCATCTCGCACGTGAAATACAGCACAAAAATAAGAATACCGTCAAGTTACACAACAGATTGGTCTTAATATTTGTTCAAAAATAACGCATTCATTTATCAATAAATCTATTTATCTTTCACTGCATAAAATGTATATACATAATACAGTGTCCGGGTCGGAGTCATAATCAATTTTGCTTAATAAAAATTTGCAGAAAATATCTAAAATCGTTAATTATATACAATTTGGTCAATGCAAATTACAACTTAATAATAGCATAACTAATATTTAAAGCTATTTTAGTAAAAAGCTTTAAAAATCATTTTCAATTCACGCTACATGTAACACAGTATTAATCATTAAAAGCGTACAAACACATAAATAATACTTTATTTACTGTGGCGTGCTGTTAATGTGAGACCAACATGATTCATTCATCGGCGAACCAGTACCGTTGCATTTTAATTGTTTATTACTTACTACATAACAGCTATTGAGATATTTTGTAAGTTTCAAACTTAACAATGACAAGCCGAGTAAATACAACCACAAAACAGAACCAGATTAATTAAAAGAAAGGATTAAAAGAAAAATAATCTACCACAATTTTGTTTAAGCATGCTACAAAAGCTGTACAGTAAGACATATTAAGCTTAAAACATATTTCATTCATTTGTTTCCGTGCGTCGAATTTTAAAATCTAAGCTCGGACTGAGCAGATCTGGAACTGATGATAAATATTGTAGTTCATCTTTTTTCAATACTTTCTTATCGACATCTTTATTGTGACCGAGGTCAAGATTCTCTAAAAAAGAATCAACTGTTTTAGAACTGGTGTCAACCTTATTCTCGCCAGTAACCCCTAATCTAGACTTAAACTCTTTATACATAGCTATAAGAGATGTAATAGATTTTCGACGAATGGGACTAATCTTTTGATTAGGAGGCGTGTATTCGGGTACTTTAAAATCTCCATCAGAGAATGTATCAATTTCAATTCTGTTTACGAGTGAAACTGTTTCTGTAACAATGCCACACTGATCATTGAATGGAATATTTTCCTTTTGAGAGGAACTTGTTAGATTTGGTGTGGATCCCAATTCGTCAAGAAAACTTGAATAATCAATTTCTTTCACGCCGGAAATTCGTTCGTGCAGTGTTACAGACACGGGTCTGTTGATTCGCGACCTTTTATTAGATTCCTTCTCGTCTCCGGAAAGTAAATTGGGCGATGACTGAGTTTTCTGTAAAATAGACAAGTCCTCTGAACTCTCGTTGAACAGATTTCCCCATGTCTTGCGAAAAGAACGGTTATTGAGTTTTAAACTTGGGATCTTACGATCGCTTATCGGTTTCTTTTTTATCGATGTAAACATACTCCTGAGATTATTTGACGAGAATTCCAACTGTTTCCTTTCCGTGCCAAAGCGACTGATTGTTGTCATGTTGTGCTGATTCAGAGATGTCCTGTTAGAATCTGAAAACTTTTCCATATTTCTTTTCAATTCCGCAATATCTTTCATATAGGCGGGTTTGTTGTTTGTAGTATTTAATGACTGTTTCTTTTGAGAATCAAACTCTAAGCCATTTCTTATAAGTGAATAACACTGTTTCTCCAAAGAACATTTACCTACGTCATCTTCTGGTACATACACCACTTTTGCATTTTTGAAAGGATGTTTGAATTCTAAAAATTTTAATCTTTCTAAACAATTACACCAGTGATCGGAAGTGTCTTCTGAATATTTGGGTTGCACGTACATTGAAGGAATGTTTGAAACTTCATATATTCCAGAAGATTCCACACTTGTGCAAGAATACTGTTCTGGGCCCATCACCTCCTGAAATAAATAACAGAATGACATTAAAAATAATTAAAATATTTTTTTAACAATAAAATTTGAAATATAGAAAAACACTTTTGTATACTCTTTACATTTACCTGGTGTTTTATTTTCACCTTTATCGATACCAAGCGCCTTCATAACTTTTAAAAGATTTTGGAAGCACAGAGTATCGATCCCAGTACCTCTCATATGCTAAGCGAGTGCTCTACCATTGACAACTCTACAACTGACCGTTGCGTTTTCGCAACGTCACCGTAAAATGGGTTGAATATAAATTGTATTTGTTCTTCCTGGCCTTTTTTATAAATGACGATTAATAAGCAAATTAACATTTTCTGAACCGGGGATCGTCAAAATCGAATCCTGAAATTGCAATTATGCCTCGAGATTGGATTCACCACATATAACATTACTAAATTTGAAGTACACGACTTTATACACGAGAACATTGTAAATATTTATGTGGAAAAATTATAATCAAAATTTACAAAAACAAGAAAGATGACATACCTTTAATTGATTGTGAAATTTAAACGCTTCCGTGGTCAACTCTTTGGACTGCTGCTTTATAAACACAATGAGTTTTTTTTTCTCTTTTAAAATATTTTGCAAACAATCAGTAGATTGACTAGGAATGTAGGATTGAAAACAGTGAGAAATAATGACTGAATATGATTTGAACATATTTGGAAAATCCAAGACTCCGTTTTTAATGTTGTTTTTTAAAATGGCACTCTGTGTGACCGACAAACCATTATCAAATAAGGCGGGAACTTGAAAATTATCTCTTGAATCATCATATTCCAAAATTGAATCTTTACATGGATGTTTTGTATGCATTGCTACAAGTTGATCACTTCTGTTTCTACATTTCCTGACCAGACTGAGAATATTAGAAGAAACATCGTGCCAATCACTTTGTTTGTCTGAGATTTTTGTTTCGATGAAAGTATGCCATTTCGTTATTAAATCAGGAGTTATAAAAATATCACATAATTCTCTGCCAAAATCAGGATCCGAACCTCCAACCGCGCAATTAATATTGCTAAACACACCTTTGAGTAATTTCATCTTATGCAATTTATCTCGTATAATAATTGGCATGTTTCTTTGGTAAATATCGGCAATATTTTTCATATTTAGTGACATAGTGTGCCACTGTGTGACTTTGTTGACAAGAATTTCTTTAATGTTGGCATTTTTAGGAAGAATTTCTTCAACACTTATTTCATTTATGTTCAAATTGACTTGACTAGTAGCCGTACGTTGAATGTGAAGTTTAAGAGCCACCTGCGACAGTTCAAACAAGAGCTTGGCTACTTTAATACCTCCAGCGTTCACTATCCATGATGGCATTATATGTGAAATATGACCAACATGCTCTTTGGAAATGCTACTGACGAATTTTAAAAATTCACTGCGATATTTTGCTTCCATTTTTATTTCAAACATCGCCCAAGATGACGAAGAGGTGACACATTTGTGATCAATTATAGACATCAAATAAAAAGATATGTGGTGGAATGCAGTTCCATTAGGCTTCTCAAATATTCCTTCCTTAAAATGTGCAGCTACATCTTTGCCCATGGGGTAGCGTAAGCTAAGAAGATAAACATTTCTATGCAGGGCCTTATGAAGCTTAGTATTGATCAAAAGCTTTTGGTTTAGGCTAGCCATTTCGAAAATCTTCCAAAAGATGGAACAGTGAAAAATAACTTATTTTTACATTCCTGACAGTCGTTTCTTATGTACAGACAAATATCACGCCGGAAATATTCACTGAAAACTAAATTTTTCAACACTCGAATCAAAATTTTTGACAATTTTCAAACAACACAAGCCGTTGATCCTGTTAATAATGTTGGCACTACAAAAGACGAAAAATCTATTGGATTTCGGGAAAGTACCTACTTCTCCAACTATAAACAGATACCCAAAACTCAATCCGATTACGCTTTAAAGTGCCCTTGCAACACTAATACGGTGATATGTCAAGTGTCATTTTAATTAAATATATATGAATTTAACCTTACATTCTGGACTAATAAACGTGATATTGTAAAACATAAATAAATCGGTAATATATTAACAGTTAAAATGAAATAACTATAACACTATTATGAAGCTCTCTGATATTTGAGCTTATTTTATACCAGAAATAATTTAATGGATCTGTGCAATGGGTTATAAAATAAGATTGTCCACTGTTTTCATTGTTTGCATAACAACATCTTTTGCAGTGACATGCCTTGTGGCTATTTTGCCATTAACCTCAGGTAAAAATTATTTGATTGTACATATATACTGACAAATCGCGCTTCTTTCCTTCACTTTCTGTCTTGATATTAATTTTCCCTTATTGCACATTCCTAAAACCATCAGTTATTTTACGTGATCAGTGAAATAAACATTCATTCTACATAAATTTCTTGAGTATTTTTATTATGCTCCATCATAATATGCGAGGTGTGATTGACAAGTACAGATTCAACAATTTTTTGACTTGTAAGCCAAAAGTGTACGCCTTTTGTTTACCTTATCCAATAACTCTAATTTCTTTTAAATGTTATGTATTAAGCAGGATTGCAGTTTTATTCTTGGAATTGAAAATAGCGATTAATTTAGGCTTGCGGAAATTAGCATGCTGGGAGAGAAATTGAGACAAACATTGCATAACCTTACTTTTCTAAATATAATTTGAACAATACAATTCCATAGATTTTTCTTCATTCATGTTTTTTCCAATTTTTTTCTGATATTTGAACTCTTTCAGATGGATGTATATGCACTGTAGATGAAAAAATCTCCGAAATAAACTCTTTCAAGAAAGTATCCGAAGACAACAATGGGAAAGGACACAAGCTCGCCATACTGGTTCCATTCCGTGACAGATTCGAGGAACTCTTAGTGTTTGCACCGCACATGAAAAAATTTCTTTCGCAGAAAAACATAGACCACCACATATTCATAATCAATCAGATCGATCAGTACAGATTCAACAGGGCATCACTGATAAATATCGGTTTCCTTCAGACAAAGAATAAATATGACTATATAGCAATGCATGATGTAGATTTACTACCGATGAATAAAGACCTTAGTTATGACTATCCTGAGTTTGGGCCTTTTCACGTTGCGAGTCCAGACTTGCATCCAAGATATCACTATTCTACTTTTGTTGGTGGAATTCTACTGGTGAAACGAGAACATTATGAGGTGGTGAATGGGATGTCCAACAAGTACTGGGGCTGGGGGTTGGAAGATGATGAGTTCTATGTCAGATTAAAAGAGGCTAAGCTGAATGTTACGAGACCATCTAATATACACACAGATACAACTAATACATTTAGGTAAAACTTTTTTTTTAATAAATTTTTTCAAAAATGTTTACATTATTTTATGTAATATTAAAAATATACCAAAATTAAGCAATTTTACATAAAAATTAATTAAATACTGCAACTGCAACACATTTTTTTATATCATATCACAGTTTTTCAACTATTTCTGGAATACATTGTTCAGTACAGATTGACTTTACTAATATGATGTTATACATAAATGTATTTCACAAGGCGCTTGGGTGAGTCATTCTCACCAGAACAAAGATATATTGTCTTAGCTTCTTCCTGGGTATTTTTATTGATTCAGTCACTGTGTATGAAATGTAATATAAACATTTTTATTATCTATAAAAAATAAATATAATTCAATATACTTACATATTATATTGTAAATATTTGTTTTAACATTTTTGAAATATGCAAAAATGTGCATTTTTACTAAATATTTACGTTATGTTAACATTTCAGCTTTACCCTCATTATATGGTAGAGAGGTATGCAAGTAGTATTGTCAACATCCGTGGACAGTCAGTTCATAATGGGATAATTGGAAATTATGTTCTGTCTAATTTTTAGAATGATTTAATCTTTTGTAATTGATGAATGTTAACTTTAATATTTTGTATTTGATATTCTTACAGAATTTATTTCTAATCTAGCCATTCAGTATTATTATTTCACAGTAAGTAATTATTACTCGTAGTAATGTAATCATTTAATATTATTTTTCAGCCATATTCACGATAAAGTCCACCGAAAAAGAGACACAACCAAGTGTTTTAATCAAAGAGAAGTGACGAGGAAACGAGACAGAGAGACGGGACTTCACAATGTGGAATATGATGTTACTAGTAGACATAATCTGACCATAGACGGTGTACCAGTGAGTGTGTTCAATGTCAAGTTGATATGTGACAGACAGAAAACACCGTGGTGCGACTGCTCTCAGGCGAACAACAATCCTAAAAATGTCAACAAAAATAAAAACAGTCCGTCATGATACTTGCACGTTTAATTAGATAACCATATATACTGTATTCTTGAAAACTAGAGATTAACTCAGACCCATTTCACCAAGGTTGTGTATGTGCAGGACTTTTTTAATGAATCTTCTCAAATTAACTTATTATGTCTATATTACAGAATTCATTATTACCTATACCTCTATATTACAGAATACTATCAATTATCTGGGGTCAGGTTAATCGGGACAGTAAAAAATTCCAAAAAAAAATTTAATATTTTGAATATTATTTAAAAATATTAAATATTTTTTCATTGATTACATAACATGTACCAGAAAATTAAACTGGCAAAAATATTCATATAAATGAGTATTATTGCATCATCGACTAAAATCCTATTTTCACAAATTATTATTTGGACGCGCTTAGATTCACTGTTTACTTTTGAAGCAGCCGAGTTGGTGCACTGTTAAATCGTAAATTTAAATTACCATTAATGGTTGATTTATTATTGTTTATTACTTCTTTGCTCTCACATTTTTTGTAAAACGGTTAAAATGCTGAATAATTTTTATTTTAAACTTTTCCAGTTATTTTTTTGACAGAGATAAACTGAAGTTTTTTTATTGATAATTATACAAAATACTTTGTTTAAACCACTATTTATTAATTATTCTACATGTTTCGATATCTCTGGTATCATCTTCAGGAAACAATGTATTCTGAAATTAAGAATACAAGCATAGATAAAAACAAAACTATAAAATGGTGAATAAGTAAGAACTAATTTGAAAACAAATTTAAAAGGTGAATTGAAGAAGTGAAGTTTTTTTAACCAGGTTAATTTTTTTTCCCTACCACCCCGGATAATCAAAAGTCTATTGAATTTTGAATTTAATGATTGATGTGTTTTATTTGATACACTCTATATTTTGCCTTTTTTCATTCAAATTCAATGTTAATGTTGAATTGTCATATATTGTTACTCTTACAAATGAATTCACTTATATGACAGCATTAGACATACATATTTAAAATAATATATATTTATTATTAAATGACTGATAAAAAATAGTGTTAACCACAATTGAGTTGTTTTATGTATCAAATAGGTTTATTATTCCAGAAACAAATATTATTCTTATTTTATAATAATATTAAAAGTGAAATTACCAGAGACCACCAAATATATAGACGTGAACTGATACAAATTTTTTGTCCCAATATTTTCATTTTGGTGTCACCAACGTGGTCACGTTGGTACCACTTACAAAATCAAATAGCTCCGTGACTTTTTAAAAAAATATAACTCGATTGGAACGAAAATTTAAACGCTGACAATATAATATGCATTAATGTAAAAAATACATCTTGTTTACACAAAGATTTAATTTTTGAAGAGTAAATACTTTTACTGTTGCATAAATGTGTCATAAACTATCGGATTTATGTTTCCACCAAGAATGTGTGTAGAATGCTCCTCGTACCGCAACTAATGTTTCAAACCCCTCTCCTATATGTACACTTTATTTCATGTCTATTCATTTACTGATCTGCGGTGTTAATCTAAAAAAATTGATGTTATGCGAATCAATGTAATCAAACCA
Source organism: Eubasilissa splendida (assembly GCA_031772225.1). Lineage (NCBI taxonomy): Eukaryota > Metazoa > Arthropoda > Insecta > Trichoptera > Phryganeidae > Eubasilissa > Eubasilissa splendida. The sequence continues at coordinate 10,067,102 of CM062866.1, read as the reverse complement.
AAAATATTGTTGGATGCTCTCAACCACATAAGATTGTTATTTTTTATTCACTTTTTGTATAAACTTTTTAATAATGGGGATACCAAATTTTCTTATAAAAACAAAACCATAAAATAAAGTATTACCAATTTTTTTTTTACATTCTTGTAGGCTTAACCATACATACCTGTAATCTGTTAAATAGACATGATCGAATTTGCCTCGACTACAATATGTCATCATCTACTTTTACTACACTTTTACTTCTAGAACAAAATTTCCACATCAAAAATTTTTAAACCACTTCTGACATATTGTCAAACATCCAATACACCCATAAATATCATAAATGTTTTCTGATGCAGTCATTGCATTGTTGAGTCAGAAAAGATTATGACAAAAAACAACATTATCATCCCCTATTATTTTTACTCATTATTTAATTTAAATATAATTAATTATGCAATTTAACCACTCATGGTACACCAATAGTAATGCACAAATTTCACAATTAAATGTATATATATCAAGTACACACTTTTTGTAGCGTTTATATTACTCAAATTGGAATTACAATGCATCATTTCAAGTACCTCCCTCCTTTAACTTGTGAGCAGCAACCATTACAAGTGCTCATTACAAATTTTTCAGTCTGGTTAAATACAATTCTTTATTGATTCTGATGGGTTCTTGGAATCTTATCAATAATATTAGATGTGTTCCTTCAGTGGCTTGCGAATTACAATAACTTTTAATTATATTTTATTCTCATAAATATAGATGTCAACCCAAAACACAATACAAATTACAAATGCGTGCAAGTAACATGCAAGAGTACTCAATTTTTATCATTCGAAGGGGAGGTGTATCATTTGGTATATAAAGTTAACATTCGCTGATTACTCGATATGTTTGTAAATAAATCAAACCCTTATTTTTGTTTGTCCCGCAAGCAATAAGAGAATAATATAAAATACTGCATTAATATAACAAATGTATAAATTACAATTGCGAGAATGACTAGATTGTATTGTTGATTATGGTAGAAACTAATTGCATTTTTTTTATGATAAATAAATGCACAAGTTAATTCTCAGTGCGTTCCTAATGTCGTGCAATGTATATTAGAAACGCACCGAGTGGAAAAAAGGTCTTTGTTAGTATGTCAGTTTGATAACTTGAGTTGTAAACAAAGAATTACTAATCAGTTGTACATACAGTAGGCGGCGGTTATTCAACTTTAACTTTTTACTTGGTCATAATTATTAATTTTAAAATATAATAGACTTTGTGTGAATCGCTTTTGGAAAAAATATATATTTTTTAATTAATAAGCTCAATCTTCAATGTACATATCTAACATCAAAAATACATGTTATTTTTGTTGCTTTTTAAATAACTCATAAGTGGAGTGAAATAACAAGCAATAATAATGGTACCCAATTTTAGGTACCTAATTCCTTGTATCATTCCCGGCGATACGTAGTCAGTATTTACTCTTTTAATCTCAGATTATAGACATCAGCCGCTGCTTTGTTTCCTTTACAATTTTATATTTAGTATTGCCCCGATTGTGTGTGCCCAAATGTTCCGCATTGATTTATCCAAAGTCATCGGTTGCGCTAGCTGTCGCCAGTGTTCACATTGTTTTTGGGTCCAATTTGGCATGTTCTTCTCAATGTTCAAAACTCGGAATGTTGTACTGCATATAAAATTGAGTGAAAATTAATATAAAAACTCTAGTAAACTAAAATTAGTGTCTATTTTAAATTAAATGAATATAAAATATGTTTGATATTGTTTTTGTTTTATGTGTATATAATAAATTAATAGTTTACTTAAATATAGGTGTTAAAAACACTCACATAGATAAATCACAGTTTTCATATAATAAAATTGGCGAATATTAGAATCGAAACCTTCAACAAACAATGTGATTACAATAACCGGCGTCTACTACGGTTAGAATTGCACTGTTTGGTGTATAATCAAGATTATTAGGCAGTCGGATTTCTTTGATTATCTACTTATAAATTGATATTAATTTTTTAAATGTTGAGAATTGTTTTAGGTAAATTTTTTGTATTCACATATAAGATGTTCTTTATTACATTTAAGAGGAAGCCTTGGTATGTTTTTTATATTACATATTTTTTATACAGAATCTTATATATTAGATAATCATATTCAACCGTGCCATATATAATTTTTATATGTTAAAAAACCAATTAATTAGATCAAATTGTATTCTTATTTATATGTAATTGTAAATATTTTTCATATATTATATGTAATACAATGTTTTATGTGAATACTGTTGAACAAACTAATTTTGTTAATCAATTTGTAACATATGGACCAAGAAGCCACAATGAAATTTTGTTGTGTATTTTATTTTAAAATAGCACAACTTCAAATAAATAACCAATTAGAGAAAAAGCTCACTTAGAAATTTTGTTATATATAATAGTATTTTTATTTATTTTATGTGGTTGTTTAATATATCATTCATAACTTAGATCTGCCCAAAACCAATATATGTATATATATATAGATAGTGTTGTTGCAGGAGTGGTCTCATATAATATTTGTACTTTGTTAATCAAGTATTCATTCAGTCACTATGTACTTATTATCTGAAAAAAGTTGCAAAATTAGAGTATATTTTTTTTGGAGACTTCCATAGTAAAATGTGTCATAAAAATGTGTATTAAAAAGTACATCAAATTTTATAGAATAATGTAAATAAAATAAAATGAATGTACATACATAGTTTTTATTTTCCTTAAAACAAAAGAACACCATCTGAACTTGAAATAGTGTTTGAAGAAAACAAAGCAATACTCAGTGATCTGCGTACGAGGTGGGGTGGAAAATAATATTGTTATTCTGTGACATGTAACATTTTTTTTTTATGTGTAATATAATTTCTTTAAAAAAATTTAACACCAATGACATGATTATGTAGTCAATCTTATTGTCCATGTATACGGTGAGGCTTGTGCATATTTTATATGCAGTGTAGAATATCTAACTAATACATACCGACCTTCACCTTCAAATCTCCAGTCTCACCCGTGCATATGCACCGTTATTTACAAACAAATTTCAACTTACTCCCTATTCATCTTTGTTTCTGAGATTGTACATTTTTGTGAGTCACAGTCCACCATTTGAAATATACATCATGAACATTCTAGACATTCATGTATATGTAAAATGTGTTTATAAATTAATGGGTACTTTTGTATTTATTTTAAAGAAAAAAATAATACCTATTATATTTGTGCCATTGTTCTCAATTATTAAAAATATTTATAAAATTATTTTCTTTTCCTACTTATTTTACCTTTCATTAGTTGTAGTATATATGTTTTGACTTATCTCATGCCATTGGAGTACCGGCTCAAAGGACCCCCTGCTCTTTCGTAATATTGTAGCAACAGATAAGATGAGTTGGGTTAAATTAAGTTTAAAAGTTATTTTACTGCGGCATGGGGCAAGATGTTTGTACTCTATTTAAGCTTGTTTACATCAATACGTGGAGGGTGTGTTGATGTGTTTATAGTCAGGTTTGGTGGGTGGTGTTTCCAGCATAAAAATACTCAGACAATTGTTTGATGTATTCGGTGATGGGCGGGATGTCGTGTTGTAGTGGAGTTGATGATTTTATTTCAACGAGGCATTTAGGACGGTCCAAATAGCCTTATTTTGTAAAATCTGTAACGTTTGGGTGCGTGACCTCAAACGGGGGTTGCATAGGTGGCAGTATATATATATATATATATATGCATGCATGCATATTATGTTTTAGTACCATTATTATATACTTATGATAGACAGGCGAGCTGTATAACAAGCAAAATAACGTCCAATCAGGGGCAGAACTAATGCCCAGGGGCCCGTCACACTGGACATGTCTTGAGGCAAGTGAAGTTTTTAAGTTAAAACTATTAATAATAACAAACCTGAAACCTAAAGCTCCTGAGCCGATCTAACAAAGACCAAGCACACACAAAGTTATGAATACCTGATGGCAATCTAGCACAATCGAATCTGCTAGTGTTTTGGAGCTAAAAGTGTTTCTAGGTCTTATATTTTTTAATTATTTTTTTTCTGTTGCTTTTAATTTGTTTCCCGTTTCTGTATGATCTGGGGGCCCTCTCAATTACGATATGTGCAACTCTATAAACCCACCATTGCAAATGGAGGAATTTACATTACACTCTTTCAATAGAATATCCAATTATTGCTTGTAAGAAATTATTTTTTTTATATTTCTGAGTAGAAACTATTTATACTTTAGTTAGTTATTTGGTTGATGTGATCTGTGAAAGTAAGTTTTTTCAGCAAATAATATATCCAGATTTCTGATCTCAGGGACACGCTCAAAATATAGACTATTTAATGAGTATATATATATACCCTTAAACCTTTTTTGTGCGGTAGATGCGTTCCGCGAAAAATCGCACAAAAAAAGCTATGACTTACATAGAAAAAGTGAAGATGCATTCCATGGATTATAAAAATTGCATAACTTTGAAACAGCTATATAAAATATACCCAAAATCGCACAAAAAAGTTAATAGAAAATCAAGAAAACTATAAGGCATTCAAAAAATAATTTCAAAACTTTATTTACTTTATTTTACTAAACAATAAAATTTTTGGTGACATTTTAAGAATGTCTCGCATCATTGGGAAAATATTAAGGATCGCTGACATCCCTAACGCCAGACATCCACTAGAGAAATAATAATAATTTTAATTACAAACTATCATCGCTGTATGATAATTTTCGTTGCGATTTGCGATATGACCCAAAATTGCACTGTAAAGCTAGCCAATGACAGGTCGTAAGCCCTGTAATGCCCAAGACTTCCATACTTCCCATGTAAAAATAATAGCTTTGTCTCTGTGTCTTTGTGTCTATATCTTAATGATAAATATGGTAATAGGAATCTAAAAGATAAACTGAAATCAGGAAGACCTCAAAAAATCGATGGCGACGTGTTAAACTCAGGTATGAAACTGAACCATTACCGAGACAAATTATTACTGGAGACGAAAATAGATCTTTTATAGCAATCCACATAAAAAAATAATGGCTTTCCCCAAGTCAATCACCAGTTTCGACACCTATAAAGGTACTTTTGTGTGTCTGTCATTATGAATTATTAAAATCTGGTCAGGCCATCACAGCCGGATTTTATTGTACTCAATTGGAGAGATTAAAGGCGGAATTATTAAAAAAATTATCAGTCCTAGTTAATAATCAACGGCGCATCTTACAACACGAAAATGCGAGACCACATGCATCAAAAATTACACAGGACAAAATAAAGGAACTGGATCAGGAACTTTTAACACATCCGCCTTATTCTCCTGACATAGCACCGTCGGATTATCATTTATTCCGGTCTATGGAACATTCATGGAAAATTTCAATTCAATAGATAATCTCAGAAAACATCTAGATTCCTTTTTTAAATCAAAACTGCAAGAATTTTACAAAAGAGCCATCGAAAAATTACCCAAATTGTGGAAAAATATCATAAATAACAATGAAAATTATCTTTCAAAATATTGTATGTATATTTCTTTGTGAAAAAATTTTTCTCACTAATAAAAAAAACATTTCTTTTCACTTTACTTAATATCGTTCGATGCCCAAAAATATATACAACGTTGTGGCATTCATAACTTCTCAGATTGTCAGCCTAAAATCAATGTACAGTGTTGTTGCAGAGGTGATATTATTTGACATTTATTTATTGATACTGAGGTGTGAGTGATTGTGTTTGCCACCAGTTGTGTAGTGTAACATTCTAGAGTTAGTAATGCTTGAGATTTTGTTTCGCAAATGAAAGGATGTTGTGTGAAAGATGAAAATAAAACTCATTGCTCATGTTAACAACTATACTTTATTGAATAAAATAAATATAATGTGTATTAAATAAGAAAAATGTACATAATTTGCATTGGAATGCTTCAAGCTTCATATTAATGTACCAATATTGTGAGATATTTGTTTATACGAGACGTTAACAATAACAAAAAATACAGATCTTATACTACAGATTCAAAAATAGTTGATATCTAACATCCACAATTAAAAAAAAAAGCATTAAAAATTAATAATGAAGCACTAAACAAGGAAATTATTTATTTATTTTATATTGAGCAACAAATAAGGAAAACACACTGATTATTTGGTTATCAATAGCAAAGGAAATATTGCACAAATATTTAATACTGATATTTTTTTAGAAATTACTAAGAACTAGTTAAATTTATAAAATTATTCTGTTATCAGGCGCCCAACGCAGACAAACTAAAATGATTCATTGTTTTCTATTTTCTTTGATACAACAAACAATGTTAATATGATCACAACCATGTCTTTTAAAATATTTCAATTTTTAAAAAAGCAATAGAAAACTGCAGGAACTTGTCCAAACACGCGTTCATTCAATTCAATTATAATTAAAATAACAGCTATTTCAATATTGAAATATAAAATTGAATATTTTTCTATCATTAGTAATTGGAGTAATTTAAAAAACATTTGTGACAAAAGTTTTGCATATCTAAAACTATATTCCAATTTTAGAGAGTTCAAATAAATTAAAAGTGGTATTGTAATATTTTTTACACATTACGCAAATAGGATTATGTATTATGAATTTAAAGAAGTATTTATTTGTGAAATCTTTAAAAAATTCCCAAACAATTTCTTAACATGAAAATGAGAAATTGGACTACCTCAAAGTACAATAATATAAGAATATTAGATTAGAAACAAGCCGTTATATGCAACAGGATATAAGTAGTTACATTTTCTGCTGCAGAAGAAAAAATCAATTTGGAATAGGGCATAAAATAATTAGTTCCGACTATTTGCAAATATATTCATATTCTTGATTCGATTTGCTAAATTATTTTCAATGAAATATCTAAATGTGTGTAGATTAATTGTGTAATTGATAAGTACTTTCCATAACAAATGCTATTGATAACAAAGTAACCAGATTTAATCACAGTTTTGCAATACCTTACACCAATATAGCACTAATCTATTACACATATGCTAGACATTGAGAAGTGATGTGTCTGCGATGGTCGGAAAGTTATTAATGATTTGAATATTTTTCTAACGTGATTAATAATAATTATGTCAAACTAAGTTGTGTTTACGCAACCTTACCTTCTTGCCTGCAATTTTATCATATTGTAAAATGAATTCATTACCCTTAAATTACTTATTTGATAGTGTTTACTGTCCAGATACATTAAATAACAAAATATAAAAAAGTCTCCACTGAATGTCTTCGTAGTTCGCAATGGATCTTCTATTTATGATTAATTTTGCAAGGAAATTTGTTGAATGTTTGAGAGTCCTCTTACTAGGTAATATTACACAAATTATGAAAATTAATTGCCGCTTTTAAATTGTTTTTTTTCGGCAAATAGTAACATTTAACTTGCAAATCTCTAATTTAAAAATGTGTTTTTATTTATTTCATGCAGTGCTTCTCAGTAAACTCGCCGAAAAGTTATGTTTTTTAGAAAATAAACATACTTATAATACATCAATAGTAGCCAAACTCTTTCCGAGGAGAAATTAGAAAATCTGTGAACTGGACCGTAATACACGCACATCAATGACTTTCTATACCCATTGGGTACATTCAATTTTAAGAACAGAGTGCCGCCTCGAGTTAAGCATTCACATATTGTAGTAAGGGTTGTCTCTATGTCTTCTATCTTCCTCCACAGCCTTTCCGGGTCCTAGAAGCACTGGTTTCCCGCATGTTCTTCCGATTATCAGCATAATGTCAGCTAGAGAAGGCATGCAGGGTTGGCGTCCTGCAATAACATGCAACAGAAAAACAAAATGGCTACACAACAAATTATTTAAGAAGATCCACTACATGAAATGTTGATTGAAATATGCACTCTGTATGGATAGTCTGGTAAAAATAATAGGTGTGTGTAATGACATATGACTATCTTAGATATTTCTCAAATACAATATTTCTATAAAGATGTATTATATACATGAAATAAAGCATAATTATTTCTAAAAGTAAGACCACCTTGAATATTCTCATACTGACAGTATCAAAAATACACATTAACACTGGAACAAAATTGACTTTTCGGCACCATGAACTCAGTTTTTTTCCTTTCTTTCCATGTACAAAAGATTTCTCCTAGCAATGAAAAAATAATCTTTAGTCACTTAAAATATGGGTAATTTCTAGTATATATATGTTAAACATATTAACAGATTTTATACACAATGAAACTCAATCTAACATAAATTAAAATGTGTGGAAATGTATAAATTTATTCCTTATAACATTTTACATTGTTTTGCTTACAGCAGTGGTTCTTAATCTTTTTCACATCACGGCACAATATTTAAATTATAAAATTTTCACTGCACACTGAAGAATACTTGCATGTCTACATATTACATATAAAGCAGCAGTGTACTCAAACTATAGCTATAGATCAAAGATGTGTGTTTTTATATTTGTTTTGCTTAGAGAAAATCAAAATTTCAAACATTAAAATGTATTTCAATACTGCAGTATCAAAATATTCCTCAGCATGATTCATTTATTTATTTTATCTGTAATAACTTTGTTCTTTTTCATAAAATATATATTGTTATTATACAAAAATTTTGTAGAAATTCATACAGTCTTTGGTATTTCATTGCTTTAGGTATGTTAATGAAGGCAATAGAATGCAAATAATTATTTCCCATGATTCAATTTTCATAAATGCACTTTTTTTGCGTGTTAACAAACATAATCAGAGCTGTACAACGACGTAACATTATACCCTCGTTAGATTGATCATGACGATAAAGCACAATCATTGGTCTTGCACGGTTGAGTGGTCAAGATGTCCACCTTTGGCTAAGAATGTTGGGAAACTTGAGTCCGCTAGTGACCACACAAGTGAGTCTTATTTTCATTGCACAACCTCATTAATTGAAAAAATACTAATAACATTGATGTGAAACAAATCATTTTATGTTTACATCTTACTTCTTCCGACAAATGTGTAGTTGAATAAAAAAATTGTGTTTTATCAAAACTTTACAAATACATTGAAGACCTGAGGTGCTAAATATCACCAAATGGACACCATATTTGTATTTGTGTCTGCTGTAAGACACATAGATAAAATGTAAATAAAATAAGAAGTTTTATATATACGATCAGGGAAAGAGATGGTGGTATAAAGGCAAACCTGTTTATTTAATAATTTATTTACTTTGGTACCATTGCACTGATGACGTCAAACTTTATAAGATTTTATGAAATGTATGTAAATACATATTTTGTTTTGACAATGAATATGTATGATATTATATCATATTAGGTAAGTAACAATAAATGAAGAGATATAGCAGCCAGGGAGAGTGAAATATGTTGAAGAATGGTTAAAACAATTTTACCTGATCCTACGGTCAATATTTTATTGTGAACCTATAGGTGTTATACAATAATGCATCAAAAACTATTTCAATTTTAGCTTTTTATCGTTAGGACATAAAACATATATACATATACTACTATAGACTAATTGATATTGCTTTTTGAAGTAAAAGGACTTCTTAATATAAAATACCTCTATGAAAATAATCATCACCTTTACCAATAAATTTTTTTTTAGATTAAATAATAAATCGATATAGGAATAATATAAGAATGTTGTAAATTGTTTAAAAAAATACATGGTTCATTTTGACTAGTTACGCAAAATTTACAAAATCGTAGTTTATGCGGCACCACAAAAAGTACATGTGACCGGATATGAAAGCAGACTTTAGTGTTGAGAGTTCTTTCAATAATGATCTCACTGTTGAATTTATGTTACCACATAGATTGAAAAAAAAATTCCAGCAAAGTGACAGTTTTCAAACGCGAGGGTGAATTAAACCATAGGCAAGCATAGTATGCATTGCCTGCCATTAGTGAATATTTAAAATAAATCAAATTTGATGTCATTCTCAGATTTTTGATGATTATTCACCTTGCCACACTATTGGACGCGATTAACTTTGACAGTTGTAAACTAGTAAACGTTTTTTACCATTGGCGACGGTAAAAAGTTACTGTTTTTACTATTGATCAAACAACCGGCACTAAAAGTCTACTTTTAGAATCTATTCATATTTTTGCCCTTTTTTTTCGAAAACATGGGTTTTTTTGTATTTATTTACATCAGTTGTTTTATACATCTGATATATTTTTAAACACAAACTTAAATAAATCATTATATTATTATGATGACTCCACAAAGTTTGCATATACGGATTGTTTTAAAGGCCACAACATCAAGTTTGTTTTCAGTATATCTGAACTGGCTATCTTTTTAACTTGTAAAATAGTAATGACATGGGAGAAAATATATGTTTTAAACAAAATTAAAATAACAACACAAGAACTTTGATTTTTATAATAATCTGACTAAAGAAATATATATTTTTCATAAATATTTACCATATAAATATTCAAATGAATCCCGAGTACCTAGTTAACATGATGTACACATGAAAGCGAACTCTATAAATAATGAATTAAAATAATAAAAGATCTTCAAAGTGCGTAAAGAAGGAAAGATGGCCCAAAAGTAAAATAATATTTTGTTGTTCTTTACTCGTGATAATGTTTTAAGCTTTTAAAAGATTGTGAAACATACAAAAAAAAAAAATCTACTCGAAAATACCCTATTCCTGAACATTGTAGAGATTTTTTAAAAAAATTTAATGACTGATTATATTCTATATTATCTCCATTAATTAATCTCCAGTAAGAGAAAAATTCAATAAACTCTCTTGTGTTTCTAGGAATAGAGTCCAATACTGAAAATATTCAAATAGATTTATAGATAAGTGCAATACTTTAAATAACTCACGCTTCTAAATGATAAATACTACAACGAAAAAATATTTAGAAATACAGTAAACTCTTGATTATCAGGAATGGTAGGGGAAAAAAATTACCTAATAAAAAAAAAACAGATGTTTGCATGTGTTTTATATCCTTTGATTGGTAGTCCTGAGTTTTATATTGATGGTATGCCTATTTTGCTCTGTATTGGAAAAGAGCTGCTACTTGGGACAGAAGAAATATAGCCACCATCGGAACCGGTCCGCTATCAAAAAACATTACAAAATTTTCGGCGAGCACGCAAGGAATTTACGGAGACCAGCAAAGAGAACATACATCAGGAATCAGCAGTCCGGATCTGCATCTAGGAGATCGCCCGACTGTCCAGGTTAGTGGTGATCTGTCTTTATTAGAGTGACACGGTTCATATATATTATTGTCAATAGAAATCCCAGGACCGGGATTTAACGCTATCGAAGGTGTTTCACGCAAATCAAAAACGTCAATAATAAAGCAATTTAAATTGTATGCATAATTTTAATTTTTAATTTGATGTGATGCGCCCGTAATTTTCAAATAAATCATTGACCGGGATTTCCGGTCGATGACGTGTTTGCAATTTTACCAGTTTTATTTTCCATTACGTATTAATAATTTTCGTCAGTTTAATTTTCTAGCCATGTAGTTGAATGAAAAATTATTTAAAAATTTAAGATTTTTTTACTGCCCCGGTTAATGCTACCCCTGGATAATAGAGTCTGCTGTAAAATAGGGGATGTGAAGTGATAAATGAACTGATATGTATGAAGATTGCCAGTGAAATAATAACTCGCTAACAGTACATCTATTTACTAGAAAATAAAACTTGGAATAATGAAAATGTAAAATTCATCACATATAAGATTCATCAAAAAAAAAAAAATTTATTGAAAAAGTAGAACCCAAATCCTCTGTTAAGTTGTGAATAACGAAATTAATAAACTAACCTCAACTAATTTAATTGCACATTAAAAAATAAAACAATGTATTTTTATAACACGAAACATGTATAATATTATGAAACAGGTATATTTTCATCACAGGGAATAGTTGTAGTAAAATTAATACTTATAATAATATAATATCTAATTTTATATGAACATAGTGAACATTTTTATTAGATTAAGTATTTTTATGAAAGAAATTTTGTTATTTTAACATTACAGTAAGTAAATATACAAAAATACATAGTCAATAAACCTCAATTTAATCACTTAAAAATAAATACAATACAGTGTTTAAAAACAATCTACGGTATTTAAATTGTTGAACATGCAAATTTGGCACCACTGGTAATCCATCACCAAAATACTCGGAGGAATAAAATAATTTATATAACAAACAAAAAATATTATGAATCCGCGAATAAAGATGAAATAAGTGAAAATATAATTTTTTTATATAAAATTATAAAAAATGCGTGCAAACAGTTCAAGAATGTGCACTAAGGGCCGGTCGTATGAACAGTAGTAACTTTTTACTATGGTAAAAAAAGTTACTAAAGTTATTAAATTTCGCAAAAACGGGTTGTTTGATCGTCAGTAAAAAAATATTTACTTCTCAAAAGTACACCCGTAGTAAACTCATTTTACTCTGCGATATCCGATGGTAAAAACGAGAATCGATAGTTAAATATGGTGGACTTTTCACAGTTGTTCCAAAAGTCATCAGACAGATTGATACTTTGAAAATTGCAGTATAAGACAATTAATTATTCAATATCCCATTATTTTAGTTATGAGAGTTCGTCCGATGATGATCTCATTATTTAATATACATTATTACACATAATACGAAAAAAATTCACCACCAAAGTAACATATCGAATGCTCAGGCGAAAAAATCCATAGATAATGCATTAAAAAAAGCATATTTCATGATTATTTGTCACACCTATAGACATCTCCATCTATGCTTTGACAATAGTAAATTTGGCATTTGAACCCGCAAACAATTTTAACCAAGTAAAAAGTTACCATAGTAAAAAGTTACTAGTGATCACACAACCGTCCCTAAGAACTCAGAGATAATTTTCAGTTATAGTAAGTAAATGTATGAATATAGCAGATCTGAATCACTAAACAATTAATTATATGTTACTGGTATAAGAATGTTGCGGATAGTTCTTCCTTTACAGATGTTTCATCACTAGTTGAAGAAAAATCTTCTTAACCCAACCCTGGGAAATTTTTTTCACTGGTGGGGCCGCCGCATTGAGAATTTATGTATAAGAATAGGTCGCCAAATAAAATAATCTTTTTTGATCTTTTTTAAAATGTGGTATTTTTTTCACATTTTTATTTGTAGATAAATAGTAGTATACATTAATTGAAATACATGGCGGACAGAAGGCGGCTGTTTTGCCCAGGGCTGTTTTAACCCAGTGGCCATGATAGACTCATATATGAGTCTACATGCCATGCGTGCACACTGCGCATGCAAATCGCGCTAAGCGGAAAAAATTGTAAAAATATAATTTCAAGGATTATTAGACATCACAAACACAAAATAATAAAAGTTCTCACATAACAGAATTTAGCTATTATTCAAATTAAACCACCTGTGTCTACCTAGCAACTTGAAGAGCTCTGCATGAAACCAGTATTTAAAAACGAGTATTGACAAAATTTCAGGAGAATAAAGCGTTTGGTTAATAATTTAACACTTTTAAAATGACATTTTATTGAATTTAATACATAAATTGATAATGTTTTTATAATAAAATAGATGAATTTTAATTTTGTAATCACTAGTGAAATCTTCCAGAGTAGTAATAATAAGGTGTTTTAAAATTAAAAACAGAACTCTCTTTAGGTCATTTCAAATTTTGATTTAAACTATTATTACCTTCATTTAAATATATCAACATATGGGCTTACTGAAGAAGAAATAATAGATATAGCTACAGAAATAGATTTAGATTTTGAAATGAGAGATAACCATTGTGAATCTGCTGATTTGTTGGATAACTTGGATTCAGAACAAGGTCAACCGATGAAAACGATACAGATATTCAATTATCCTTGTCACTCTGGGCCCCTTCACCCCCATTATCTGTGAATTTGATGAATTCACATCAAATGTCAAATCCAGATACGTACCATGTTGACAGATAATTCACCCAAAATTGATTTTACAAACTTTTTTTGAACTATTTATAATTGACACCCAAATATTGAACTAAAAAATTATCTGGTTGATTTCACAACTATCTTAAAACGACAATTATTAGAAAAATATTCTGAATTGCTGTAACATCTACACATCTTTGTGTAAAAAATAAATTCATAAATAAGAAAATAAAAAAATTCTCATAAATTATTTCAAGCATGATTTGAAAATTAATAATATGCATTTAAAAATGTATATAATGAACATTAATCACAGAAATGAATACAGTAAAACTCCATTAATTCATGTATCAATATTTCGTATTTCCACGTAAATTGCACATTTTTCAAAAATAACATAACATTTAACATAACAAATAAAATAACATTTCATACTAATTTTCACCGATAATTTGTAAAACCTTACTATTCGTATGAATTTTTTATACCCAAAGTAAATAATTTGTTCACGTATTTTAAATACAAACCTAAGCGACTACGCATTCATCATCCATTCGTGAACATCTGTAGCTAGCTCCACCCTCTAGCCAATCAGGGCGCTGTTCTTTATCGCAATAATAGCACACTTAAGAGCTCACAGGACCACAGCCGAACTGAGTTAACCATATGTATACCAAATTCCGAAGTACGTTTTATAAGATTTGTTATTATTTCGACAGTGATTGTCGCCGTGTTGCGAATTATGTATTTCTACTCACCCTTGTAACCCCTTATTAAAACAATTTTCATTGAATCTCGTAATTCATAAATTAATTTTAAATCCGATTTTTGTTTATGAAATGTTGCAATTTGTTTAATGTAATAAAGAAACTGAAAACTTTGTATCTAAATACAAAACATATTTTATACTTAATTTCTTTTTGTATTTTGTTCTCGAAAATGACACAAGCATCTTGAGATTCGTGTAAATTCTGGAACATTTGAAAAAATTGAGCTTATTTTAAAAACATACAAAAATTGACGTCAAAGGTAAAATTTGAATACCGAATACCTGAGTTTAAAATTGAAAAATCGCAGAGAAATAATAAGCTTCAACGAAGTATAAAGATTTTTAAAAAATTTGTTATTTTTCACAGGTTTATAATATAACAAACTCTTGCCCAATTTTGATGGAAAAGGCGAGATTGACCGCTAATCAAATTAAAATGTTCATAATTTTGTTGCGTCAAGCACTGGTGAATCGCTTGAAGAAGCCTATTTTTAAAATTGAACTCGCCATGTCATCTTCGTTATTCAGGAAAAATTAGTTATTTGATAAACATTTCGACACATAAAAAGCTGATATAATAGACAGTCGCTATGCTTCAGTATAAAAGTCACAATGTCAACAGAGGCGGCACGCTTAAAAATGCGTACACGTAAATTATTAAACTGTAAACGCTGCCTTTAAAACGTTGCCTTTAA
Organism: Eubasilissa splendida; assembly: GCA_031772225.1. NCBI lineage: Eukaryota > Metazoa > Arthropoda > Insecta > Trichoptera > Phryganeidae > Eubasilissa > Eubasilissa splendida. The sequence continues at coordinate 10,051,633 of CM062866.1, read as the reverse complement.
AAAAATTGTTCTCATTATTCGTAATTAGTTTATTTTTTAAATTTCGTTCCCGCGAGTTACGAATTAACAGAGTTTTACTGTATATATATATAGATTTTTTCCAATTGATTTCTTATTATTCAAGTCAAACGTTATATTGCCGCTAAAAAGTGCTGCGTATCAGAGATGTGGTTATGTATTTATGACCATGATAAAATGGATTAAATTGAAAAAAATATTGCCAAAAAAAAACTATTTCAAACTTGAATGATTTGTTTATATGTCAATATGAAAACAAAAATATATATAAATTGGTGACTGAAATAAAGTTTATTTTATAAAGTGAATGGTAATTAAGAAAAACGCATTAGAAACTTCTAAAGGTCAGTCAAAATGGAAGTTTCATACAGAGAACTGAAGGCATAGCAGAAAATTAATTATTAGGATAAATAGGAACATTTATTTTGAGCTAACAGTAATCAATGATGCAATAATTGACATAACAAAAACTATTCAATAATCAATCCCTTGACAAATTCTTAGCATAAAAAGCTGTCAGAAAATAAGAAAATAAAATTTTTTAAAACTGCAGTAGCAGTAAAAAAAATTCACAGAAATTACATCTTTAATGCATGAATTGTATAGGTCTTATTTATAAATTTGGTAGACAATATACCGAAGATCCATTTGGTTCAGTAAGATAATTCAAAATTATCTTGAATATTGAGTATATTTGTTTATTTATCAAAATTATGAGCTTGAAATATATGTACGTGTTGAATATAATATTATTTAACATGTAATGGTTGCATTCTTACACGTATTAAAATCAGATCATTAAAACATTAAACACTTTTTTTAATTCAATTCAATCAAGAATCTAACACCTTAATTATAGAACGCTTACTTTTCTAGAATTGTTTAAAGTTTTACATCTATTTTACTTCTTTTTTTCTCTGGAAGATATAAAAATATTTTCTAAAATAAGTATATTAAATAGTAATTCTACTGCTACACGATAAATAGATTATTTTATTTTAAGAAGGCATTTTTTTTTAGATATAAAGACAAGAATTTTAATACTTCATAAGGAATTAATAATTTGACTGATTGAATAGAATTGTAGAATAGACTGTAGTTGAAAATTAGAAGAACATGAATACAATTTAATAAACATGCCCAATTACATACAGATAAAACACATTTATCATTTTATGAGAAAGTCACTTCAAGGAAAAACCTTATTTTGACTTGAAATAATAGAGTACTAAGTACTCTAGCTAATACAAAATTTATATAATATAATATTACTTAAAATAACACACAAACATCCCTCGCTTGATGAATGAATGAATGAATGAACAAACTTCATTTTCCATTCGTATATAAATGTCTAGGGAAAAAAATAAATTATGTTGCAATTATTAAATATATATATTCCAAAGTTAAAAACAAATTAAATGAATCATTTATAAAGATAAAATAAAAGAAACACTACTAAATGTAATGCGGCCAAAAAGTTAGTAGTAGATAACTCATTCTCCCGGCAATAAAGTTCCGGGTTCGAATCCTAGTGGCAATTATACATTTTTCAATAGAGTTTTTCTGCTTATCTTTCTCATATATATCCCAAATATATTAGAATTGAGTTCAAATTTAATAAAATGTCACCCACAATTAATAATCAATAAATTAAAAAATCAGATTGGGGTATATCTTTCTATTTAACATTCTCCGCATAGAACTGCATACGTTTTATATTTCATCATTCTATTAGCCAAATCTCTAATTAATACATTAACAACATAAGGTGTATTATTTCCATATCATTTTATTTTTTTAAATAATAATCTGTTCCTGTAACATCCATAATGCAATTATGTAAATATTCAGAATTTTTACGAGTTCGGTACAGCTAAACAGTACTACATGTAGTGCAAAACGGCGAGGGATGCCTGAATTAAAAAATATGACACCACTGACTAATAAATTTATTACATTAAATCATTTAAAAACATTACATGTTTAAAATAATTGAACGTACAACTTTTCATTTTCAATACAACAACTACGTAAAATAGTATATAATAATACTTCATGGATAATACTTGAAATAGGAAAGAATTATTTCATACAATAGTTTTGGCACTACCGGGAATGAAGTAGTTGATTAAACGATAGTCTCTCTATCGCTCAATACCTGTATTCCGTGTTCTGAAAAAATGAATTTGACAACATCATCATAACTTCTCAGAGGACTTCGAGGGCCGTCTACTTTTTCACTTTCATCTTTTATTTTCAATTTATCCAAATCTAAGGATAAACAGTCGCTGTGGACTATACCCTGTGCATCGGTCGGGTGACAATTGAAATACAAAAACACTTCATCTGTAAAATCTGGTTCATTATCACATACCTTCTTTTTACCGCCTACGACTTTGTGAACTCCGGAAAGATCCGTAATAACTTTCACGGCTTTTCTTGGCGTAGCTCGGATATCTTCGGTGGATTCGGTATAATTTTGATTGGAATCGCCGCAAAAAGACTTTGGAGAAATATCTGCAGTCGCGGAAACTTTGTTTGTCAATCTCAAACGTTTTTCTTTGAAATGATTGACGGGTGATTGTGTGCTAGATGTGTAGACATCGTTGCTGTCCGCTTCATCTACTCCGATCAGGTAGTTCATGATCTTGGATGAAATGTGATTGTTACGCGGTTTGGGCACATCGTCCTTGAATGATCTGAATTCGCTGGGGGATTTCATCACCACGTCGTTTGAGGACGGGGAAGGGGTGATATGGGGAGGTTTTAAAAAAGAATATTCAGTAAAGGACTTACTGCAATCCGTTTCAATAATGTATCCATATCCATGTGTAAGCATGTAGAAAGAGAGAGAGAAGTACATTATGTTAGCTGCTGTTCCCATATTTTTTGTAAAATCTGAATTTCAAAAAGTTTAATCAATAATCGAAAAGATTAATTTCTTAGTATTTAAAGACCACTTTGAAAACAGATAATTTACAACAACATCGCCACTTATTAACAATAAGTATTCACAATATCAAAACTAACTTTAAAAATAAATTAGTGTAAAATTATTATCTATTTAAAAATATATAATATGTTAATTGCATTTTACCGTTTTTCTCCACATTTTCTAGGCAATTTAAAAATGCTACAAAAAAATCTTATATTTAACTTTAAAATATTCAGAGAAATAAAAATATATTCTTGATTTTTCAGGATCTCAATATCTCGTCTTCGGTACAGGCCGAAGAAGATTGCTAACAGTAGAGAAGATGTGATACCACATTAAAATTGCAATATACATCTTTTAAAATATATATGTATACAGTAAACAATTGTATCTTGCCTCCATGAAAATCTTCAAAGATCAATAATAAAACATGTAATGAAGTGTGTATAAAACAAGCTTCAATAAATCATCTGATATTAAAAATTTTAATTCTATAGAAATATATTATTATATATTTTCAATCACTAATTTTTCAGTTTATATATTTGTGTGATACCTTAAAATCATATTATTACATTTGTATTTATAAGAATGCAAAGCATGGAATATTAAAAGAAGAACTAATCCATTTCTGTAATAAAATATTATAAATTGAATTAATAAACTAACTAACTTACTAACACACAGTTTTCTACATTATTATCTCTTCTTTCTCATATGTTTCATATGTCCAATAAAGTAATATTGTATTTATTCACAAAATAAGTTGCAAATTCAGTATTACACTGATTTTAAGGGAAAACAATGTTTTCTTAAACAAAGTAATATATTTAACACTGTTGTCTTTTAAGCACTAGCTATTTGTTATAAATACTACGTAATTATGAAACAAACAGCTTTCAAAATGGCAACGTGATGTTTTAAATCAATAATATTAAACAAAACCATAAAATGCATCTGACATAATAATTTTAAATTTAGAACATTGATTTATGCATTAGTCTAAATATATATAGATACTTTTGACTAATTTCATATAAATCAAGTCGGTACTTCAAATGACTAATATTTTATTTCATTCCATAATATTAATATGAAAAAACTTGGACTCTAGACACAAGTTATTTTTGACACTTGTCTTGAATGCGAGAAAATCAACAATTTAATTGTCGTCTCTTCCTCGCATAACTTTCCTGTCTAGCAAGATCTACATAACAAATAACGTCCTTTAAGTATTTAGGTGACACTTAAAATTTAAACTAGGGTGAAATTTAACTATTAGCCTCATCTTGAAAGAGCATAGAATTTCTTGAATTTCAAACTGGAAAAATTAAAGTACACCCTTAATTATGATGGCAACACACATATTATACTCCACTATATAATCATGATAATACTCTAAAAACCTTGTCTCGAATGTGAGAAAATCAACTATCTTACTCTTACCCCTTTCTAGCAACATTTACACAAAAAATAATGCAAATTAATATTTAAATGATATTGAATTATTAGTTTTGTTTTAAAAACTTATAAAATAAGCATAGAATACCTCAAATGTCAAACTGAAAAAGGAAAAAAATGCATTTTTTAACTATTATATTTTCATTCGTTCATCTTCTATCATATCTGTTAACTGTCTTTAAAGTATACATTCTATGAATACATTGTTTTAAACTAGGATCTCATTATTTACAACACTTGATCTAAAGCACGCCTATGATTAAATCCCTTATCCTTGTTCAGACCAGGCAACTGGAAAAGATCCTTATTCCTCATAAACTACGGTGTATACACATTGTTAAATTTTTAAATAACTCAATTAAATTGTTACATGTATTGTTAGGCGATGTTAATGTTATTGTGTTTAGTTTGTAGATATTTATTTTTTGTGAAATTTAAAAAATCTAATTTTAATCAACATTATTATCAAGTTCTGATAGTTAAAATAAATAGAGGCACTTGCAAAATATTTCAACTAATCATTTATAGAAACAGGGAAAATTAACATTTAAGCTTAACATAAAATTTTATAACATTAAAGCAAACATAGATATTATGTTCATAAATGGGATTTTTTTAATGATAAGTGCCTCTGAGAAAAATAATCTTAATATACATCGGCTTCACCGAAATCATCTAATTACTTACCCATAGAGGAAGGGGTAACTAAAATCACTTAAATAAGTTGTTTGTACGTGATTTATCCACAGTTTGAAAATGGCCTTAACCGCCGAAAAAGGTATTAATTAAAAATTTTGAAAAATTCACTTTGCAGTTTTTTTCAGCCGACTATAACTGTGCTGTTAAATGTTTAAAAAAAATATGATATTCAATCCCCAACACATTTTTGTGGATGATATGAAAACATGAAAAGATTGTGCCACTTGCTAATGAATACTACCACTCAAATCTAATATCTGACGATGAAACAATTTTTAATTATATGGAATTAATCAATTCTTAGAATAATGAGCCCCTTTCAACTTGGCTTCTGGAACAACCTACTCCGAGCGCTCTACGATGGTCACATATCTTTCAATTTATTCACACATTATCTGTATAAATGTTGAAAATGGTTTGACATTACAGAAACTGCTGTAAAAGTACCATAATACAGGCAGAAGACTCTTAGACAAAGTATCTTACCCATCTTCTGATTGAAAACAACAAAATTATATAATAGTACATTATATGATTTGTTTATGTTTCAACTGTTATATTAATATTTTATATTGTATGTGAAAAAATAAAACCAATATTTACATGTTTTGTGTCCCTGTGCCGTACAGTTGATTTTGCTTGATGTAGGAAATAATGCTGTCATCTATCAAGTACTTAACGCTCTCTCCTCGCCTCAGTAATCTCCGGATCATTGTGGAGCTCACCTCGTTGGGCACCCAGTTGGTCACAATTGTAATGTTACGCTATAAATTAATATTTCAAATATTAAATTATTATTTATTTCATTTAGTGGAGAGAAAGTTAGCAAGAATTACAGAATTTAAGTGGCCTGCATAATAACAATTTCTCAGAGTTTTCCAACCGTTTAATAGAGTGTGACTACTAGAGACCATAGTTATGACAAACAGTGTAATGTCCAAGTATTTGTATGTGTGTGTGTCTGTTAGCAATAGTGCAACATGGGAAGTGATAAGTGTGTGTATGTGTGCGCAGCGAATGACATATGAGCCGCACCTGTCAGAACGCTCTCTTACTGCTACGACATGAATACATTAACTTGTAAACTTGTATCATATCTTATTGCATCTTGTGTATTTAAAAAATTGATAATTGTCACATGACAAAGAATTTAACTATCGACCCACCACTACTAGCACTATACGGATTTGTCGGGAAACAAATCCTACAACCCAAGAAGATTACAACTTGCGCTATCGGTTTGAAATTTGTCAGGCCACAATTATCACAAACAGGAATAAGTACTATTTAAAAATGTACAATTGGCGAATACGGTATATTCTTGAATTTTTACCAAAAATCCATTTTACCTAGATTTCAAAAATGAAAAAAAAATTGATTGGGTCACAAAAATTCGAAATAACGTATGTGATTTAATTCGGTCTAGGGATAACTGGTAAGTTCTCAGATTTTTGCAAAAATCGTGTTTTTTGATAGAATTGTGTCCAAAAAAATAAATAAATTACCTTTAGATCACAAATAGATAAAAAGTTATTGCGTTTTAAATTTCGTGAAAAACAATAATTAGCAAAAAAAAAAAGTTAAAAAACATCAATTTTTATGGGCATTTAATAAATGTACTAGCTAACCTAATCTAATCTAAAATTAATAATTTTAAAATGTAATAACTTTTCATACATTTGAGACCTACTCAATTTGATTTCATTATCATAAAATACACATTGTTCAAAAATCTGAGCATATACCATATTTACCAGTAATGTCACTTAAATATAAAGGAGATCTTAGTATAGACAATGAATTTAAAAATAAATATTAAAAGTAAACAAAAACTTAATATACAATTAAGTGTATATAGATGCTATTTTTTTAATATTTCCGATAACTCATCCCCTCCTTCCCTACTCCACTCATCAATCAAAAATAAAATAATTTAAGGTGATGTTATTTTTAGTATGTCACACTGACATTTTAAAAACATTTCAAACAATCTGCACACAAGGTTTAACAATTGGATTGACTCAGCATATTTTAATATTTATTTCATTTAAAATGGCAATAACATTCTGCAATCTTGTCATTCTTAAAATAATATGTGATAAAAATACATAGAAATGATAAATGTAAGTAGTAATAGTAAATTATTTTTTTTAATAAATACAAGGAATTTGTGCTTTATGTATATATGAAACTCCTATAAATATGATAATTTTTATAGACAATTTAATTTTGATGTAAGAAAAAAACTTAACATCTAGAAAACTTTTTAATTTGTATAAAAAATGATTTACCTTAAATCGAGTAAGAACATCAGAGTCATAGATAAACTTCTCTGGGTTGGAACCACTTCTACTAACAACGACAAGTCCATGTTCTTCCAAAATATACTCCAACTGAGGACAGAGAATGAATAGTAATAATATTAGTCTACGAAATGTCTCTTGATTCCTATGAATTATTAATGATATGACATTACTCGAGTCACCAGACAAGCACTAACCACCATTCTACATGACAGATATTTTAAACATTTATGAACTAACAGAAAAAACATTAAACTCACATCTTCGTCTGCCCACAATCCTGGCACTGAAAATGACTCCAACAAATCGGCACCGCACAACAGCTTCAACTTGATTTTACTGGGTCTTCTTCCAAAATGGTCAGACTCTTGGCCATTGTTGTTAATGAAGGCAAAGTTGCCGTTGTCTACATCTTCAGCGTTTCCGGTAGACCTATTCAATATGGCATCTGGCAACCAAGAAGGAGTTGTGCCATCCAAAGCGTCATTATTTATTCTGTCATTTAGATATGCATTCATATAATTCTGAAAGAAGAAATATTTGAAGGAAAATCTTTTAACACTTTGATAATTTTCCATAATAGCATTTCATATCAAATATTGTGTGCACCATAGACATTATTTTCTTACATTACTTAGTAATTTTACAATAAAGACAAATACATCAATAAAAAAAGTACCGGTGTGTCAGAGAGCGGCCATTTGCAGGAAGGTAATTTATAAAGGTGCATAAATGAGCAGGCATACAATTTGGTAACATTATGAAGATCTTGTAATCTGTATCCAGCAATGGCATCGCATATTTTTACGAAAGACATTATTTTCAAATTGTGAATTTCAAAAATTCAATTAGGGTATGTCACTTAACTGGTAAGTTTTTTTATTACAATACTTTTGTTCTATTTAATTATGACAAATGTTGGTTATTAGACTTAATTGGCAAATATGGTATATGCTCAGATTTTTGCAAAGGGACTGTTTTCCGATAGATTTGAGTGCCCTGATTCCAAAATTGAAAAAAAAATTGATTAGGTTGCGAGTATTTAAAAAGTTATTACACTTTAGTTTCGAAATTTCATCATAAATGATGCAATTATTTTTGACATCAGAGAGCACTCAATTCTATAGGAAAATATATTTTTTGTAAAAATCAGAGAATATACCGTATTCGCCAATTATGCCATTATTTGCTACCAATGGTGATATAAAGGTATTCAAAAACATTACCAAATCACACGTAATATTCATTAATTTACCCTCCATAAAAAATAATTTAAAATGATGTGGATTATCTGTGAACAATATAATTCTGCTCATACGGTATTGCCTTCATAAGTGACTTCACAGAAGACGTTGAGTGAATTGCCAATTTAATTTTTTTCAAGCCTCGTGGTTTAACAAAAAAGATGTGTAATGTTGAATTTATTTTAAATGTCAGTAACACAAAGTCTTACACAATCTATAAAGTGTTTCATCTCAAAATGTGTTTGTAATTGTATTTGATTGTTTTAATAATACGTATTGGACTTTTTACATTAAAAAAATTATGTTAGTTTTGTTTCATATTGTTTGTTGATTACTCCAAACATTGTATCGTCAAAAAGTGTCATTTCACTGCATGCCATTTATAAAATAAAAATATTTTCTTTATTGAAAATATGATATTATCTGAAGATAAAAAGCATTTATTGCATCACAAAAAAGCTATTGATGAAATGAATATGTAAAATGTGAAATCATTGAAACCATTGTTTTTTTTTTACTATTTAGTCTAAACATCCTGCCTCTCCTATTCCTACAGTATAATAATAATAATTAGTGGTACGAATAGGAATGGTATGTACAAGTAATGCCACTCTTATCCTTAGTCAAATTGCAATGATACAGAAAAAAAATTTCATTCAAAGTTATTTGAACATTTGAACAGTGAAAATAATAATAATATAGTCGAAAGTGATGTTGATAACATTTAACGATAACTCGAGACCCCTGATCGAGTTTAGTGCCTATTATGAATACAGTGCATACGTCAGCAATGCGATTTGTTGTGTGTCACAAAGTTTCTATAGATTTAAAATTTACTAAATGTAATCTAATCTGCAATAACTTTCTAGTATTATTTGTTTGTTTTTCACAAATTTTTCCACAGGAAAGTAGATTGTTTTCTGCTAGTAAGTAATAAGTGGGACATTATACATTTCAAAATATACTTTTTTTTTAATAATGCCACCAAGATTAAAACCCAAAAGCAGCCTAAGGAAACTTGATAAAGTTACCAACACATGCATTGCAAGAAAGAGTCATAAAGTAGAGAAATTAAATATCGAATCATGTACAAATTTTTTATTTGAACATCAATTTACTTATTATATGGTAACTGTTGTGATAAACGAATTGTAATATTTTTTAAGTAATTTAATGAAGCAATCAACAAGCAAAGAGTACACATACTTAGGTTAAAATATACAACTAGGGAATTAGAATGAAGAGACGCATTCGGCCGGGTTGGACGGCATTTGAAAAGCTAGAGCATATCTCGATAAGGACTCTGATCCAGTGAGGTGGGCAAGGAATACATGAAATAAATGTGTAATAAAAACATCACAATCTCTAAAGACTAAAACCTAAAACCAGTGCATACTGCCAGTAATTACACACGGAGCCGAGACTGGACCCTCGTTGTTAATGTCGTACACAAATTAAAAATTTGAAAGGACTATGTTTGGAATATTTACGACATTGAGTATCAAATGTACAAATTTTCCAGAAAACTGACACGTAACAGATGTTGCCCAAAAAATTTGCCGGACATATTTGATGGACAACGAAAAAAAAAGGTTATGAAGCGTCCTTAAGCGCTTAATGAAACAGTGATAACTAAAGAGTGGGGGGCAACTGACGGATAAAAAGGGCCAAAGACAAAGAGAATAGACGATCCTCAGGGTCAGACACAAGCAAATGATGATGAACCAAGCAACAAATTTCTAGACACTACAAAATTGTAAAATATTCTTTCGTGACATTTTTTAAATGAATAATGTATGATTCATGAATTAATAAAAATGTGTTCACAAAAAGCAGTTAATCCACAGCATTGTTATTTTTTAATTCTTACTTTGCTTTTGCTATGCTCCCGCTTTGAACTGATTACTTCAAAAGCTCTGGTGCCAATCATTATAGACTTGTTAAGCAAAGTCGTTGCATAAAATTTATCCATTGTTTTCTATATATCCCCAAGATAGTGAGCGTTATAAGTCCAATAAATTGGAAAAAACAAACAAAACTATAAACATAAGTATGACAGTGATAAACAAAACAGCGATGGTAAAAACTAAATAAAAATATATTGATGTACTTTTATTTAACTAACTAATCAAGGGCAATGATTATTACTATTTATAACAATTCATATATGATTACACCGTTTGTGTTTCCAATCATCAAAAATAAATTAAAAGTGACATAACTATTAAAAAGTGGGGTTGCGATCAATATTGCCTCAATTTTTAGATCACTTGTGTGCATAAAAAAATATTCTATGCAATTTGAAAGTCTAATGAAGCAATAATCTAATGTCAAATTAAGTTTAGTTAAAAAATGTATAAAATGCTCAAGCGATACATTTTGGGCAACAAAACTACAGAGAAAACGAAAAAATAAAAAATAAAATCAGTAGACTGCAAAGCCAGGGGAGAAAAACGCGATGGTAATGTGACGAATGTGAGACAGTGATAGTAAATGCATTGTTTTTCGGTGCGAAGAATGTAGGTACAGTAAACAGAAATACGGACATTAAAGTGCGGTATAATATTGTACTTGCGTTGAAAGTCGCAATAGTAAAAATGCATTCCATACCTGATTTTAAGTACACTGCTAGTTTTGATGCAATTACAGTATTATACTGCACTTTAATGTCCGAACTTCTGTTTACTGTACCTACAACCTTCGGACAGAAAACTGTACATCTACATACTATCACCGCCTCATATTCATCACATTATCACCATGTTTTCTCCCCTGGCTTTACAATTAGTGATTTATTTCTTCACTATTCGTTTTCTCCACAATTTATTTGCCCAAAATGTATCACTTAAACGTTTTATACATTTTTTAACTAAACTAAAGAACTGAACCTTCCGGAATGAAGAAAAACATTATTAATTCAGCAGTATAAAGCTTTGTGGGAACACTTTATATTAATAATAAGAAAACACTTTGTTTATACCACTGTTTATTGATAACTCAACATGTTTCGGTGCAAATAGTCCCGGTATAAACAAAGTGTTTGCTTATTACATATGTATTACTATTTATTTGAGTTTATACTCGTATAATATATATTTATGTTTCATGTTATTAAATTACCCAGTAAGAAGATAGATAGGATACGTTCACATATCATTATTAAATTAAACTGACATTTCTAATTTGTTTAATTAGTTATTATTTATTATATGTTATTTTTTGTTAATGTCTTTTTAAAATTTGTGTGCGCGATATATTTTTTATTTTTTTCGTGTGTGATGGCAAATCAAGTGTATGCACACAGCTAGCTTTGAGGAAACATTGGTTGTGATCTATTTTCACTCAAGTCATTGCAACATATCGTTATATAAAGTACTGAGTACAAATTGAGAATACAAGTTATATTCCTAAATCTCAATTTATACTACTTTTTTGTCTAATAAATCAAGACATACAGATTATTGTGCATCCGCCTCTATCTGCGTGCTCGGTCTAAAGATAAAGTCGACAGAAAGGAAGGATGGCAACATAATAACTATTTAACGAAAAATAAAAGACAACAATTGGTCACAAAATTTTTAACAAAGCCGAACACCGAAAATACAACTCGAAATAAACCCGAATTAGTGGGGTATTATTTTAGGAACAATGATAGGGATTTCAAACCAATAAGAAAGAAAAAGATTGTAATATAAACGATCAGTAGTGAAGATGCGGACAAAGCAAATTAATTGCAAATGTTACATTTTTTCACTTTATTTGATTCATAAATTAAATAATAAATAGCAATGTTTCGAAAAATAATATTTTTACTTATAATATTACCTTTCTTTGATTTTTATTGTCTTGGTGTATTCGTTTTCCAGATTTTTTGGTACCTTTATTCAACATTTATAAGAGAATTTTTATATTCTAAAACATACCTTCCAATTCTGTACTAGCTTCTTGCCTCAATTTACACATTTTTGATATATGACAATTTTCCTACCATGTAAATTAAAAGATGGGTGTTAGTTAGCAATGAGGTAAACCATTATTTTAACTTTTTTTTTTAATGAAATTTATAAAATCTAATTATAATAAATATTATTATTGAGTTCTGCTAATTTGTGTAAGCATTATTTAAATGTTACAGCTGTTTCGGTGATTAAGGCCATTTTCAAACAGTGGATATAAACCACATACAATCGACTTATTTAGTTACCCCTTCCTCTATGGGTAATTAGGTGGTTTCCGTGGAACCAATGTACATTAATATTCTTATTCTCAGAGGCTTCACTTATCTTTGAAAATTCCCCGTTTATGTGTATAACATGTATGTTTGCTAATGGTTTTATTGTTGTAAAATTTTTATGTTAAGCTTAATTGTAAATTTTCCCATTTTTGCAAATGATTAGTTGAAATATTCTCCAAGTGCCTCTGTTTATTTTAACTACCGAAATTACCTCATTGTATTAACATATTAAGAAATTATCAGAAAATTATCTTTTCCCCACTTCTTAATATGTTCAAAAAACCTAAAATCAAGACAAAATAACCATAATAATATGTAACATAATTTGATTTTTTAAATTAAATTAAAAATAAACATGGAGTTCTACAAACTAAACACAATAACATTAAATAAAAAATAGTAAAAAAATAATAAAAATAAATTTTAAAAAACCAATCACACAACTGTAGTCACAATCATGATTTAGCTCATCACTAATACGTATATTTGCAATATCTAAAATTTATTAAACTAATTTCATTATTATTTTGCGTTTGATTAATAAAAGAAATCTAATGATGATTCACTATTTTTTTTCATATGAAATAACAAGCCTACAATCATATCACTCAGTTAAAATATAAGCCCACCAGTACTGAGAAGTTAATATTAATAGCAAGTTTATATCACGTATTAAAATAAGAATATTAAAATAATTTAACCTGGTGATACTGCAAAGATTGCCTTGTTCTTGTCCAACCTTCCTGATTCACTTCCCATTCAGAATGTTTTATCCAATCTGAGGATTTCAGGGCAAGCTTCAGCATGGCGCACCGGTGAGACGCAGATAGTAAATCCTTCTTAGCGTACGCATCATGTACTGGTGACACAATACCTCCAATTACTGTGTGTGTGCCCAGGCTGTGGAAATAATCTTTGGCTATTTCTAGGACAAAATAAAATATACATAATTAGATTCTTCATAAATGTTTACTTAAAATCAAAATGGATAATTAAAGCTTTGAAAGATTAAATATGTGTTGAAATTAAGGCTTCCTTTTCAAAAATAATTCATAATTTTGCGTTTTTAATGTTCATTTATTCAAAAGATATACACTAGATTTAACTTTTCTTAAACTATTATAGGACATTTACACTAATTTAAAACTAATAAACTGAATGTTATTTGCCATAATTAATATGATACAAGCATTATAAGACCGCAACGTTAAATTCATTTTCCGTGTGCCACAAAATTGCCTTAAATATGGAAAATTTATGCAAATACGAAATATATTTTCTTATAATCTTATTATGGAGACAAATCCCAGTTGAGACAAATTAACAAAATGTTAAAAATTAATAGTTATAAACTATTCAATTTGCAGGACATATTATCAATTCTTGACAATTTTAAAACATTTTGTGTTAATGAATACAAATTATTTAAAATAATATATTATATTTACTTACATGCTTTGAGGCTTCAGCTACTATTTAAAATCAAGCTTAAAATAATGTGTGTATTTTCTTAATTATGGCAAATAACATTAAATTTATTAGTTGTACATTGGTGTAAAGATCCTATCTAATAGTTTTTTAAAAAGTCAGATCTAGTGTATAACTTCTGATATAAATGAATAATAAAAACCTACATTTTCTTAAAAAAGCGCGAAAATATGAATTATTATTAAAAGGTATTATTGTAATGTTTCATTCATTTTTTATACATAATTTTTGATTGTATATTTTATTAGAATACTTTTCAGCATTGATACCTAGAACGGTTGTGTTATAAGTTTTTTAGCATATCATAAGACCAGTGGTGTAGTGGGGCCGGAACGCACGGGAACGTCGTTCCGGTACTTTATTCCATGACCAGAATGCCTTCCGGTATGAATTGTTAGAACAAAATATTAGCAACAAACCGTGTGTGTGTGTGTGTGTGTGTCCGTGTGTGTTTTTCTAAGAAAGCATAAATTCTAAGCTGAACGTGAACGCGCACCTTATACACCAAGCAATTTCATTTGAAATATACTTTCACATTCTATTGTATTAAAATTGAATAAGCCAAAATTGAAAACTTTAATATTTAGTTGAATTTTGGGAGTTGATTAGTTATCACCTACCTAGTTTTTAGTCTTGTGCATTTTAATGTTTTTAACGTCTAAGTTTTTAACAACGTTTTTGTGTTACTATTATTTGTTTGTGTAAAATCATTTTGTAAGGACATTTTCATTATTGTTTGTGGACTGATTTATGTGAGATATTAATTAATATACGAAAAATACCTAACCATGTCCGATAAAAGAAAACAAACATCATTTTCATTTAGTACTAGTACCGGAACAATATTACCCTAAAGGGGAGTAGCGTTCCGGTTCTTCTTTTTTAGCACTCCACCATTGCATAAGATTTTATTAGCATTTGATAAAGTATTGAGGAAAGCATATCTTAAATTTCTATAGCATACTATGGAAAAATTGTTGCATTATTATAAACATGAAAAATAAAACGAAATTATTATATACACATATATATATTAATAATAACCTCAGAACTATGCAGATGGACAAAATAGATTGAATAGTTTAAAATTTGTTTGTGTAAACTAAAATAACGTTATTTTATCACCATTCTAATGTAAAAATACTAATTTATTATTATAGATATTGCGCCTAATTTAATTGTTATTAAAAATTATCGAAATCGAATATACAATACTGAACTAAACTAGAAAAATGTTAATTAATTTTAAAATTAATAGTGTCAAACCTTACCAAACATACGAAAGTGCATCGGCGTTGGCGGGCTGAAGGACCCGCAAGCCATCAACACAACTGACCCTTGCGTCATTATACATCGACCGAATAAAAATAAATAAAAGAATAACAATGACAGATCACTTTTTTAAATGTTATTCCTATCAGCCTTGCTCGATAAGAATATCACGTTTTTTTAAATCAATAATAAAAGTGCGCAGATATGTTATCACTATTTGCAAGTGTTCAGTTATTTGACGTTTTAAGTCACCCTTTCGGTCGATAAAGTATTTCAAGGATACCTAACATAGCTCTTACGGACGATTATGATTCACGATTCGATACAGATACGCGGCGAGTTTTGAAGGATGTGTAAAATAAATCAATTTTGTTTTTATCACTTTTTTTACACCCTGTTATTGGATATATTTCTTATAAAATAGCTGGCAAATTAAAACATCAAAAATCTATTTCCAACAACTTGAAATTAAACCGAATATCGACTATTGACCATAGATAAGGGATGATTAAAAGCTATTGACGTAAATGCGGAATGTTGCTAGACTTGTAATAATAATAATTTCTAAAGAAACAGGGGTAATTTCTATAAAGTTTGATATATCTCGTCGCGAAATAACGCGAAGCTATCACATTAATTAGAGAATAAAAATAAAAAAAATTAAGGTAATTTCATCTTGCCAATCACATACAAACCGCCGACGACGGGTTAGCGGAGACCGAAGTCTTAACAATAGACTGGAGCAGGCCCTTATCTACGAGCATGCCGTTCAAAATGGATAACAACAGTAATAACCTCCAGCCCAAGGGTTACGCAATATATGCATTAACTTAAGACAGAGGAACAATGTCGACGGGAATATGACGAGGATTTCTCGAGAAACAAACGTAAAATCCGGCGAGAACCGGGCAGCTTTCTATCCCTTTGTAGCAAAAGGTATCCGAGAAATGACAGTTAACCGAGCGAGAAAGCCATTTAGGTTTTCACAGGATACATTTTTTTGTGATGCTGAATGTATTGTCTTACGGCAGGAAAAAACGATAAATCAAATTCTAAAAAGCAACCAGTGTAGTCAGGAAGGGTCTCTACGGGAAATGCAAAGCGAAGGTTAGTTTGGCGAAAACCATTAAACGGGACATACACTCGTTTTCTGGAAAATCGTGTCTCGTAAATTAAAATACCCGCGCGGAATAATCCGATAGAATAAAGATACTTTCTTTTTAAGCATAAATAATATCATAGTAATAAGAATGTGTAGAGAAAAATCAGTGAGAATTTAATTGTAATATAAAGACTAAATATAAATAGATCAACGAGATAAAGCTATCTCAAACTACAATGCAATATAATAAACATATTCACATGTTCCCTTGAATATTATTAATAGTGTCATCAGCAAAACTTATGATTTTTCCCTCAATTCTCAAATCACATAGAATATAGATCAATGATTTATATCAATGTAACAGGGTGAAAGTTTTCAATGATAATCTCATTTTTTAGTCATGTAATATTTAAGCATTTAAAAAAAATAGTTGGTTGAACGACACCACATACATTCTTAATTATTATCCCTAATAATGTTTATCTTATTTTGAGAGAAATTTTGGAAAACTTCAGTTCAGCAAGGTTCCCATTTTAACTGTTGCATTCTGTAATGTACCAGTGTGTAAATCCATAAGGGGATATCACTAATAATCAGTGTTTTGTTAGCTGAATTTCCATTCAGCATTCATTATCATTTATAAAAACGGAAACCCTAGTGATATATTCAACTACAGACCGATCTCTCTTTAAAGTGTTTTAACAAAAATTCTAGAAAAATTGTTAAACGGAGGTTTCTCAAATTCCTAGATGTAAATAACATTCTATCCAATCAACAATTTGGTTTCCGATCAAAACGCAATACAGAAGATGCCCTTATGTCTCTCGTAGAATATATTGTCTCGAACCTTGTCAAGGGAAATAAATGCGTGGGGATTTTTCTTGATCTTGCAAAAGCATTTGATACCGTACCGCATCTACTATTGCTAAAAAAACTTGAAAAAATAGGAGTAAGGGGCAGTGTATAAGTGGTTTAAGGACTACTTAACAAATAGATGTCAAATTGTCCGAAACAATGAAAAATACAACAATCCATCATTGATAACATATGGTGTTCCACAGGGAAGCATTTTAGGTCCTATATTATTTCTGGTATATATTAATGACTTTTGTAATGCGACTTTAAATAATGTAAAAATAATCACTTTCACCGATGATACAGTGCTTTGCTTTGAGGGTAGTCTTGGGAAGAGATCAATACTCGTGCACAGGATGGTTTGGACAAGGCTAAAAAATGGTTTGATATAAACCTCCCATCACTTAACACAAAAAAATCAAAATATGAATGTTTTTGTATTAATGAAAGAACATCGCCATATCAAAGTCCTACACTCATCGTACATGACTGCAAAACAAACAAGAACACGACTTCCTCACGCCAATGTGAAAAATTGACACGAGTTAAAATTATTCGACATCTGGGAGTACTGATCAATGATCACCTTAACTGGAAAGAACATATATCGAACCTAGCTAAACGCTTAAGAAAACTAATTTACATTTTTAAAGCAATACGATGTATAATTGACTACAAACTTTTAAGATTGGTGTACTTTGCACTCTGCTACTCCTTAATTAATTACGCTATTTTAGTTTGAGTAGGAGCAACAAAAACAATATTAGAGTCGGCTAAAAGAGCACAAAAGACAATTCTCAAGGTAATAAATAATCGTCCCTTTAGATATCCATCCAATCTTATATTTAAAGAGTACAATGCCCTAGATATTAGACAAATCTTTATGTTGAGACTCGTCCAATTTTTCCATGCTAATAACTCACCCCAAGCAATAAATCATGGACACAACACAAGACAAACAACGAACATCTACACGCCAGTTTCGAGAGCAAGAACGATATTTTATCAAAGATTCTACATGATCTTAGCTCCGAAACTGTACAACACACTCAGTACCGACTGGAAATCGTTCAGCTCCAATAAGATTACACAAATATGGACCCAACATATGATCCAATCGGGTAGAGATCAATCTACAGACAATAATAATGCACTAATTCTAGAACACTCCCACTTCATTTTCTTTTATTCTATATATTTATTTATTTTTCTCTATTTTTATTCCTGTTAAATCTTAAATAACAGCACAAAAAAAACTGGCTACTTTAACAGACTTCAGTCTAGCAAAGTAGTCAGGACAACGCTGTATATATCAGAGGTGGAGTCTACTCCATCTCACACAATAAACATATTACAATATTATATTATAATATATTCACCTCTGTTATAACAAAAATATGTATGTCAATAAATAAATAAATTATACTGCATCATTTAAATTCTTGGATTTAATTGAAGAATAAATATATATTTTTTAAATGTTTATTAGTCACAAGTACACTGGAATAGCCTCACCTATTTGGTATCTGCAATTTACTTAGTACTTACATCAATAGCTTGGAGAATATCCATAATAAATTATAAGTAGAATGTAATAAGGAAGTTATTCCAGCTCTGCAAGCGTTGACGGACTTGTTAACTCACTTCCTCCATACAGTATACTGCATGATAATATTGATTACTTTCACAACTAATCTACCTATCATCTTAACCATGCCTTTTAAAAATAAAGAATTATATATTTTAATTCAAATAAATTATTTTTCACTATAAGTCCATCATGATATGATTAATATGTCTAGTGGAGGAAATCATACTACTTATCTACCACGAGAACCCAGGAGATGGTATTCGCCAGCCACTTGAAATTCAAAGTTCGAAGTCATCAATCACCAGTAATTTGAAAATTTCTGTAAATCGATGTAGCATGCAGTAAGGTTTATCTAGGACTGCATGTAGTTTCTTAATGGGAGTCATGGTATATCTTGTTTTCAAATTTTTTACTTTAAACATTTGCACAAAATTTTTATTTATTTATTTTATAATTAATTAGCCTGTTCTTACAAAAAATCAAACGTCTGCTATATTTAAAGAAAACTAAAATGTGATATAGGTATCCGCCTCGGAACAGGACACGGTCCTAATTAAACATATACAAAAGTAAATCAAAATGTAAAATATTAATAAATGAACAACACTGAATCAATTTTTTTTTACAAGTTACATTATGCTAGATTGTGCCAAGCCATTATGGCCATCCCCTGCAATCCTCAAGAAATTTTAATTCTACAGGCGAGTTGTGGCAATTAATTTGGCTTCAGTAATTCGACTACAAGACTTCCGGTATCACTTAAGATTTTTAATTAGGAGAACACATTCTTATTGTGAAGTTCAAATTATTCAGAACATAGGTCTGTGATATTTTAAATATGAATTAAATATATTAATTAGAAAGATATACATATAAAATCAATTTTATCGAAAAATATTGTTGTTGCGCCACCAGGATTCGAACCTGGATCTCTTTCCTAAAAAAATAAGGTAGAAGGCTCTTTCAAATAATGGAACGATTAAATGTATTAATATCAAAAAGGTAACATATAGGTTCGAAAATTTGTCACTAAAAATATTGTCGTTGTAGCATAGTTGGACAATGCACCTTCCCCGGTTAGGAAAGAGATCCAGGTTCGAATCCCGATGGCGCAACAATATTTTTCGATAAAATTGATTTTATATGTATATCTTTCTAATTAATATTTAAGACTAAATGTTTGATACTTTTACAAGATTGCACTAACAAACTAATCTGGTTACCTGATACAAAGGGGTTGTATTTAACCGAGCACCAAATTAATAGTGATTTCAATCCCTAAATATTTAATCCACATACGCTAAAAATAAACTGGTCATGCGACTAATTAGCTCGATCACCAAACACGAGGATTTTGCTACTAAAAATAATATACAAGCACTAAAATTTGAGCACCTAAGTTGACTTAATAAATATGATCACATTCTGGTGTGTAATTCATATTTTTTTCATGTCTAATCAAGATTCCAGTGATTAATAGATAAACTTGTGCTCAAAAATTAATTTTGATGATTATTAAATATGGTTTAGTCATATGGAACGGATAAATGAGAGAATCGTAAGACATATGACGCAAGTATTGATGGCACCAGAAATAGAGGACGTCCATGGAAGACTTGACACGACCAGGTAAACCAAATACTGGTCCTGTTAGAAGCCTCAATAATCAGTGAAAAATGAGAAGATGTATGAATGTGAATGAGGCGAGAATGGCATCAGGACAGAAGAGTGTGGTGCTCTATTCTCCCTGCCTACCCCCCCCCCACGGGAAACAGCATGATGGTAATTTAATCAGTTATTAAATATACTTTAAACAATCACATTCTGGAGCTCTTTCATTATTTTTAATGCTATATTATTTAGGTGACCGATTATGTACTTAAATTATCATAAGCAATTTGCTGACCACAAAATACTTTTGATGCTCATTTTAATTCCCTATATAAAATTTAAATAATGTAGCGCCTATGAACAAGTAGTGAAAATAATAAATTGTTTGAATTTCTTGCACTCTAGCAAGTAATTTTGGATAACAAAACCAGTGAAGAAATTAGTATTTGTACATATAACTAATCAATCAGCATAACTTACAGCCAAATCAGGTGTGCTGAGATTTTGTACAAAAAAAAAAGAATCTGGTAAGTTTTACGTATGCTGATTCAATTTCTTTAAATATTCTAATTAAACAAATAATACTGCTGTACTAACAGAATAAAGCAATTGTAATCAAATGGAATTGATTTTGACTTCAGATTCATAATAGTAAATGCCTTTCAAAATTGGCGCTGAGTTTCTATAAACACCATGATTTTCCAGCACTACCACTGCGGAATAAATGATTAATACAGGCGGCCCTCGACTTTCATACGTAATTGGTCCCTAAAATGTGTACGAAAATCGAAATGTACGAAAGTGGGGCAGCATAAAAAGAAATAGAAGTGTTTTTTTAATATTTATTTTAGTATGAGGTGCATTAGCATATAAGCAAATAACACTATTGATTAGTATTTGGTATTTTCTTTATAAATTTATCAACAGTTAGTTGAACAGTACTTTTCTTTTTCATTTCAGTTCTGAAACATGCTGTCATTTTCTATTGCCCTTCGTACACGAGATATACACTCTCCATTGGGATCCGTGATGGACACAAATTTGTCAAGATGCATGAAATCTTCGTTCATATTCTTGATTGTCAGTCGTAATAGTGAGTTCATCATCAGCTTCTTCTCCTTCATTTATCTTTTGTAAATTAATCAAATCTTCATTTGACAAAGGTTCCGAGTGAGATCCATTAACTCATTCATATCTTAGTTAAGTATGTGCAGGTATCTCTTTCCAAAATAATTTTGTCTCATCCACATTGAAGATTTGGCAAGAATAATTACCTCCAACTTCAACTTTTGGAGAAAGTGAAAATAAATTCACAGGCACCTTCCCCAGTAATTTTAATATTATGTAAAGACCTAATTTTAAATTTGTTAAACCAGTCATTGTTTGCCCTCAGTTGAGTAGCAGATTCTCATTTTAATTGTTTTTCCAATCTTCATGCAAAGCTTTAGCTAGAATAATTTATAAACTCAGAGGGATGCCTTTTTGATGTTGATCTTCAATCTATAAAGTTAAATATTTCTCCATTCCATCCATTACTATGCCATGTCTTTTTGAAACAATCTTTGAAGAAATATTTACACAATTTTTAACATATTCCCTTAATTTTTATTCTTACTTTTCAGGAATCTAAATTTTAAATATGTACAAAAGTCAAGGACCGCCGTGTAAAATATTTTTATATAATCACTTGAATTTAATTATTCAACACTCATGGTTTCGGAACAATTTGTGTTCCAAATAGAGTTGTTATCAACCAATCGATAATCATATCTATGTTGTAACATGTTGCATCATTTTATTAATAAAACAAATTAATGTTTTTCTCTATATTCTGAAGACATAAGGAAATTAAATGTTTTACTTTTTAACAGAATGAAAAGTTGTGATGGGATGAAATAACACAAAAACAAAGATTTTTTCAAAAATTATACTAAAATCATTTGAATACATACTTATACATTACTAATACTTTAATGGAAGTAATTTGATTGACATAATTTACAATGTTTATTGATTTGGAACCACTTGAATGAAGCATCTAGGACAGGGAACAAAATGAGTAAAATAAAGAAGTTTAGAAAAGATTTAGTTTATTGTTACTGTTATCTTATGTTATATATTATGTACAAAACAAACATAGTGGATTCACTAAAGGTTTCGTTCTACAGTCGGAAGGTTTATAATTAAGTAGTTTGCTCCAAGTCGATGAAAATAAAACTGATTCACGATTAAAACCTAGTCAATAAACCTACAAACGAAACGATAGCGACCTCTTGCAATACAATCAGGAATGAATGAGACATAATGAACGTGTGTCTAGTTAAAAACACGATGTAAGGAACTAGGCCTTAATGTCAGATATTACAAAAATAATATATAAACACTAATACAGTATTCATTTAATTAAAAATATAATGGAGATGAAATGTTCGCACATACATCATTTTCTCAGAATTGAAAATATGTTTCTTCTTGTGCCATTCACAAAAACGACACGACACGCACTTATCTTACATACCTAGATTTAAATAGCTCTCTCACTGTTCAACCAGTAAACATTTGCTCGGTTTACAAACACACCAAATAATACACTAGGCATCACACCACCCATTTTTACCTCGTCAGATTGTATTATCGATTTCACCGTGGTCGGACAAGACAGCCGAGCTATTCGGCCAGTGTGGCGTTGAACAGTGAAACCGCATGAAGCTTAAAATGTAAATACAACCAAAAAGGTCAGGAGATGAGATGTGTGGGGAGTGTGAGGAGGTGGATTCACTTCTTGGCGTTCTTCTTGGGCGCCGGTGCTTTGCCCTTTGCATTGTGGGACAGTTTGGACTTCTTGTTCTTGGGGCCATCCTCGTCTTCTTCTTCGTCATCCTATAATTCGACAAACGCACATGTACCTTCAATCTCTGTTCTCAGTTTAACTTTAATGGCTAAAAAATCATGCATCATTTTACTTAATGTAGTATTCAAGTTAATGTAATCCACATTCTGAGCAAATAAATCAATCTACAATAGCATCCAAACACGGTGCGCAGTACAGGGCACAGTGCGAGGACGCAGTGCGTATGCTAAGGAAAGACTGGCAGAAGCTGGTAAGAATTAGGTATACGCTCTCAAAACTATGTTTAGAATTAAAAGTATACTAAAAGTATGTTCTGTTGACTCAGTATTCACGACAAGTGGTGTTTACAAGCGACATGATACCAATAATAAACAATGCATAATAACCACACCGATAAGATAAAGTCATTGTCCAAAATACAAAACTGTCATTGAGCTGTGCTTCATAACTCCAGTAGCAAATTACTTTATTCTAGCAGACATAAATTGACAAAGCATCAGCCGACTTTAACCATTAGAGCTTAGCACAAGTTCATGCACGATGGAGAAAAGAGTCTTCCTCTGCACATATACATATTGTTTAATGTAAATTG
Source organism: Eubasilissa splendida (assembly GCA_031772225.1). Taxonomy (NCBI): domain Eukaryota; kingdom Metazoa; phylum Arthropoda; class Insecta; order Trichoptera; family Phryganeidae; genus Eubasilissa; species Eubasilissa splendida. The sequence continues at coordinate 10,027,371 of CM062866.1, read as the reverse complement.
GACAAATGGCCAATGTGTATTGTTTGTTTATACCTCCTCTTTCTTGCGCTTGTCTGCAGTCTTCCCCTTTTTCGCATCAACCTGCAAATTTCACCAAGCTTAACATGCGTCACACAGCTTGGGAAGTCGACACAGCTAATCGGTTATCACGCCAGTTGTGTTCCTGACAAAGTTCGCTTTATTCCGTCAGTCAGACAAATGCCTCAAGAAATCTTTGGAAACTGATAGACCAAAACGGCCACAATTCATCTCAAAAAGTATGTAGTATAGGTGTCATCACTCCGACAGGAATATATTTATATCAATTTTTACCCGAGTAATTATCTGTTGTGATTTTTAAAACCGACTAGCCTACATTAGAAATTAATGAAGAGTGGATATTTACATATTCATTTTAATGGTGTATCTACACGGGTGAACCTTGATCTTTCGTCTCAGAGATTTGTTGATAAGTCATCATGTTACTCAGCGTACAAAATACATGTAGCTGTGAAGAACTCGCTTCATGCTCAATTCTGTAACTTTCGAAATAAGTCTCATCCGTGTACACATACCATAATGATCATTTCATTGAAATATCAGCTCTTGTTATAAAATATTAAACAAGCAAAACCAAACATTATGTAAAGAACCTTGAAAAGCTTTTCACTCATACGATTACTTATATTAATTAAAATATTGGTATATTGCACGGTTAATTATTATCCAGGTGTAGATTCACACATAAAAAACTGAGCATGAAAAACTCTTTAAGTAAAGATTAGTTAACAATCGGTGACAAGTGACAGTGGCTGTGAAGAAATAATACTTACATGTGGCTCATCCCCTTCTTCCTCGTCGAGCATTTCCTCCTCCATATCATCCATATCTTCAAACTCTTCTACAAGAGCGCCCAATAGGTGTTGGCCGATCAGATGTACTGGTCCTGACCCCTGTTGACAGGAATATTACCTCATTATTAAGATCATTTCAATCACTAAGAGTAATAAGCAATTAAGATTGATGCAATCTATAATGTTACCGCGTATACAATATGGCAATTAGCAAATTTAAAAAATGAAATCTATTCTAATGTAGCAGATTCTCACTGCACCAATAATTTGTGTGACAATTATTTACCTGTATAAGTGTAAATGTGACTGGAGCATCGGGAAACTCAAGGTCGAGTCGGACTTGTCTGTTCTCCCCAGCCTTCAGCACAGCCACAGGGATTTTCACCGTATCCCGCATCGACATGGTTTCAACCTGGAAGATAAGGGGGACAAAGTTTTACAGCAAAGTCTCATAAAGGTCATTCCTCAAAGTCACGGGGGCAATTTAATTATAAGTGCATAAAAGTTTTGTCAAGTAAAAATTCAGTCAGACAAATGCCTCAATAGGTTCATGCGGAACAGGGAGACCAGGACGGTCAGTATTCCAATCCACTCAACTTGGTAGTTAGGGATATCATCATTCTGAATTCTATTTGAGTTAAATATTGTTATATGAATCTTCGATTCAATTTAATTTAATTATATCAATGGGACACCTAACTACTGTTATATTTTAAATGTAAGGAGATGTAATTTCATCAGAATACATTTTAAACAGAGTACGGTAAGTCCCCCGCAAAGGGGAGGCGGAAATGACAACAGATTATTTTGGAATTCAGATCACATACCATTTATTTCTAGTATTAGAAATAAATTTTATGTGGATAGGTCAGAGAGAATTATAAAACTTAATTTTTAACTATACATTTCCAATAAATTTAAAAATGTTATATATTGCTAGAATGATAGGTATACCTGAACGACATTGAATTCTGCGCCAGCCTCTTGCCCCAACAACGCCTGGCGGATGACCAGCTTATTGGTACGAGGATACTCCTCTGTCTTAATTTCCGGGTCCCATGTCTCGGTCTTGTTCGCTTCAGTCAGGGTGACTCCTGGAACCATGAAATGCAACATTTTATATTCGGGGGTAATTTCAACTGATTGTCCAGTTTTAAAGACTTGGGAAATGCCAAATAATATTGCTATGCTCAAAACCTCATGTGCATACATTGCTTTAATGTTAAGACTCAAAATTAAATTATATTCTGACAGCTTGTTTACTATATTCTGTTCAATTATAGTAAAATATATTGTAAATATAACAATGAAATTTTTTAGACAATTTGCTAGTCAAACGTTTGTACTTGGATTACTTCTTTGAAAATGATTAGCCCATATCATTTTCACATAATTTAGGGCATTTTAACCCATGACAAATGCATACTAAATAATCATGGTCATGTTTTCATTACTTTTTCGGAAGGCTATGTAATAGTGTTCTTTAATGTATATGCTTAATATATAATGCATTATTACAGACCATTATATTAAAAAAGAATGGAGTCACAAACCAAATAGACGCATGCAAAAGAGGTTTGAATCAATTTCTCATCAGTTAAAAATTCAGTCAGACAAATGCCTCAATTGGTTCATGTGGAACAGGGAGACCAGGACGGTCTGTATTCCAATCCACTCAAACTTGGTAGTTAGGGATATCATCATTCTGAATTTCAATTTAAAAAATTATTACACTTGAGCAGCAAGTTCTAAATTATAGTTTCCCTCCTAACATACATGTTTTGATATACATATCTATAGTGTTGTTTTAGAGGTGAATTCCACTGATATATCTAGTCGTAAAAAATGTTAATGAAACTTCACAATTAGGTAAGACTGCAGTAATGCTGCTAAACAAAATTAGTTGTATAACTCACTTTGTCATATTTAATTTACACCACAAATTTATGATTATTGATACAATTTATCTTTTCCACAATGTTTAGTAGAAAACATCATATAATATAAGTTTATAGAAATCCTAAGTTTGCAACACCACTCATAATTGTGGGTACTCATGTGACGAACATATAAGAGGTGGAGAAATATGAAGCTTTTAGCATTCAACAATTAAATGCATTAAAACATGAAGATGTTGCATACCTATTTAGTCAATTAAAACAATAGAAAATTAGCATTGTGTGCTCATTTGCTTTCCATAAGCACTTCAAAGCCTTCCTGGTGAAACTTGAACAGTTTACAGCGACATAGTATGTTTTCACATAAATAGCAAGTGTCACATTTTATAACCGAAGTAAGCACATGGCACCGGAATATTTAAGAGTAAACAAAAGGATCGGAACACGCACGTGCAGCAACGACACAATAAAGGTCCGTTACCGTTATAAAACATAAATGAAAAATACCGATACGAGACGAACCTGCGCAAAAGACGCGTGACAACTTTCGCACATTTCAAAATAGCGCGCCACATGCTTGTATTGGCTGTCTTTGTGCGTACGCGTAGTAGGCAATTATACACAATTAAAAGCCGAAATATTCAGTTGATATAATTCAATTAGAAAATATTTAGCCGGGACATTTAATTACCACATAACACTTCCTAAATAATCGCAAAAACAGTGAAACTTGAATACTTGGGACTAAAAAATGGCGGGGTTTTTAGAGCTATAATTCAATAAGGCATTGTTATATGTTCATATTATACGTTAAAATTTATAATTCAACGGGAAAACCAAGCAAGTCAAACATTTGCCAGGCGGTACAGCTATCTCACGATAGTTACCTAAAAACCCAAGCCATGACAAAAATGGCGAGTTCGCCGGTTGTTAGGAGACGCCCAAAAGAAATACAGAATATCACGAGAAGTATACACAAAATTACCTAAATACATTTTCTAAATTAAGCAAAAATTACAATAAAGATATACTAACCGTAAAAATATTCATCAGCCATGGTGATTGTTTTACTATTACTGGATTTACCGAGACTTCAGCAAACGAACGCCGGCAAAGAAATTGAAGAATCACTGAAGGCAGTGTGGCACGCTGTAATATCTTATATCCGTAAATAAATTTCACCAGACGTTTCCCGACTGGCATTATCGGGGCTAAAAGTGTCAGTGAACGATCAAAAGACTTTTATTACTTAATTCTTTCATTTTCAATGAACTTGAAAAATCTAAATTTATTTTATTTTTTTGTAATAAATATTTTATCACTAATAAAAGGAATTACGAGTCTATTTAGTTAAAATAGTTTTGAGTATCAAAAAACTTTAAAAAATTTAGGAATGTTATCAATTAATTATTATAAGTACTTTATATATTATTTATCTTATTATTTAACCGGAATCAGAACATTATTTATTTATATATATCATGGCAGAAAAAAGTAAATGCTGTTTGTAATTTTTACTATCTTATTGGCACAATAACAGTAAGTCAGTGAAATATTTCAATTTCGTAATGAATCTCTATTTCTTGTAGTTATTTTGTTGATATTATTTTCCTTTCTCTAATATTTAATAAATTTATTATTATTTTATTTATTTATTTAGTAAAATTCAGGTCTTTATTCCTATATATTATAATTTTTATTGAAATCTTGTATTTGCCATGAAAAATTATTATGATTTTAATAAATAGACTATAAAATTTAGAATCTACAACAAAATTGCAGAAATATTTTGCATTTGGGTTGCCAACGAAACTCAATAAAATATTGTATTTAGAATATTCACTTATGTATTTTCAAATAATAATATTGTTGAAAATGTATGTTATCTAAATACTCAAAAAAATTAACTTAAAACGTAAATCCTTACATCTATGTAATGTTTAAATATGTATATAAATCAAAATTGAAGATTTTTATCATGACGACAAGTATAATTTTAATACCTCACAATCGATGAAACGTTCAATATTAATGTAATCAAAATGTGTTTGATAAGATACAACAAGCAATTGAAAATATTTAAGAATACACATGATTGACTAGTAATCAATCGGATTATCAAAAATAAACTGTGAACACATAAATAAAACAAAATTTGTTTACAGAGAACATTTAATTATGTTTTCTTAATTTCTAAAATTAAAACTATTGAATTTAATATTTTATTAAAACATTAAAAAAAAATGGATATAAGACAGATAAACAATTAAGGTTATTAGTTTATTAGAACGTAATGTGAATAACAATATTGTAAGAAGCTGTAAGAAACTCTCCTGGCTCTTTAAATATTGCCACTCAAGTTATAAAGTTATGCTAAAAATCCATCATAATAATAGATTATTACAAAACTTTTGTGAACCATCTACATATTACAAAAATCAAATAGGTACGCAGATACGCTAAATACATCGGAAATTCTTATGTTGGATGTACTGATCAACTCGGCGTACGCGCCTTTCAACCGTTTTGGTTACGCGTCGCCATTTTTAATTTGAATATTTTGCCGTGGCTTCTTATTTTGAGCTGATATAATTGTTTAATTTACATTGATCAGTGAGTGTCTTTAATGTTTTCTGCCTTTGTTTTGCCAATATCTATTACTCACGCATAATTAACAATTCAAATTAGAACGTGTTTTGCATGTGTTCTTTTTTTGGTTTACTTGTGTGCAATTTTGTTTCGTAATGATACGTCAACATTGAATATTAGGTGTTTTGTTTTTATTGTCTATTCTGTACAATAAGGTGACATAAAAATTGCTAATATTTTTCCCACTATATAAACGTAATTTTTGTGTTTTGAAAGCTAATCTGCGACTATTTTCTTTACTTTTATTAATGTTTTGACATCTGTACTCAAAAGCGGCGGGTAAATCTTTTTATTCATAACATAAACAAACGTGATCATTGTTACTAAAATACTACCCGTTTTATGAATTGATTTTCGTTTTCTCTTTGATAAGCATACATTATGCACTAATACTACCATTATTAATTTCAAAGTTTATAAACATCAGGCATAACCCCAAAATGATTGCTCAGTTTAGATTACTTTTTGGTATAAGAAGGATTTTGTGTGTGTAAAACAAATATTTAAAAAAAATATTAGACAACGATTTTTCTTATCGTAACTAATGCCAAAGTTTTTCATAATGTTGCATGTATTCCTTTCGTTTCCGGAATCGAAATCATTTTTTCCTGAGCCCAAATTGAAAATAATTTCCCTAGTAATGCCAAATTAGCTGTGGAGAAATTTAATCCTAGTATACACCCAAATTAATCATGATAAATAGAGTTCACGAAAGTAAAATTCACATTTGTATTTATTCTGTGCTGTTTTACCAAGGCATTAACCAGTTGCCGGCCTAGAACAAACATTATTTTTTTACTAAATTCCAAAACCTTTTGAAAAAATATAATTAATAATAATAAGTATATTAACACGGAACATAATTTTTTTGGACATGTATTTACGTTTTTGCGCAGTCAGCCTCGGTTATCAAGAATAAAATATTTGCAAGTTCTCACCGTGAAATAGATGTCTCACTAAAAATGCAACACATGCAGATTAAAAGTCAGATGGCAATTTATTGTTTACTATAAATTACTATGTATAAAAGCAGTCTACCGGCAACAGTTTGTCCGGCAACGGGCTGTGTTCGAGTCTCAGTTTCTGTGTATTTTCTGTGTATCTCTAATTTTAGATTATTTTTTGATTTCTGAATACTTATAGATGTTATCACGCTGGATGAACATCTTCATCTCACCTTCTGGAATATCACAGAAGCTGCTGAATCAATTATGAAAATTTGGTGACATTATTATCTTTTTCAGATTACAAACATAAAATATGGCATTGGCCGGGAGTGGCCAGATAGTGGTGGTGAAGCGTGAGGGGCATGATGGCTCCGTGTATCCCCTTCACTATGGAAGCATCCACATTGGCAGCGGGAAGGACTGTGACATTACAATACCTGTTAAGGGGCTTGCTCACAAGCAGTGTCTCATCACTGTTGAGAAATCACATGTAATGGCTAAATAATATTTAATTTTATCCACTATGGTAACCAGTTTATTTGAGACAAATATAATGTGGCTTTGTGAGATTACTTGGAACACTTCTTTGAAATCTTACCAAACCAGCGATCTATCAATATCCATCAACATAATTTTTGCCCTCTTATCCTAGAAGGGCCGGGGGCCCAAAGTCTCGACGAGGTGTTTCTATCTTTCCCCTGCTTGCGCTGCTTCTATACTTGTCTCAATTGAGACCCAATCTGTCTTCATACAGTGTTCCGCACAGGAAACAAGAACTGTAGAAAAGGGGTGGTTCGATTAGTTTTTCTGCTCGGTGGGACTGACGAAGGTCCTTGTTATAGTGTCGTCCAAATCGTCACCTGTGTCACAGCCAGTAGGTCAGAAGGATTCAGGTCCAAAATTTAAATAGCCGCGCTAGGCCACCAGTTTCATGCCGGACCAATGGGGGAAGGCTAACAGCCTTAGCACCGCCCCTAATCGGCCGGCATAAACAACTATTGCTATACTTTTCACTTATTATTAAAAAATCCATTACACCTATCGCGGGTGTTTTATCCCTTTATTACCGTGTTCGCCCGCGATATCTTATATGTTACAGGGTTGGACGATCTCCTGCGATTTACTTAGTCACATTTTAAAGAATACAAAATTACAAAGTCGTCATACATATAATTGTTGATTGTCAATCCTTTCACGGACGATCGCCTCATATTATTTTACAAAAACCCTTCGGTCCAGGCGCTTTGTTCTCCCGTTATTCTCGATTTCATGTAGTAATTTTATCTGATGCAAGTAGTTTATCCTGCCCCCCTCTGACTTTTAGTTCATGTAATTGAAAAAACTGCATTATCTATGGCACTTTAGTTGAAATTGGAATGTATATGAAGAAATACAAAAATAATGTATGAAATGAGTATACATATAGTGTTTGGATTGAATGGAGGAAATAATTTAAGTGATGATTAAATATAATAAATTTTTAGGGAGGTTGTTATCGGAACTTTAACAAAGAAATATTATCAAAATGGATATGTCTGCTCGCCATAATAATACATTTTTTGAAAATTTTAATTCTCAAATTAAAATTTCTTTAGAAAAATATGTAAACAAAAATTAATTGATTATTTTTGTAGGCCACAATAAAGAACCTATCCAGTACGGCTCCTACACTTGTGAATAAAAAACCAATCACGACCAAAGTGTTGGCGCACAGTGACGTCATCTCTTTCAACACGGGAACGTTTCGCTGGGATTATATCACTCAACTTACCAGTAAAAGGAAATCTAAAGGTAGGTCAAAATTACCCCACTTCCCACCATTCGTGTTTGACTTGAATATTAACCTGTTCGGGGCCATGAACTCGCAAACCTTTTCATGTCGTATCAGACCACGGACGCGCAAACGCGCACATTCTGTTCGATCTTAAATATGCTTGAAGAATCACGATTTTAAACATGTCACCTATTCAAAATTGTACCATCATCTATGGACAACAATCCTAAGCTCTCACAGTATTTCTAAAACCTGTAAATCTTGTAAAATCTGTAATTTGTCGATGAGCTTAATTTGACAGCTGGCAGAGGTCGCTAGGGTTAGCATTTAAGAAGGTTTTTTAAAGGGGATTTCGCGAATGGACTAATTTAATTTGCTTTGTTTTTGTTGGCGTGATTTTTTACTTGAATTTGTTTCCGATTATATTCGATATGTCAGTTTTTTCGCAAAATTGTATTTTTAGTGTATTGTGGGTGATTAGTATATTTAGTGTAATGTGTCACTTCAAAATTAACTTTTTATCTTTATGTTAGCGATATTTTCTGTGTCTGACTTTGTTTATTTGTATTTTATTTCAAGTTTTTTCATATTTCTTTTGGTTACTTAACATTAAAATATAAGTTTAAAAAAAATGAAAAAAAGAAAATTGTAATACCGATGTTGTATATTTTCTTAAAAGATTTTCATTTAAAAAACTTCATCATAAATTTGGATAACCTTTTTTTTTTTATAAAGTTTTTGAACTTTCTACCATATTGTGTTTATTGAATTTATGTTATGGAAAAATGGCTGGCCTACAGGTGTTTCCCATAATAAATTAAGCTGGCATTGAAAAGGTTAAGAACTCATTTATTTATATAATAGGCTCGTATTCATATTTATTGTGCTATTATTTCCATACTAAAATGTTTTAATACATAGTGAAATTATCTTAAAATATTTTCCAATTAACCAGACAATTGGATTGTGAGAAAGATTTTAAGTTGAGTTTTAACATTTAAATATGGTTGCATATATGTATATTGTGAGAACATTAAATTATGTACATGTACAGAATATCATATTTAAGGCACAACTCATAAAGTGTGGTTTACTTTTGTGAGTCAAGCAGTTTCTTCAGAATCCTTGAACCTTCCAGCATTGCTTAGCTGTACACTGAAATTGATACATTGAAGCACTGCGGAAAATGAAGAAATATAAAATTTTCCCGCATTTCACTTTATTATGTAAAGTATTTTCATAATACTGGACTAGTTATCCGTACAATACTTTGCAGCTAGCACCGGGCCGACATTCCTGGTGAAGAGGGGAAGGAAGTCCATCGGCAGAAGAAAGAGTGAGACAGCAACAAAAAAAGTTGATCCACAAATTAGGAAGTTTAAGCTGTACAGCAGAAATAGTTTGGATGCATTACTAGGTATATATTTTTTTTACTATCCATAGTAGAAAAAAAAAGATTAAATGTATTAGGGATATTTGATAAGTACCCGTGTTAGGGAAGGAAACGCATTTAAAATTTATTTTGTTTATTTCTCAACAATTCAGCATCGAATCAGCCCAATAAATCAGCATAGTATCGCCCCGAATAGTCTGTGAAGATCCAAAAAAACAGTGGCCATGACCTTTCCGGCCGATGGGACTGTTTTTAACTTTGGAGCAGGTTTGCTAGGTAAAGTTAATTGTTTTTTCATTTCTGGCGTGCAGTGATGGATTTATATTTCATATACAGTCACGAAACACCACAGAAACTCTTGCGCTCATTGCGCTTAAACATGTCCAAACGGTGCTCCGAAGTTGTCATGCAATTCTGTTTTTGTTCCACCGAGTAAATGTGGCACCTATTTCGCCGACAGCTTATCCAAATTTTTTGTGTATGATATGTTGTACGCGTTCAATCGAGGTTTACAATGTCAGCAATCTCTCTGATCTTCACCAAACGGTCTGGTAACACGTTATCATAGATTTTGTTGACCATATCCTCCGTAGTCATCTCAATCGGACGGTCTGGGCGCTCTTTATCAAAATCTATGTTCGGCCACGCTTGTATTCATTAAACCAATATTTGATGGTAGTTATCGAAGGTGCACGGTCTTTATACACAACATGCAACTTCACTTTGATTTCCTCACGCGTCTTCCCATCCAAAGAAAGGAATCGAATCACTAACCAATATTGCTTTTTTCCATGGTTACAAACACACAAACTTACTCATTTTCAACAGCTATCAAAACAAAACAACTTGATAAATATGTTAAAAATTTAGACGGACTTTATTCGAAAGATGGTGTTAAACAATGGTATTCTGATTTTTGCACAGTGGCGTCATCAGTCATTAAACACGGGTACTTATCATACAGCCTGCATAATATATATTTTTTTAATACACTTTTAATTTAAATTTTGTATATTGTTTGTCAAATTTATATGTAACAGGAAAAATGGTTTCATTATCTCATGGGTTCTCAAACTGTCCATAAAGAAGGGTGTATAAATATAATACGGAGTGCATAATGGCATACCTTTCATTAAATTTTATTAGAAAATGTAAAAATTGCCAATTTCACCGTTGTAAATGGAAGATAAATGAATGAAAAAATGCGTGGTCATGAATGAAAGAAGAAAGTGGATGCAGATAGAGCTTGGATCATCACGTTTCATCCCGCTTTCAGAATATAGTTGATGGTTTTTGATATATTAGTCTTCTAAGCTGAAAATTAAATCAGTTACGCGACGAGTTATGAAATTTTCGTAATTTGCGCTGATTCTTATATTTGGTTAGATTTTTGACATTTATTTTGAACTTTTTTAAAATTAAAATTTTATTAGTTTTTAGTATTTTTTATTTGATATATATGTATTTTAAGGATGGTAAAGGCAAACAACATTGTTAATAAATAATCAGCATATATAAATTGAATCTGAAAATAATAAATGAAATGATATTACAGTAAAACCGCGATAGAACGAAATCCAAGGGACCAAAAAATAAAAATACGAAATAACGAATTCCCACATAAAACGAAATAAATAAAAAATCCTACTATATTTACGCGCCGTCCCGCAAAAAATTTGCGCGGCTTCAAAAAAGATCGCAAATTCTGCAAACAAGGAAAGAAGGCCATAGGGAACTGAATACCTACATATTTTTAGTAGTTTTGTTATTAAAACAGATAAGCAAATGGATAAACAAACTAATTAAATAAAGAACAGAAACTATAAAACACCAAATGGAATAAATTATAGTAAATTACAGAATATAGCAAACAAAAAACAATATTTTAAATCGTAGAGTCCCTTCAAACATAGTTTTGGGCATTAAACAAAAAAATAATTCGAAATTAAAAAATTTGACAGTTGAATCGCGCATTTTTATAAAATATCGTATATAAATTACGAAGGTACTTACCGGTAACGGCGGCAACCACTTCAAAATATGATCACTATGAACCCAAGAAGAAGTTTTGAATGTTTTACGATCTTGTCGGCAGACTCGCCGCGCACCGCCGAAAAATGGCATTAAAACCGTTTCGCGTGCGGCAGATGCAGCGGCGCGGCTTTGTAAGTGCGAAATAATATTTTCATCTTTTAACATTTTTTTATTTCGTTATAAATTTACGTAACTGAATTGGCATTTTTTCGTACGGGACAAAAATGATTTTGTTATAAATATTAACGGGATGTCTATATAAATGCATTTTTGTATGAAAAATTGGTTTTAGGGACTAAATTTTCAGATTTTTTTTTCGATATACGTCATTTTTCGCTATATCGGGGTTCGTTATATCGCGGTTTTACTGTATATAAATTGAAACTGAAAATAATAAATGAAATGATATTATGTATAAACATGAAAATTTCATGTATACATTGAATAAATTTACAATTTTTTATGATATAAAGATTTAAAAATTTACTTCAACAAATTTTTTTGTACATTTATCCATTTTGAAAAAATATTCTAGTAGACTTTTGAATATTTTTCAACATCGCCAATATACCATTACAAATATAACAGATAGAATAATAGAAATTTGCAGTTTTACTGACATTTTGCAAATTATCATGTATTGCGAGTAATCTTAATATTGGATTTTATGAAACTGAAATAAATTGTGGAAAAATGTTTTCGCATCTCACTGCAGACTAAAATTGAATTCCATTGAAATATTTAATGGAATGAATGTTAATGATGTACTTGTTCATAATAAATCAGGTTCCTCGCCTAAGAACCGGCAAGTGGCTGTGGTGAAGCCCCAAAGGAGGGATGTGGACCCCTCGCTCTCCAGCACACCTGTCTCCATTTTGCAGGGGGTCCCGGCCAGGAGTCGGGCTTCTATTACACCATCTGGTAAGTTTATTTGTCAATCATCAGTATGATGGAAGTATAATTTGTTCTTCTGTGTATAGTTTTTTTTGGGCTAATCTGCCGTGTATATCTGATCTTTCTGACCGACGTTTCGGATTCCATTGCAGATTCTGAACGGTCATGAAAACCTAAGAACATATTAATTTGTTCTTGATAGTTTTTTGTCAACATTAGAATCCTTCACTGTTACATGAGTAATTTATAAATAAAATACAACCACTATGTACATGTATATATGAACTGTAAATAGCCGTAGTGGAGTAAACGCAATATTTACCATTAATATTTTCATCCCAGAAGCAAACCTTACATTTCTACCCTTGCGTACATAATTATCAACAATTGTTATAATATTATTACTTGTATATAAATAATACTTTAAAATAATAATATCAACATTTTTAACACGTAAGAAGTTTAAGTTATTGAGTGCTACAGTATCAACAGTTGATACGGTATAAATTGGTTTTTGTACACGGTCAAATTAGTAGTTGATACAGTGATTTTCGTCCGTGATCACATAGTGCGCATATTTCATACAATATTTTAACATATACTAAAAGATTCCTAATACTTTGATTGTGCTGACATTTTCAGATATTTCTGGAAAATAAAAACGTACTTCCTAAAAACATTGATTATAATCTGCCATGTATTTCGAGTAGTGGCCGAATTGCTGTACCGTTATGTACGTTTTTGTATGGTGTTTATGTTTATTCATTTATAAACATCCTATGGGTTTTTACAACCATGGATTTGGTTTCATATTGAACAAGATAACCTTTTATCTCTATCTGAGGTGATAAATCATGCTTAAGTTGTCTATTTCGATGATTTAATGCGTATTTGGGTAGTTAATAAATACTTGTAAAAAATAAATAGCACAAGAAAATATCATTTTTGTATTTCTTCAATGAATTTTGAAGTGATCAGTTTATGTAAAACCAAATAATGTCAAGGATTTTTCATCTAGAAAAAAAAAACAAATTATCCTTTATTTTCGACTTTGGATATTTTCATTTTATGACATCAGTAAAATCATTAGGAAAAATTCTTAATTATTATTATTTTAGTGTTGAGTGAAAGGAGTTGTTATTTGTTTATGGAAATCTCGTTTTGTTTGTTTTTAAATACAGTTTGCAAAAAATCATCATCTAAAAGCGTATACTAAGTATGGATCATTTTTGTTTCCGTCTCCAAAATTTAATAAAAGCCCAAATGTTATCCAGAAACACCAAAATTTAAATGTATAAAAACGCTTATCAGACCAGTGCTTACATATGCGTCTAGTGTGCGCTGGATGTTTTTGAAAGGAAAATTTGGAGGGAGGGAGAAATGGCTCGTAATAGGGATGAATGGAAGAATATTTTTGAGGAGGCCAAGAGCCACGAGATGATAGTGATGATGCAAAAAAAATATAAAATACTGTGGAACCCGGATATTTTCTGTTATCAAATTTTAAATTTTCTCGCAAATTTTTCATCATAATTTACTAGTTCCATTTTCACTAAATCACAATTCCCCGTAATTTATATATTTTCTGCAAACAAAATGTCAAACTACATATAGCAGAAACATAAATTTATATTATTTTTCAGTTATTATTCTATTCTGTTTTATTTGTAATTTTTTATTAGCAGTGATGAAAGCAAGTAAGAAATCTACTGCAATTTTTTGTGAATTTTGTTTTTTTGTTGACAAATCAAATTCTTATCAAATTGAATACCAACTTAATAACAAGTTATGAATTTGTGCAATTTATAAAAATTCATAAACAAACCAAAACAGTGCTGACAAGTCACAAAATAAATGATCAGAAATGCATGAAGAATAAAAACAGTAATTACTTAAGGTGAGTCGGGGTAAGTGCATTTATGGGGGAAGGTATCTACTCTCCTAATTATGTTTGAAATTGGATTTCAGTCCTGTAATCTATTAAGAAATGTTATAAATCAATATTTTGAAGAGACAGTCCATTAGTTTTCTTGTAATACCATTTCAAATTATGACAGTTTGATGTCAACTTGCGAGTTGTGTATGCCTTTTCAATCTTTCGTATATCTCAATAATCTTTTGTGCTAGGACACTGATATTAGGTAAGTACCTTTATTTTGAATTTTAGTTTGTGATGTGTATATATTAGTTTAGTGATTATTTCCGTGAATTACGGTTTATAAGACCAGATACACTTACCCCATAAATTTTACATTGTACCCCATTTATTTTTGAATGGAAACTTTCTCAATTAGTGATGTGTAGACAGTTCCATTATTTTTTAAAAATAATTAACTAATTTCAAAAACAATCACTACGATATGTTGCACTTCCCCCGTATTCCATATAAGCAATTTTACTAGATTTTTTTGGAACTTAGCACGTTTTACCCATCATTAAGAACCAAAATAATTAATTCATATTGTCATTAAGCAGATCAGTAAAGACATTTTTATTATTTTAAGAATTAGTCAGAAATAATACAACTAGATGGTCTTACATCAAATTTGGGGTAAGTGCATCTACTCGTCCAATTTTCATAAAATGCTTTCAATATCAGCTATCCTAAAATGTTACATTCCGATTTTTAATGACTTAAATAAGGAAATGGTTAATGATCCTTGTATCAAAGTCATAGCATCATCTTGTGAAGTTTGAAAACAGTTTAAAGTTTATGTCGATGATTTATATGTCACACTTACCCCGATTCACGGTACAGTAAAACTTCGTTAATTTATGTACCCATATTTCGTATTTTCACGTAATTCACACTTTTTTCAAATATTTAAGCCCCGAAAATAACATTTCATATTAATTTCTACCGATAATTTGTAAAACCTTATTATTCGTAGTTCGTATGCATTTTTTATACCCGAAGTAAATAATTTCTTTATGGAATTTGCATATTCACTTGCACATTCAAACTCGCGCGACTACGCATTCATCATCCCTTCGTAAATATCTGTAGCTAGTTCCACCCTCTAGCCAATCACGGCGCTGTTCCTTATCGCAATAAATCGGTGCGCTTAGAGCTCGCAATTCACAAGACCGCGGCCGAACTGAGTGATACTATATTTATGTATATCTAATTCTGTAATGCATTTTATAAGATTTGTTATTATTTCGACAATAATTGTCGGCACGTTGCGAATGATATATTTCTACTCACCCTTGTAGTCCCTAATAAAAATAATTCAAACAATTTTTATTGAATCTCGTAATTTATGAATGAATTGTGTGCAACATTTCTATTGATTTTATATCCGGTTTTTGTTTATGAAATGTTGCAATTTGTTGTAATAAATAAACTGAAACCTTTGTAAATAAATACACAACCTATTTTATAATTAATTTATTTTTGCGTTTCGTTTTCTAAAATGGTACGGACATCTCTTAATTTGTGTAAATCCTTGACCATTTGAAAATATGGAATTTATTTTAAAAACTGACACAAATTGATGTCAAAGATAAAATCAGCGGGAAAAATTCGATCCCAAATACCTCTCAAGTTCAACTTGAAAAATCGCGGAGAAATAATAAGCTTCAACGAAGTATGAAGATTTAAGAGTTTTTTATTATTTTTCACAGCCTTTTTAATATTACAATTTCTTGCCCAATTTTAATGGAAATGGTGAGTTCGACCGTTAATCAAATTAAAATGTCCATAATTTTGTTGCGTCAAGTACTGGTGAATCGTTTGAAGAGGCCTGTTTTTAATATTGGACTCACCACATCGCCACACCCCTTCATCATTATTCTTCAGTATGAAAATCACGAGTTGACAATGGCAGCGCGCGCAAAAATGCGGAAGCGTAAACTGACGCATTTAAAAAAATTTCTTTTGTTGCCTTCAAAAAAATTGTTCTCATTATTCATAATTCAGATTTTTTTTTTAAATTTCAGTCTCTTGAGTTACGAATTAATGGAGTTTTACTGTACTTATTTTTGACACTTGTCAAAAGTTATTTCTAATTTTTAAATTTATTTTGTGTTTTAATTGCTTAGAATATTAAAATGATTAAAAATGTGTTAATTTATAATGCAAGCCATGAATTGTGAATTTTTGTATTTTTTTTACTGCAGATTTCAGATTAATTAATTTTAATATGACATAAATCATTCAAATTAACACTAATATGAAATAGATAATTTGGGTTGTGAATATTATAATATTTTTGAATATGGTGCGAGGTTCCTTACATACAGAATATATTTTTCAAATAATTTTTATCTGCTCACTAACCTTAGTGCTATGGAAAACATTTGACATTTTATTATTTTAAGTTAATTGCAATTATAAGCAGTGGCGTGCAGTAGGCACAAAGTTAGGTTATGCTGTCACTGACAATGCTAAGTCTATAATAGATGGGTATACTGGGTATCAAAAAATATTTGATTTTTTTAAAATTTTGTGAACAATTCCATGAATTTAAATTTAGAATACAATTGTAAATGTACTACTTTAAAAAAGGCAAGTTCTTTTATTGTCCGGTGCTGTACTCTGCTTTCGATTTGGCTTAAAATATTTTCTACGTATTCTCCCTCGGACAACGGATTTAAATAACTAGTGTTACAAATTAGCATAGCCGAAACTTAACATAAATAATTGTATTTTGACATTTAATTTAATATTAATATGTATGTATTTACATATATAATAATTTATAGTATCTAGCTTAGTAATATCCTAAAAAGTGCAAATTCGCTTGCTTGACAAATGATAAATTATAACCTATAAATTTTATCTACGCAAACACCGAAACATGGAATCATAGGTTGGAATACACTAAGGACACAAAACGTTTAGTCTGTCAAGTAAAACAAATACGTAGAAATGTCATTCTACAGTTTTCAGTTAGGATTATTCCTATTGGAAGACAGCAGACTTTGAAAAATGCAGAAAATCTGCAGACATCAAGATGCCGACATATATTCAATAAAAAAATATTTAGTTCAGTACAATTATTATAAGGATTGATAAAACAGGTTAGGTTCATTCAAGACCTAAGTGCTAGCAAATTAGGAACCAGAATGCACATGAAGTTGTTATAAATGGTTCGTTAATAACTCACGGCTAGACAAAAGTTTTAACATTACTGAAGATGATGCATCAACATTGAAAACATTACACGAGATAACAAATTAATGAAAGTAAACAGTGTTATTGTTTTTAATATAATTTAAAATGGCATTTCACAAAGTTTCACAAGAAAATTTCGAAAAATTAAAAGTCGTGAATTACGTAATTGACAAAGTTACGCAAATCCATGTAATATCGACTAGAATTTTATAGGGTCTTTTCATAGTAAAAAGATTATTTAATTTATTTTTATTTGAATTTTTAGTAATGCACAGCCCTATTTATAAGGCATTATGACTATTTATTTAAATAAAAAAACTACTTATTATCATATAAGTGAATTTACACTTTCCCCTATTTCACAACATTTTAGCTCGGTCCCCATAATGTGTAAAATCGTGGTTCCACTGTTTTTTAAATAACCTTGCTAAATTTTGTTTTTCCAGCTAGGAGGCAAGGGAAGAGAGCGAGCAGTGTTGCCTCTCCGGAATCAGATATTTTCAAGGTTACTGTCACTACCAAACGGCGAAAAATCAATGATGTAGAGAAAGTTGACACACCTGTAGTCTTAGGTATGCATTTTACAAAAATAATTTGATCATTTATATTTCATCTCTTTATACTTTTCATAATTATTTCAGTTTAGAATTTACTATCTTAAATATTAATACAAAATAAAATATTTATTTTAAATTGTACGGCTATATGGTAATTCAATTTTTGTAATTTGTCAATTTGGAATTGTGAAATAGTAAAGAGAACAATCTGTGTTGTGAACTGTCCTACAGGTCCTGTGAGAAATTTGTGATTAAACAATACAAATAATAATAAAAAAATTTTAAACATAAGATTACATTAGATTAGATAAAATTAAATTAATCAATTAGAAAGATATATAGAAATAATCTATCAATCGATAAAATATTTAGTTGCTACCGAGATATGTCCCGGTAGCAATTTATTTACCTGACACATTTTATTTTACCTTTGCTTTGTATAGCGACGCCTACAAATACATTCTTGTTTTGTCTGGCTCGTTATTATTTTATCTATCTTAATACAAATAATTTTGAATGAAAATGACCTTCATGTCACATTTCTAAACTTGTTCACTATTGGCTGAATGATAACGATGGTTGTCATTGATGTTGGCGCATGTGCAAATAGGGCACATCGATTCAACATCTTTGATCAGTATCAAATTCATTTGCATTTGTCATATGAACAAAACAATTATATGAGGACTCATTTTCAAAAGATTACAAATTTTTCTGTATAAATATTGCAATCTGACTGAATACAATAATCAGTGATACAAAATATATTAATGAATTATTCTATTTTTGATAGGATCAAAACTTTACATGATATTTACAAATTTTAGATAAAAATAAACGAGCTGCCTTAATGCTGTTGACTGGCAAAAGTCCACTGGGCAGATCAAGTCTCAAAAGTTCACCCACATCAAAAGGATCGCCTACAAGAAAATCTCTTTCAAGCGGGCCCCTAGAGCAAAATGGTTCCGGCGACATGCATATCAGATCGACGCCAGTCAAGCAGTCTTCAAATCAGTCCAAAACTCCAAGGTCAGTTATAAAGACAACTCCGGCTAGGGGCAAGTCCACACCCGATAAGTTGGAGCTAGTACGGGCCGGTGTGTCAGGTACGAAGGTAAACCACCCCATCCCAGATACAACCAACATTAAAGTAAGCAGAAAAAATTCACCCAAGTGTGACACGCCTATGCCAAAAAATATTCTTAAAATTCAAAAGGTTTCATCATCTACGTCAATCAAAGCTGTTACTCCGACGGAAGATACTAGGGCTGTTACATCCAGAATTTCGAGGGCTACTCCAGCCAGATTCGCAAACAAAGTAGTAGTAAACAATCACACTTCTAAACTTCTTGTTATGAAGGCGACACCAAAAGTCTCACCATTGAAATCTGTCAGCAAAAAAATAGTGTCTGCGAAAGTCTCTTTGACTAAAGTAGTTTCTCGAAGATCTCTCGGAAGATCTGTTAAAGTAACCCCTGTTGCGGTCTCTGCTCTCAAAATAACACCTTTGTCTCTTTACTCGATCAAAGCTGCTTCTGCAGTCAAATCTGCAAAACAGAAAACTATTATTGAAGAGACTTTGCCAGTTAAAACTTCTCGAAGAAAACTTATTGTCGATAATACTACTGATGCGGAGTCGACACCCACTCTGAAATTTACCGGTAGCTCTGATAAAGGGGCAGCGGGAACGAGCACACTGAAGAAAACGGCGCTGAAAATTTTGCCCAAGAAGGTATTGTCTTCTAAGCTCCTTTCTCCAAAAAAGAATATTGTTGCAAAACCTGTACCAAAAAAGATATTACCTTTGAGCGTAAAGACATTTTATAAAAAAGCTTCACCGGTGAAGATCAAACCTAAAAAGGTTTTGACTCCCAAAGTAGTACCTCACAGAGCTGCTTCTGCTTTAAAACTCACAGCCAGTCAGAGGAATGTTGTACTAAATAAAGTTGGAACATCAAAATTAAATACCTCGGTAAAAAGTTCTCCTAAAGTTACTGGAACACCTTCCATAGTTGTGTCATCTAATGAGTCTGATGCCAAAATAAAATATCAATTTAATAAATCTCCCAAAATATCATCTCCAAAAATAAATAATTTAACACCTAAAAAAATATCTCCGATAAAACAATCACCAAGTGAAATGACCCCAGCAAGAGTTATACCCAAGAGAAAGTCATTGAGAGGAGAGTCCCTTGTAAGGTCTGCTGAACTAACTGAGGATGTGTCTTTTGACAAACAAAAAACGCCTAAGAAAGTATCCCTTGTAAGGACTAATAAGAAAGTTAATTCTTCAAAGCAGATTTCCCCAAGAAATTCTAATCTTACTGATAGAACACCTCGAGCGAATATTATTAAAAACTCCCCAACAAGCCCACCCTGTCAACTGTACGAGGATATTACGCCGGTGCTTGTCACCCCTGATGACAGGATATTGACTCTGAAGGGTAGACCGACATTTACACCCAAAAGGCCATCGCCAGTGAGTAGAAGGACCCCGGGGTTCAGATCTTCGCTAAAAAGGCAGTCCGTGAGGTTATCCCCTGGTCAAGCCATGAGCACACCTATAAGAGGTACCCCAGACCAGAGTACACCTACTAAAGACTCTCCGAGGTCAGCCAAATATTTAAGATCCACCGATAAAGATGCGCAAAGCGCGGATGAAATGTTTTCTCCTGAAAAGAACCTTCTGAAGTCTGTTTCCAGAAGACTATCCAAATCAAATGAGAAAGCCTCATCAAAGTCTGTTACATTTCTAGAAAGTTCTTTAGATACATCTGCCGAATTGAATGACATATCTGGATTTAGCGGAATAAATTCCCGAGATTCCTCTATTCTCAAAACCTCATTGTCTAGTCTATTAACACCTTCACCATTAGCAAAAACACCTAAACCTAGGGCATCCTTTGTGATAAGGTCTCTCAAAACTGTCACACCTAAGAGTAAAACCAAATCGGCAAAGAAATCGATTCAAAAGAGAAAATCTTCCCTGAAAAGTGCTGATCATTCACTGAAGAAAAAGAGTTTGTCTATTAAGAATACTCCGCAAATAATTGGAAATATTTCACCAATTGTTTCTCCCAAACCGAACTCACCGAGAACTCCCGATTCTTCCACTGTATTGGGTGATAACATTGTGACAACACCCAACTTGAGCATACTTTTTGATATGGAGGCTTCCACGCCAAAGGAAACTAGAAAGTCTTTAGTGCGAGATAAGATTAAACAGTTTGAAGCGCAAATTGCTGGACCGGCTGTTTTAAAATCTAGTGAGCTTTCCAAACCCACTAGGAAGTCAGAATCTATGGGGAAACGAGTTGAACTCAGAAAAGCGCAGTTGGAGGCTTTTAATTTAAGGTCTCAGACAGAACCGAAATACAGATTACCAGCTATCGAAAAAGCAGCACTTCGTAAAAGTATGAGATCTCTCAATAATTCACTAGACAGTATGAGGAATAAAGACAAATCTCTTGATCAGGAATCTAACAGCTCCGACGTAACTGATGTTAATGCACCTCGTTTGAGTAATGACATTGTAATAACGCCGAAGAGCACGGTCAAATTACAACCTGAGATGTTAAAAGAAAAGCATTCCACAGCTAAAAAATCTATTTCCAGAAAAGCGATGATAGATCATCTCACAGAATCACCAGAAATTGCTAAAGAATTATTCAAAAGTCCGGTGAAAAGAAAGTTGTCACAGAGCATAAGGTTGTATAATTCTTCCATTGCGTTTGATGACGCGCAAGACGAAAGCATTGCGAGTGCGGCAAGAGATGCATCCTTTGAACTGTTGACGAATTCTAAAAAATCGCCAGATAGAAGGTCAAGAGTCACGCCCAATAATCCCGTTGGTTTTGAATCTGCAAATACACTACAAGCTCCAGTTGTAAGTCCATTGCAAAGTTTTTCTTCTGCCAATACTATAAACCAAAGAAAATCACCGAGAATCAGTTCCGAAATTATCATTCTAGAGAAGTCGTTTAGGTCTCCAAATAATTCTGGGAGTCACAAATCTCCCATGTTTAAAATTTCTCCCAAAAGTAAACCAATCATGAAGGCCAAGTCTCCTAAAAATGATTTATCTAATTTTGCTGGAGTCAAGAAACTCTTGAAAACACCCGAGGTTGTGAAATCTCCCAAGAATGACCTCACAAATGTGGCAGGAGTGAAAAGATTGTTGGGTACTCCCAAACCAATGAAATCTCCCAAGAACGACCTCACAAATGTGGCAGGGGTGAAAAGACTTTTGGGTACTCCCAAACCAGTGAAATCTCCCAAGAATGACCTCACGAATGTGGCAGGAGTGAAGAGACTTCTGGGTACTCCTAAACCAATGAGATCTCCCAAAAATGACCTCACGAATGTGGCAGGAGTGAAGAGACTTCTGGGTACTCCTAAACCAGTGAGATCTCCCAAAAATAACCTCACAAATGTGGCAGGAGTAAAAAGAATGCTGGGTACACCCAAAGCAGTAAAGTCTCCCAAGAATGACCTCACAAATGTGGCAGGGGTGAAGAAACTGCTGGGTACTCCCAAACTAGTTAAATCTCCCAA
This sequence comes from Eubasilissa splendida, assembly GCA_031772225.1. NCBI lineage: Eukaryota > Metazoa > Arthropoda > Insecta > Trichoptera > Phryganeidae > Eubasilissa > Eubasilissa splendida. Next base: position 10,004,719 of record CM062866.1, on the reverse strand, counting down.
GAATGACCTCACAAATGTGGCAGGAGTGAAGAGAATTCTGGCTACTCCAAAACCAGTGAGATCACCTAAAAATGATTTGACAAATGTTGAAGGTGTAAAGAGAGTATTACGAACTCCGAAAGTTCAAAAATCGCCCAGAAATGACTTGACCAATGTTTTGGGTTTGAAACAGTTGCTAAAAACTCCTAAGGTACCAAAATCCCCCAAAAATGATTTATCAAATATTATTGGTGTTAAAAGGTTATTAAAGACTCCAAAAGTACCAAAATCTCCTAAAAATGACTTGACTAACGTTGCTGGCATGAAGAAGATGTTTCAATCTCCTAGAACTAAACAGAAATCTCCTAAAAATTCTTTGGACGATGTAAGCGGAGTTGGTGATTTATTTAAACCTTCTCCAGTCAGCAATCAAACCACCAGAAACAGTCTTTCTGAAAATCTATTTGATTCCTTAGTAGGAAGAACCCCAATCAAAACATATACTAAAACTATTACTACAACCAAATCATCACCCAAAAAGCGTACATCAGAAATATCCATCATCATAGATAAAAGTGTGGAGACATCATCCGGCAATTATAGCAAGAGCCAACAGAAATATACCGAGGCTTCAACTTTAGTTATGGCCGATGACGGTGAAAATAAAAATAAAACAGCAGAAAGATCGAGACGGCAGGTGACAATCGATAGAACCAACTTTTCCCTCGAAGTATCAAAAGTACAGTTGTCGGTAAAAGAAAACAAAAGTAATCAACTTACAACAAACATGTCCATACTAGGACAATCCACACCAGCGAAGTCAAGAAGGGTGGCAGCTAATATGAGCGAAATCAATATCAAGCAATTGTCTCCCATATTGTTTGTTCCAAATGTTGAAACCAGTGTCAACACATCACAAGTATCATCAAGTAGTTCAAGGTTTGTGTAGTTTATGTGTGTTTTCATATAGATGTAATTCTTTAGTGTTGGTGTATTATATAATATCACTTTTTTAGAGGGAGAAAGAAAGCTGTCGTAAAAAAAGTTGCCGTAAAGAAAAACCCCACTGCACAAAAGGGCAGAGGAAGAAAACGTATTTCCATCAAAGATGAAGAACGAGTTGTTGAAACAGTGCAAGTAAAAGATCCAGCTAGGAAAAGGGCGACTAGGAAAGATGTGGTAGAAACTTCAGAAAATATTGGAGGTGAACCAATAATTAAAACTGGTAAAGTGACGAGATCAGGAAACAATCAAGCGTCCATTGAACGGCACAGTGAAGTTCCGGAAGTTAAAAGAGGTAGAGGAAGAAAGGCTAATGAAGCTGCTGTTGTTTCTGGAGAAATATCTACGTCGATTACGAAGGCTGTTTCGGGAAAGATAAATGTGGATGTAAGTTGAACTCTTAACATTCCTTACAAATTCAGATACTATATGTGTAATATTATATTGTAATTATGTTTAATTAAATAATTATACATATTTATTGCATATTTACATAGATAGCCAGCCCTCTTTACCATATATAGTTTTTTTAACCATATGTATTAAAGGATTTTTTTGCTAAAAATATTAATGATTAAAGATTTCAAATTCCACTTTGTGATTTACTTTCGCTGGAGAAATATTATTGACATAATTAACAATTTGCTAAATAAATGAAGTAGATGCAGTAACTAATAAAATTTACAGGAGAGTATGGAGAAGAAGAAAAAAGAAAGAAAAGTCACGTTCGCATCTGACGTATTCAAGAGCCACGATGATAAACCTGTGGTCAAATCAAGGAGCACGAGAAGTGGAAAATCTACAGGTATTTTTCTATTTCTATCATTGTCGTAGGTTTTTGTTCACATTTTGTCAGCCTTTACGTTGATTGCTTATGGTAAATATTTTTAATAACCCGATATGTATTTTACAGTGGAGCCCGCGGCGGAAGTAGAAGAACTTGCTGTTTCCAAACCAAAAGGAAAACCCAAAGCTGCTGCTCCTAAAACTACAAAAGTAGCAAAGAAACAAAATACAAAAAGTACAAAATCCGTTAGTGGAAAAGGTAAAATAATATTTATTAGTAAAATGATTACGCAAATGGACTCTATGTCTTCTCGGATTTATAAAATTCTACACGGCAGTGCACGAGTCAATTGAACTTGACTTGCTGGTGGAAGATAAATTCATAATTTTGTGAAATAAACATATTTAAACAACTTATTAAACATTAAGGAGTGTTTGATAAAAGCATGTTTCATTAAATTATTATTTTCCCAACTTCTCAAAATCATAGTCAAATCTTTCTGGTCAGATGGATTTTATAAATTTTTATGAAATTGTATTTTCTATTTTGAATGTCAAATTTAATCTATAAATTATTATAAATTCGATTTTTGAGAATTATTGCAAATAATAAGATGGTTGCTATTTTTAATGCCCGGTGTTTATATTTTAGGCAAACGCACAGCGGTTGGAGAAATTTCTCCAATTGTTGTAAAGAGGACAAGACGTGGTGCAACTACTGAATCTCCAATAAAGGATTCACCAAAAGTAGAAAAGAAGAGCAACGCCAATACGGCAAAGAAAAATGCCGCTAAGGCAGTAAAAGAAACTAGCATTAAGCCAGCACAAAAGACAGAGACTGCATCCAAAAAAGCCACTTCAAAAACAAAGGCTGCTGCAAAAGCTACCAAAGTGACAGTAAAAACTGCAACTTCAAAAAAGCCTGTTAAAAAAGTGACTGAAGATAAAAAGAAGTAAGTATATTTAAATTTAAATAGTCAGTTGTACTAGAATATGTTCATCATCATCGTCATCAGTTTCCAATATTCCAGTGATGGACACGGGCCTCTCTTTTTTCCTCCACTCATCCTTATTGTTATGCACAGGACTGGCGCGGTTTAAGGTAGTGTGTAAGGAAGAATAGATATTATAAAACTAATCAATTGATAGAATGCATATATATTTGCATCAATTAAATTTAATGTTCATCAGAGAAAAATAATGGTTATATCACGTTGATACACACATTGTGTCACAACACATCTATATCATAATTTTGATATTTTTGATTATACAATTCAATTATAAATACAGTTCTGTTTCCTACTGTTAGCAGTGAATTAATGTTTTTTTTTCTTCTATTGTATAATTTAGTTAACTAGTTTTAAATGCTATTTTTCAGATCCCCGACACCCAAAGTCACGAGATCCACACGACAGAGAAAGTGATGCAGTCATAAAAGTTTCTCCAAAGAATATTAAACATCTCTTCACTGGTACTGCCGGTGGATAAGTGTATTATAGTTTTTCATGATGAATATAAATATATTGAAAATCTAATCCATTATACAATATTAAATCAATTTAATGATTTCACAATTTGTTGGAATCATTATGATGGTTCCGAAATAAAATGATTGGTTTAATATTGCTTTTTGCGTGTGTAGATATTTGTAATGGTTCTTTAGTTTTTAGTAGTCCTAGAAATGGACATGATAATGAATGGTAGTGTTATGTTTGACCGAATGCAATCCACTTTATTTCTTCAAAAGTTGTCACTCGATGAATATACGCTGAATCCTGGAGAACAGTTTCGTTTACGGCTGATTGGTGGCTAGGTTAATGGACAACTCTCGACGTAATTGACAATTGACATTAATAATTTTTTATAATTTCCAAACGTGCAGATTGTATGAATGGGAAGGATTTTTGAATTTTTATAAGTGTATAAAGTCTTAAAGAAATAACAGTGCTAGCGTTAAAGGTTTGAAATTGACAGTCGTATCGTGAACAATAATAAATACTATTATGAATGCTCAGCTGACTTCAGAAACATCTAAACTGGGGAACAGAAGATGAAACCAATGAAAATACTTTTATTGCTTTATTTAAATATTTCATACTTGAATATGTAATGGCTAAATCTCACTTACTAGATCTCCGACAAAAATGCCTTTGAGGTGTGCAATATGCATAACAATGCAGCAAATTTCCTCGCAACTTTTACTTGAACACTACACATTATGTATAAAACTGCAATTGCTTTATTTGCTTTCTTTAATAACAATTTGATATAATCCATTTATTACACCTCAATTTATTTTACGTGTTGACATTTATAAAATCATAGTTATGGGAGAAAAAGCTTTGTCAATATTGCATTCACTGCATAAATTATCAGCCGTCAGATGATAATTTTAGTGGGTCGATGTTTAGCTAATGTTTCAAACCACATTGTCCATCTATTGTGTGCTAAGCAAAGTAAAAATCCTAACGAGAAGTTTTTTTTCATAACAAATTTTATATCAAAAATATTATTTTATTTAATATGGCATAAAATATAAATATTGCATTATTATACTCATGTAACATACATTTATCAATTTATATATCTTTTTTGAATCAATAATACAATAATGTCATAAACGCATAAAAGATTTTAAGCTTTTGCTTCAAACTCCAAGGGATTACATTTACATTCTCATCATAAAATTCACATGTTTTGAAAAGTTGACACAAAAAAACATACTTACCATTCACATGTATTATTTATTGTGGAGTCATTAATTGGATATTTTTTATTTTGATCAGATTTTAAATGATAGACATGTGAGCTATTGTCAAGAGCACTGCGAGCGTAGCTCAGAGGGAACACTGCTGCATTGATTTTCAGATTTTAAGAACATTAAAAGTTTATTGTGGGATGTTGAGCAATGTTGAGTTGTGTGGATGGTAAAATTTGGCAAAAATTGTGAGAATCATTATTTTTAGGTTAGCATGATCCACGTGAAACTAACAAGATGAAGACGGCTTGCAATATGAATTGATTCAGTAATATAGATTACTTAAATGGAGTTTATATTTTGGTGGTAAAAGTTGAGTATCAGACTGAAAAAAAATTGCTTTTTGGTTTATTATATTTTTCAAAATTTTGGTGTGTTTTTCATTTACGTGAGTGTATTAATTTTTATTCACATTTCTGTTTGCAGAAGTGCTATATAAACTTTTTTTTTACGTTAAATGTAATTTTTAAAATAAAAAAATATTAAACCTATTTTCAGAAAAGTATTTCGACAGTTTATTGTAAGATTAGAATTAGCGGAATTTTGCAGATTATTCCTACTATCCATAAAACATCTCAATTTCACGACTAAAGTACAAATATAAATAATGTGTGTAATGTAGACGAGTAATAAATTATAAATAATATATTTGGGGTTACAGGAAAATTGATGCCAATACAAATTTTATATGGTATTTTTGATGCCGCTATTAGTTGCAAAACATTTTATTTTCTTTTTTTAAAACTACTTTAAACAAATTACAACTTATTGATATTATTAAAAAATCTACTTTTTAAAACTAGTTTTTGAATATAATTATTAGTGTTTGACTTTTTCAGTTATGTATTTCTTATAATAAAAATAGAATGTCTACTTATATTTAATACCTTTCTTAATTTTTGACATGCAACGTGCCGTGTCGGCTCTGATGCTGATGATTTATAAGATAATATTATATTGTCAACTAGATTAGATACAATTTTATTATTATGTATTATTTGTAGTTGAATATTTATAAACAAAGTTAATGCTTTGTTTATATAACATAATTTTTTTTAATGTGCTTAATTTATTACTGCTTTATATTTTTTGTTACTTTGTACTTAAGTTAATGCATCACATCAATAATATTCATTCTCCATTGAAATTAACAGGGCCGCCCAGGGTTATGAGGGCCTAAGGCAAAGTAAAATTGAGGGCTCAGTATTCATCTGAAAAGTCACAAATGACAAAATACGAAAAATGAGGGGTATGGGACGTATTGCTCCTGTTAATCTCCAGGCGGCCCTGGAAATAAATGGTAGAACAGGTGTTGTTCTGTTCAAAGGTTTAAATACATATTTGAGCTACGGAATTTTGTTTTACAGTGTGCCGTGCGGCACTCATTTTTTTTATTTGTATTCATTTTCTTCACACCCCTTTTATTGAGATCTCTTTAGTTATTTGTATTTTTCTGGTTGCTACATTTTAATTATAACTGAAATATTGTTACGGTTCGTGAGAACCTTTTTGTTTAAGCGAGATTTCAAAATTGATGGAGAATAGACAAATGATTTAGGTATGCGAACACTCACTCAATTGTACGTGTTCCCATTACTTTAAGTGGATTAATAATCGTAACATCTGCAGTTATTTAATCTGTAATCTCGCTCTGGGCTATTTATTTAATATTCTATATACGTTTTTCACTCTTAGAGGTGTTTTATTTTCTGTAATTCAATTGAACTTGATATGTAATACAATAATTTAATATAATCCATATTTGTGTGGTATCTTTTCTTTCTTTTCTTTTAAACAGGCAATCCACCCCCAAAGAGTGATTTGTGTTGTGTAGTATCGCAATAAAGAAATTCTAATAATTATAAACTTGTATTGTGAGCTGTTAATATTAATGGTATTCTCAGGAAATAAATGATGTTTTAGGCATTTTAAAATATTTATACAGTTTTTTCGCACACAAGGTATTATGTTTTTTTAATCACAATAAGTTATTGATTTTTTTAAGTTTGCGTATGAATAATGCTTATATGATGGACAGTGTATTCATCAATGGATACATTTCATTTTTAAGAACAAATCTTATTTATTGACATTTGAACTTTTTCAAAATGGGCAAAAGCATTTCCCGCTTCTTTCTGAGCTACATAATCTCTGCATTGTAAAGTATAGGTATATATATATATTATATGTCCCCTTCCACTTGGAAGTTTTCTTGTTCTTTCTATCATACATAGTCGCACAGTCTTCAAATTTAATAATGTTATACATACTAAAAACATAGGTTACTTCCTTTTTTTATTAGCGCAGTGTGCCACTTATTGGATTAAAATCTCCAATTGCTGTAGACCAGTGGTTCCCAATCTTTTTGGCATCGCCGCAGCACACCATTAAAATTATATATTTTTTGCAGCACAAAAATTATTATAATTATTTTATTTTAAAGTTATTTTCAAGGACTATTTATTATTTTTATTATCGCTAGTGTCATTCAGTAATGTGACGAGTCACGCGAACTTTGTTCACTAGTGTTTGAAATGAATTTTTCCGCACGCAATAATGTCTTACAGTGCACTTTCTAATCACTCGTGGGTATACCGGTATGCTGCAGCTCACCGATGTACGGTGTGCCACACCATTTGGGAATCACTGCTCCGGACCGTCACAAATTTTTCAGTCATGATGCACAAATATTTAAGTTTACAGATATATATGTGAATGTACAAGTTTCTGAGCGCAAATTAGAATTCTTACCTCGTGATTCATGTTAATTAACACATTTTCAGTGAAGGGGGTGAGCAAAAACATGTTTTAATATATAGAGAAAAAATTTTGGTCAAATTGATTTTGTAAATTTTTTTAGAATTAGTGATTAGTTTGAGATCTCCGCATATGCCTTATCAATATTGGTGCGACATTAATAATAACAACTAGAGTACAACTTTCATTCTAAGATTAAATAATAGTTGGTAATGTTACGCAAATAACTTGGAATTTACCATTTTTTTTTATATAATTACGTATATCAATACTTGTAATGTTAATGAAAGTGTACATTTTTCTTCTGTGAAAGTGTCACATTTTTGTAATGCGTCAAATATCAGACTAGCACAATTCACTCAAAAGTGCCTTAACAACTTTTCTTATCTTCTTGCCAAAATAAAATTGTACTCGCGTTATTTGTTTCGGTGTGAGCAAATTATTTTTGTATTTAATATTGTAACTGTAAATTCTTGTGAATATCACACTTTGACAACATTTTTAGCTCATATGGTTATTATTGTTCCCTATGAATATTGTGATTTATCTTTACGAATGTGTATTTCCTGAAGCTTCATTAAATAAACTATTTTTCTGGGAAAATTTTGTATTATTTTTTTGTGTATGTTCCCGATGTATTGTAAGTACAGTCATGTTCCGTTAGTCGTTGGTGTTGCCAAATGTCGTTGATTAATTTATCAATATGTGCATTATTTATTAAAATTTCGAAAATTAAAGAAAATAAGTCTATTAAATCAAAATTTATTTTAATTTAAATTAAATGCTTTCGGATTAAATTCAAAATTTAATTAAATGTTTAAGTATAAAGATATATGTACATGTAAAATCAATTTTATTAAAAATATTATTGTTGCTACCGGGGTTCGAACCTGGATCTCTTCCAATCTGGGGAATGTGCATTATCCGGCAATCCGGAATGGCATTCCTTAATAATATATAATTTGTATCAAAATTTAATAAAAATGAATTGTTAATTCTGGCATCTCCTATCGGACCACTCAAAGGTATTTGAGATTCCGTAAAAGCAAAGTAGAGCACATCATGTGGAATATCGGCGCCAGTGTCGGCTGATTGAATCATCGGAGTCGAATGGCTGGGTATGATATAATGAGAGTGTCGATTGATTGTATTATATTAGACATATTTTACATTTTAAACAAATTTACACATTATTTAAGGATGAGTTTGCCATTTGACAGTGTACATTTCATTTCAAATATATATTCATATATATATTTACATACTGTTAATGAATATATAAAGGAGAAAAAATTCAAGTAATTTTTACCTAGAGATATTAAAGACATGTTCGTTTTTGCTCTATTCGCACCTCACAGACCGGGCCGTTTTACCAAGCACTACACTACACCCAATAGTCCAGTAAGTCATAGATAAATATATGGGGAAGCGCAATATATATAATAAAGATTGTGTAAAAAAATATTTATAGTTTGACAACCTTACAATATCCCGGTTGGCATTTGCACAAACACACGTGTGCGATTTTTAGACAGTTTGTGTGATTTTTGTAACTTTTGAATATGTTTTCATTGCTTTCGGATTAAATTCAAAATTTAATAATCCGGGATTTTTTTCCACTATCTATCCCGGATAAATCGGATGTTACTGTGCTATAAAGGCTTTTCATTATTAGAGGCAGGCTACAATGATAGGAGAGTATATTAAAAAAGATTGCGAAAATTAATTTATATATTTAGAATACTTAGATTTATTCTGAATAAAAAGAAGATGAAAACTGTGTACTATGCTTTTTGCCAATCCATCTTGAGCTATGGTATTGATAGTTGGGGGAGTGTATCAGGTGTACATATCAAGTAAGCATTGCTCCGAAGGCTATATATACTCAGAGTAATACACCGCCGTGACTTCTATCGTTCAGAGCCACTTTTTAGGCAATTTCAGGTTTTGAATATAAGACAATTGGAAATAAAATTAGAACTTTAATTGATATTAAGGCATTTAAAAGGGATGTTTCAAATTGGTTGTTGAAATTAGGAAGAGCAGATACTGAGAGTAAACTGTTCCATATAATGAAATAATTCTTATAACTGCATTTTGTGTGTTTTGATCTGGCATAATTTCCCTTTACCTTATATGTGCTTACATTCTTTTACATATTGTATTGCACATTGATATTTTTTTCTTTCATTTTATATATTTTCACGTTTACTTGCCTTGTATGTTTTGTTTTCTATTTGATTGTGTTTTGCCTTCAATGAGTTATTTGGTTTTGTGAAATGTAATTTGTTTACCAATTTGCCGTAAAACGGCTTGCCTAGTTGGGCAATGCATTTAAAAATATATGTAACAAACTGTCTTTTTTTTGTAGTTGTATAAGGCAATGAGGTTATATATAGTTCGAGAGTCGAAATAATTGCGGTGATTTCACAAAATTCATTACGGACACGTCGATGAGTCATTTCCCACCTTTTGCTGGTGATGCTTGGCTGTCATTATTAGAACAAAGTGTGCTTTTTAAGTGGTTTAATTATTCAAAATGGTGACTTGTGCAGTCAAACTGTGTTCATTAAACTCTAATATATTATCAAGAGCTATTGAATTTCGCCAGTAAGAAGTATTTTTTAAGTTTTAATTTTTTCCATACCTACCACGGAAACGCGTGAAGTCCAAAATTTTAAATTAATTAATTACTAGAAATTAATATAGAGTACATCAATGTGTTTAGGTATAATGAAAATAAAGCAATTATTTGGATAAAAATAACTAATATACTTGAACTGCTTTTATTCTAGTTGAACAAATGTAATGGAATATATGTGTGAAAAAATTATAATATTTTCGAAAAATATTGTTATTCATATAAATTATGAGCTAACTAAAACATTTTTTTAAAATTAGTATATTTAGAAAAAATTATTTTGTTCCCTAGCTTTCCAAAGGATCCAAAGAAAATAGCGCTATAGGAAGCTACAATCAATAGTCCAGATTAGAAAGCTAATATATATTGTCACGTTTGTTCAAAACATTTCAAAGAACAACTCTTCTATGTATGGTCAGATGGGCAAGAAAACTTTGCGAAAATACTGAATTTTTACCTTTGGTAAGAAGTGAACTGAAAAATAAAGTAAAGAATATGTATTTTAATTTTCTGCTAAAAACTTGTTAACTGTGGTGAAGCTCAACAATAAGGTGTCTTGGCTCTCTACAAACCAAAGGTCCACAGAGTTCCCCATAATACTGGTTAACTAATGAGATTTTATGCTAGAGATTTTTAAATGTTAATTTTTTTGTCAGTTTAAACGTTCATTGTAAAGAAACACATCCTCTAGATAATCAGCAACTGGAATTGTTGAGAGATGTGCTGGATAGATGTTTGTCTATTCTAGTAAGGTATCTTATTACAAAATTATCAAATATGAAACTTACCAAAAGGCAGTGTGTATTACAATAAATTGGTAATTTTTAGTATTAACTAGTAAATGAAATGGAAAATCACATTTATTAATTTATTGTAATTATTTCATACTCTAAATACTACTTATTTCTTATTTTCAATACAATCGTATTTTTTGGTGTGCATGCACGCTGTTAATGTAAAAACTATTTTAAATATGAATTAAATATATTAATTATAAAGATACACATAAAATCAATTTTATCGAAAAATATTGTTGTTGCGCTACCGGGATTCGAACCTGGATCTCTTCCCTAACCGGGGGAGGTGCTTTATCCAACTAAGCTACAGCGGCATTATTTTTAGTGACAATTTTTCGACCTTATATGTTACCTTTTTGAAATCAATACATTTAATCGTTCCATCATTTGACAGAGCCTTATTTTTTATTTTTACAGAATCTCAAAATACCTTTAAGTAAATCTGATAGTAGACGCCAGAATTATCAATTCATTTTTATTAAATTTTGGACACATTGATACAACTTTATTATTTTTTAGGAGAACACATTCTTATTGTGAAGTTGTAATTATTTAGAACATAGAAAAATTGTCGCTAAAAATAATGCCGCTGTAGCTTAGTTGGATAAAGCACCTCCCCCGGTTAGGGAAGAGATCCAGGTTCGAATCCCGGTAGCGCAACAACAGTATTTTTCGATATAATTGATTTTATATGTATATCTTTATAATTAATATATTTAATTCATATTTAAAATATCACAGACCTATGTTCTGAATAATTACAACTTCACAATAAGAATGTGTTCTCCTAAAAAATAAAAACTATTTTGTGAATTAGCTATTTCGGTTATTGTAAGTATTTGTTTTACATTACATTAGCCGTATTTTTGTTTCCATAACCCACTACTCAGCAAATCTAATCCTGTCTAATTTAGTAACGAATCCCCACAAACTTGGCCGTATTCATTAAACTCGTAAATTCAGTAAATAAAAATATATAACGAGTTTTAACGTTACATTATCTTTGACGATTTTAAAATGATTAAAAACACTTCAAAGAATGACAATGCAACATTTTGAAACAGAAAAAAACATGATATAAATAAACAAAATTAGCGTGAAAATAAAATAAACATACGTAATTAGTTGTTTTATGAAAATTGACTTATGGCGTTATTGTAAGTAACGCCCTTTACGTTCGGGTATTTTCAAGAACTGCCGAACAACCCAAATGACCTTACATATTATAAAACCTGGCTTCATAATTTTTCTCAGTACAACGAGATAGTTCAACTCTCTGGATATAAATCTCTTTGGTTATATGTGTCTAAATAAATAAAAAGACTTAGGCTCACCTTTATCGTACAAAAGTACAAGTTACACGTCTATGTAACAATCTTTGTGGTTTGTTATAATACATTATACACATACAAACTTGTATTTTGATATCTAATCTTTACTCTATGTAAAGAGTAGTCCAATGCATAGACAATTCTGTAAAAAAAATGTTTTAAAATGGCGAAAAGTAGGTCCCCGCACCTTGGTCTTGTATAGGAGTTGGTTTGAGAAGTTTAGAAAGGAAGATATTTTATTTCCAAGTAACCTTTATTAAAATACCCAGATTATACAAATGAATACATAGTAAAAATTGACAAAAAATAATACTTATAATAAAAAAATATTATGATCATTACATTATGTATACAAAGATTCAGTATAGTATTTTTAAAACTTATATTGAATTGTGTAAAGTATCAGTGTAAATAATAAATTTTGCGCTATTGTTAATTAATTTGAAAATGGTTCTAGTGGCACATATGGGCAAATGAGAATTATCATAGAGACTCGTGACAAGTCATAAAGGATTGTACAGAGTCGAGTACAATGCGCTGCTATTATTCGTTGTTCATTGTGCACAGAGATTCACAACAACTTTTACTGTTAGATCTCTGTTCCTAGAAAACTGATCTCAAGCCTCAGAGATTTAGGTAGATAAAGGTCGGGATACATAAATTAATCTGTTCTTTGATTGATTTAGCAAGCTCACTACCAATTCTGTACCATTGTAAATTTTGAGAGCATAATTATATCTGTGTATACACATTAATTGAGTTAAAAGGCCTGGGACAAGATATATGAAAGTACGCCAGGTAGAAGAGTGCAACATTAGATCCGCTCTGCCTTTGATTGTTAAAAAAAAAACATTACTAACCTAACTTGTTTTTAAAAGTGCCATCTAGATTTTCATAAAATTCATAAATCTCTGATAATATGTCAAATGTTTATAAATAATGTTTTAGATTTTTAAAATCGTACCTAAAAATATATCTTGACTAATTTATGAACATGATCAAAATAAATGAATTTTTTTTAAGCCTTTATATAATATATATGAATAAACAGTTGAAATTAATTCACGCTATAAATTGCTAAGCAATCTTACATACGCATGTGTAAAACTAAATAAACATTGCAGATTTCTTATGATAATAATTGTTCAAAAACACATAGCTCTCATATTTGTAAATTTAATAACACAAATTTCAATTCAAAATCACAACACATCGTTTACGATGATATTTTTGTAAGTCTTTAAAATAATTAATATTGCAATATATTAGTAAAAAATCAATAGAATCATTAACAATATACATTTTTGTGAGTATTTCAAGTAAGTACATATATTTTTCTAACTGTATACATATTAATTAATTTTTTTATCCTGGAAAAAATGATTTCATTGTTCTAGGATATAACATAGATATGTTTATGGTATTGTTTTAAAAACCTTTAAACATTTTTTATAGTAATATCTAGGTGATAGGAATAATTGATAAAGATAAAAATGATGCAAATATGTGTTTTACAAATGTGCCGATTCTGATTATGTCATTTGCTGCTGTCGTTGTAACGTGGTGCATCACCGCCGTTGCTAGATATCACCCTGTGTCCGCTCCATCATAATATGATACTTAATAATTTCTTTAACAGACGTTGAAAATTCATTGGAATGCATTTCCGATAAATGTATTTTCCTTTGTATATAATTAAAATTAATATGTACCATTGAAAAAAGTAATCTATCTGTATTCCATTCGCTATTAGGTTAACTTACAATAAAATTATACAAATGATGGATTTTTCATTAAATAAAATGACAAAAATGTATTTTATCATAACCAGCTGTATTAGCAGTTTATATTTAAAAAATATAAAAACATAATTAAACAATATTATTATCATTATCATTTTCATCCCCTTATCGTAGGAGGGTTGGAAAGTCTTGGTAAGGCGCTTGCATATTCCCCAGTATTACACTGCACAAAATAACTGTTGCTGTTTAGTCAAACATATACTGGGTCTAATAAATAATATTTAATTTAATTATTCATTGATGATATTGGAAAAAGTAGTCAAATTTTGTAATTAATATTTTAATATAAATTTTTTAATATTACGTACAGTAGAACCCGGATTTACATTGTCCTGAAATTCAAGTTAAATTTGCTGGTCCCATTTCAAACTAATCTGGTACTAAATTTACCTGATACAACTATTATGCGATATTCGATTTTAGATTATTCTTCTACAAACTTGCATTTTCTATATCTGTTGACAATGTTGTAACCAAAAATGATACTATGAAATCGATGGTCGAATAACACAAACTTATGCGTTTTTGAGTTAAGTTTGCAAATTTATTAGAATAAATAATTCTCTCAGTAATGCAAATAAATATTTTCCCAAGCACCGTAGAAAGTGAAATAATCTAAAACATCACTTGCCACATTGTTGTGTTTAACTTTTCGGTTTATTTAAAAGAGAAAATGACATTTATGTATCTCTTGAAATTTGGTTCGCTTATTACTTTTAGTTAACAAAAAATTAATCATTAATTTTGAAAAAGACTTGACATAGCCATAGATAGATTTTTGTTATTAAGCCATCGAAATGATACTATGAAATGGTTGTGTATTTTTTAGTTATTTATACAAATATATTAGATCAAAAAAATTACTTACTAATGATCATATTATGTACTTAGTATGATTATTCTCAATTCATATTATTACCTATTTTACATTTTAGTTCAGTTCCCAGAAACTGTAAAATCTGGGTGCCAGTGTGTACAAGAATTATGGTCATAATTGCTCAACATTATTTAGATTGTTACTTAATTACTCTCGTTAAATTATGTAAATGTCCATTTTAGTGTACAACATTTTTGTACAATTACAGAATGTCTATTTTATAGTGTTTTTTGGTATTTTGAATAATTCCAAAAGAAGATAAATCTTCTTTTGATATTATTCATTATGGATATTATTATTTGCATCACTATACAATAAAAAAAACTAAGATTAGATCCAACTGGTTTATTCTGGAATTCGTTATAGCTGGGCAGATTGTTAACACGAGCACTTCAAACGTTGTGTACTTAACATAATATTAGCTAACCTGCTCATAATTACAATCTGCCTGAATATGAATTATGAAAATTATGTCATGTATTCAGAACAAAATGGTGGGATAATTTCATTAGGGAAGGTTTAGAATTTTGTTTTGATGTTTTATTTTATGAAACTGCGCAATATCATTGCCTTGTTATATTATCAGAAGCGGATAAGATAAGATTATACTGTGCTCCAAATGTTATAGAAGTGAGCCAAGGCCATCATCGGTGATCCAGTCGGTTCTTCTGGAGCTATTCCAGCGCTAGGAGCGATTTCTAAGTGAGAATACTTAATGTCTTTGCCCTCCAGGCCGGATGCGATGATCAAGAATCCAGCTGGTTTCTAGAATGTGCAAACAATATGTTATTAAGTGCAATTTATTTTATATTAATAGAATTTGTCACGAAAACTGCATTAGAAATAGCATGCAAGAACATTTTTATATACTCGCACTTTTCTCTTGTGTTCAATTTCCACCTTTACACATATCCTAGTTTATTTTTTACAATAATCCTATCACGATACAACAAGACACTAAGCAGAGGATAGAACACCAAGAGTTGCCACACTAACATTTAATTTTATTTAAAAAAAATAATTATTCTTAGTAAAGAAGAAGAAAGTAAATTTATGAATACTTTTTCAAACCAGTAAAACATATTCTATACAGAGGCTGTATGATACGTGTTTGAGACATGTAAGACATTTTTTTTCTATAGTAAGTAATCCTTATTTAAAAATATGGACATTTTTGAAAATAAAAGTGTTACGAATATTCTCTGAGAATTCATATACATTATGCATCTATCTATGTACAAACTACTATATGGTGCACCGTGAACAAACTATATATTATGTGACACATTTAACTGCTAAAAGAACATATGCACCTGTTCCAAGGTATGGTATTACATACTCTTTATATCATGTCTGCAACAAGAGTAAATAACATGCATGCTGTGGATCGGCACGTGGCACAGATCGTGGATCCCTCTACGATCATTATCGGTCAATTTAAATCATATAAGGGTTGAAAAAACCAGTACCTGAAAAATATTACGACAACACGGAAATACAGACTTTGTTCTGTACGTAATAGCATTTAAAAACATTATATTTTTATTTTCGGAAAAATTTGTTTCAACAGAATTTTATCTAACATCTTCAACTACCATGACTAGAATAAAGAATAATAATTTATTTGTACCTGGTGGCCCCTGTCAGTAGCTGTGGATGACCCGTTCCCTGATTGTAAAGTATCGTCCCCTTCAAATGTTCCTCTGTGCGCGAGGAAGTCATCTCTGCGGAGCGTGGAAATTTCGAAAACATCCGCTACACAATCTCCACTGGCTTGGAGTCTCTTGGCGTGGTTTTCCTTCCTAAAATATATTAGTTGAAAACGTTATAAGGGTTATAAATAGATTTCTAATCTCTTAAAACCATTTCATAACCAATAAACTTCAGACATGTATTCTAAGTTTGGTAGACACATTAAGAAACTGAAACGTTTTACTTTTTCTGAGTTTGATTAATTGTTTTAATAATGTATTTTTATAATGGTATTTGTATTATATATAATGTAAACACGGATCAGCAGATGGATTAACAGTTTATTTTAATTTGAAGAAAATATAGAAAGGAGTTTTATTAATTTAGAAAGGGGGATGTGGATAAAGATCAGTGAGTTGCCTCTACTTCTACTTATCTATAGCACAAGGGAAGCGCGATGACGATTCTACAAAGCGTGCATCTATGCACTTTTAGATTTGTAAACAGGTCAATCAAATAAATCGGTACGTTTAACTATCCAGGAGTTTTTTTATTAAACTAATAATTAACATCTTCAACTATCTATTTGGTGACCCAGCAAGAGGTATTCGATTTTTTTATATTGCTGTTGGCATCAACTGTTGGGTCAATTGGATTTTATAAGACTGAAAATGAAAATCTTTTGACAATATTCAATTTACTAGTGCATTCTGTTTTGCCCTCTCTGGAATTGTCATTGCGAATGTCAAAATTTTTCCAGTAATGGCAATGACACATGTGCGGATCCAAATCCAATAACATATCCAGATAAAAGATGGGGAAGCGCTATATGGATAATACGTGGTATTTGAGAGGTTCCATTGTTGCGCATGGCGTCTGATGGAGATAGTGTTGCCCGCATCCATGCTTTCACGCACAGCTTCAATTTTATCATCTGGGCTTTATTCACAGAGCCTAATTCTTCCAATAATGCCGTTAAAGTCTGAATTGTCCTGTTAGCGTGTGTGACCGATAATTGCATTATTCTTTCACTGCCCACAATTGTACTTTCTTACTAATTACATTCACTTGTACAATTGTACTTGTTACTTTCATAATATGCTTTCACAATAAGTAATAGTCGCTGAACCATACAGCGCTTTATTTTGTAATGGCATCCTGTTTGTACACGATAACTGTCGAGTATCAACGTCCAAAAAGCACCGCTAGAAATATGGCGGCAATTTCAAATTGGCTTTCTTTTGTTGGAACACTTGAGACCTGCCCTGCGACAACACTGTTTATCAAATGTTGATAAATGGACGGAGCATCGACCATCTTGGATCATATTCAGTGTTGTTGCAGGGGTGGCCTCACTTGGTATAATGTATGAGGACTAACAATTACTAAAAAAAATTACATAACATCCTTATTCGTTATCTGGTCCACGATCCCTTCCTAAAGGTCCAACATTTTTCCATTGTCCAAAATGTACTACTAAAAATTACACTTCAATCTAATTTTAAAATATGTCAATCACCTTGCTGCATGGTTATCGATGACAATCCCATAACCGATGCCAACAGCACGCAGGGAGTGTCCTGTGAGCGTAGCCAC
Organism: Eubasilissa splendida; assembly: GCA_031772225.1. Classification (NCBI taxonomy): domain Eukaryota; kingdom Metazoa; phylum Arthropoda; class Insecta; order Trichoptera; family Phryganeidae; genus Eubasilissa; species Eubasilissa splendida. Next base: position 9,986,698 of record CM062866.1, on the reverse strand, counting down.
AGTATAGAGGTGTGGGTTCACCTCGTTCTTTGCTTGATCTTTCATCTGCAAAAAAAAAAAAAATGGAAAGGCATTCTTCGGAAGTCATGACATTAAAAATAATATTCAGAATATTAATGTTATTTGGATACCGGTTGATCGATATTTATGACAGGTCTACGGATTGCCATGCACGTTTCTGGATGCTCCATTATGTTGACCTAATACCAATCTGTCCCTCCCCCTTAAATTTCAAAGCACGACTTTCTGGGTTGTCTATGAATTTTTGAACTGTGTGCAAGAAGAGCGAACATTCTGCTGCGAGTTCGTAACACTGACTTGAAGTACCATTTACTGTTACTGTTTGGTTTCTCGCTGTGCATGCAGAAACTTGTTACTATCACTATTTGTGTGTGGTATTTCGCTTTGTGCAATCATCAAAGTTTGTTCCTGAAGTTCAAGTGTGAAGGAAATCTAGGTAAGTTCTGTTCTTCCTGGTGTCTGTTGGTCCTTGAACCTTAACTGTTCTAGCCCTGTACTAAATTTCATCCACCCTTCTTACATCCCGTTTTCCTAACTCCTTATTCAAGCATCGGTAATACAACATATATGATGGTAATCTAAAGATGATGAACATCGCCATTAACGATTTCATGAGCTTGAACGAGCGTGACTCGTGCTCATGCTCTGGAGTTTCAACTTGTGCGCAATTCAAACTACAAAATTATGATAAACACATTTACTTATATAATATATAAAGACTTGCGAATGCATTACATACAAATAAATCATTGATATTTAAGATTGTGACTTTTTAACCATTTAATAATTTTTTGTATTATTATAATTTTGATATTCAAGGCCTCTTCAAAGTGGATACTTACAGTGAATGAGAGGTTATTGATATAGAAAATAGCATAATGTGGTTAAAGCACTGTAAGACACAGCAAATTACACTTAGTTTGTCTACCGTCCGCTAAAATACAAACCATTTAACAAAATGAAATACAGTGAAACCCCGATTTTAAGTTTTTGAAGGGCCCAACAAAAAATAAGTTAACAGGGAAAATATAAATTGAGGGTAAAAAAAATAAATTATTTATTTTTTATAAAAAAAAAATCTAACAATGTTTTTTTGTTGATTTTAAATAATTTTTTCAATATTATGAATTAAATTAAAGGATTCTTGTGGTACATTCCTAATACTAGTAAAATATGCTTTGAGTCTTTCAATATGCCTCATGGCATAGTCCTGTGTAGGAACTGGATTTATGGGATGAACAGACACTTTGCAGGAAGGTTCTTCCTCTGTCAAGTTTTCGTTTATGCGACTGTTCATTATTTCATCAATTTCCACTGCGTCTTATGTTATTACGTTGGAGTCAATGTCTAAGTAAATCTGTAAGGGTTATTCATAAATTCTTTTTCAGCCATCAATGTTGTCTATACTATCTTCTACGCAATTTTCTTGCTGATTCCAGCTTGTAAAAAACAATGAAACATACAAATTACGTAGGTATTAGAATGAAAAATGCGTATAAACGACAAGCAAACGACCAAGACACTCTTGGCTCTATGGCGAAGATCAAACAAATTAAAATAAATTTTAGACGTAAATTGCGGGAAAGACAAACTTAAAATAGGGTTTGTAATGTACTAAAAAGACACAGGACTGCAGAAATAACACGCAAATGGAGGGGAAACATGAATTCCAGGCATGTAAAATCAGGGTTCTACTGTATACGTAATAGAAATGTGTAATCTATAACTCCAGACCTTCTGATTGCATAGTACAATATATAGCTAAAATGAACATAATGAAAATACAAGATGCCAGTTTATACTAAGAATAAAAATTTATATTAGGGATTTTGAATATATAATGAAATGATTCACCTACCAGACACAACAAATCGGCCATAATCATTCTGCCCTCAGCGTCCGTGTTCCCTACACGAACCCTGGCTCCACTGCGTGCGATGATTAGCTCATCCGCCACGTAACTGTTCTCTCCGATGGAGTTCCTGACCACGCCCAGAACTGCGATGGCCTTGGTGTGCTTGGGTCTAAGCAACTGGCAGGCCTGATAAAATTAAAACTATATATTTAATATATGAAGCAGTAACTATGTGGTACGACAATTACAATAATAAAAATAAAAAATTATTTGGGACTAAATAAGTTCACTTTTAGCAAAGACACTGTCACAAGATAAAGCTATTTTTTAAATTATATTTAATGGAAAATATATGAAAGTATGGTTTAATTAGAGGGCTTACGATCTGTCTTCGGCTGGCTTAAATGATTACTTTATATTAACTTCAAAAAAATCAGTGATGACATATATGCTGTTTTAAAAAAAAAAGGAAAAATAAATTATCAAATGCACTGGTGTAGTGGTACTCGAAGCGAGTCCACATACTAACATATATACAACTTTTAAAAATTTGATAAATGTGGAGATTGAGGGGTGAGAATTGGTGAATGTTATATATATATATTGTGCCAGCACTTAAGCCAGCCGAAGACAGGTCGTAAGCCTACAGGGTTTACTTACATATATTTTCCATTAAATATAATTTAAAAAATAGCTTTGTCTTTATGAGATAGCTGATATTTGTTTAATAACATTGCTTTTAGTTAATGCTTATAGTCAGCTATTGTGTTTCCTTCACAGTACAAGCCTAAAGAGAAACAACAAATTGAACTCAGGATATAAAAGATTCACATTTACTCATAAATTGCCTGATTTAATGATTCATCATTAAATCTCTAAGACTACAAACAAAAGGTAGATAAGTATATTAAGAATAGTCAATATTTACCAAAACATGACCTCTCAAGAGAGACTGCTACAACAAAAGAGAATACCACTCCTAAATACCTAATGTAATGCTATTGACTTCTGATAGTTCCGGCTGTTCTGCTTTGAATCGTTGCAATATATCAAAATGTCATTTACAAAACATAGATAGCTTAAATACTCGCCATGTATGCAAATACTTTTATCCTCCCAGTCTAGTTGTCTGATAGATTTTCGATAGTAGCTGTAAAACATAAAAATCTACCTTCATGAATCCCGCAACTGCTCCCGCTCCACTCTTGTCTCTGGACATTCCGGCCATATTACCCCCGTGTTTGACGTCCACGCCGCCTGTGTCGTAGGTGACTCCCTTTCCCACCAGCATAACTGTGTTGGTTATCTGCGTGGCATCCTCGGGGACATACTTAATAAAAATGACGCGTCCTGAAATCAAGGAAGCAGTATAGAAATTCCCATACTCACAATATTTGATTGTAAATAAACTAATTATAAGGTCTACATCTGATAAAATGTTGTAGACCTCTTTCTGCATATACAGTCGATTCCGCTTAATTGGGGTAGCCGCTTATTTGGGCCAAATCTCAAGGAACGGAAACCAAACCAAGGAACTAATAGTAGTTTATATCGCTTAATTGGGACGACATTCCGTGTAATTGGGACAGTAAATTTAAGATTACAATACATAGTTTAAAAATGATTAATAAGTTTCATAAAAGCCAAAGAGTTAGTGCAAAAATTTTCCTTTTGCAAGCAATAAAGTTTATCGCTGACAGTTGGTGAGCTGTAACCAACGCCATATAAAATCTTTAAATCTTTAGATATTTCCGAAATTTTGAGCAATGAGGGAAATGAGAACGTGTTAGAAGTTCTGTTGTCGATTATCAAGAGTTTTTGATAATAGATTTACCATATTACGATGAAAATAAAGAATGAGGATGCAATTGTTGAAGCATTAAATCGAAACATCAAAAATTAGATGAAGAAGACGTTGATGATTAATATCCAACTGTGCCTGTAAGTAACCAGGAAAAAAAAATTATAGCCTAGTTACAGCGTTATTTTAAGCAGGAAGGCATATTTAAAAAAATATATTCATCATTTAATTTTAAGTTCGCTTCGGTTAATTAAGGAATGTGTCCCAATTAAGCGGAGTCGACTGTACTTCCTACTGTAACTGTGTTCAAGCATCAAATGGAGCATCAAGCATGAAGCATGAATTGGTGAAATATATTGGGGCACTCGCGCTATAGGATACAACATATATATTATTAAGCAACAACAATATTTTTTGATAAAATTGATTTTATATGTATATCTTTCTAATTAATTTGTATTTAAAATATCACTGACCTATGTTGTAAATAATTACAACTTCACAATATGAATGTATTCTTCTTAATAAGAAAATATAATATACACTACAAAATGAAATCAAAGAATAAGATTTAAAACATGCCTCTGTGCCTTTCGATCTCATTGGCCCCTCTGTTAACAGCGGCTAGCAGCGGGTACTCTTTCTCCAAGTAGCCAAGGTCATCCTGCACCTCGACGTCCACACACGGATCCCCGGCGAAAGACTGCCTGATGTATGCTTCCACATTAGGGGGACACATTCGTTCAGGATCGCCGCCTGCTACGTCCCTTGCCACAATCCTAAAACCATATTCAATATTCATAAATAAAATAAAAAATGATATGTATAGAATGTATTAAGGATAATCAGGCCTATTCTCAAAATTGCAATATTGAAATGAAGGTGATTGTTACACCAACCCTCAAAAATAGACAGATAGTATTGACAGATTATGGTACGTTTATCTCCCTCACTCCCTCGCTCTCTCTCCCTCTCTCTCATTCAAATATAACACTATTTTTGAGGGTTGGTGTAACAATCACCTTCATTTCAATATTGCAATTTTGAGAATAGGCCTGATTGTAAGGTTCTTGCACCGGTTTGTTACGGCTGCAAAGGATTTCTTCTTCTTAAGAGCGACGCTCTTTTATCCCTTCCACACTTACATTCTTGCCAACATGCGCACGTCACACATTCACTACATCATGATACATTACAGTTAAAAAAACCAATTTTAAATGTGAACCATATAAAATTTGAGTTTGGTTTGGAGGGAATATATTCACCAAATAGGGAGTGATGTAACTACACTCACAACCATCCTTAATCAAGTATATTAATAAAAATGAAAAAAAAACATCCTACTCATCATAGCAAAGGAGCATTAAAACTGCATTGTATATTCTGTTGTACAACAATTTTAAAACAAATGTAATAAAAGGGAAATTGAAAAAAATTAAGGGGAGGTAATGTACCGACTGTTGGGGCGAAATAATTTCAGAAGCTACAGGAAGCTGACGATGAATGAAACATAACCATCCCTTAACATAAAGAAGAAAATGTTAAACCACAAACCTTGCTTGATCCAACCCAATAGCAATTTGAAGAACTTTATCCACATTCCTCGAGATACTATCACCATACAACCCAAGTCTGTCTACTTTGGTCCTTACTCCGCTGTCACGAACTTGAAGAGGCTATAAAAAAAGGCTATCATAAATTTGTGTTCATGTATAAACAAAAAAAGGATCTCTCACACTAATTAATAAATAACTTCATATGTTTAATTAATAGAAAAGGACACATTTCCCTTACAGTGTTAAAATAAAAATGCGCATTTTGGTGCTGTAAACTCAGTGTAAATGTAGACTTCTACGATTTTTAAGTCGGATAAATATGAATATTTTACATTTATTACTTATCCATTATAATAATAGTTGACATATATATAATAGAAGTGAATATTTATATCAATTAATGTGTAAAAGTGCTAAAAATTAGAAAAAACATTGATCACGAACGACAGCATAATACACGTCTAACTCGGCCAGAGCACGCTTTGCCACTAAGTAACGATGGGAATCCGACACCCCACTCTCTGCACTGTCTGCACCACTCTTTATTGTTGAGAAAACATTTTTATTGTTGCGTATGCTATATTTTATCGAATACATAATTATATTACAGAGGAATACATAAAATATGAACTCCGTATTTAGTATATTTACAGAGATATTCACATAATTAGAGGTAATGTTAACTCAGTTTACATCACCGGAGAGGAAAGGTTAATATGAAAATTGTCGATTGGCGTACATTTTTTGGTGAAAAATTAAACTAGATACTTACGACATATAAAGCGTCAAGGACACCCAAACAGAGAACCAGATCGCTGTCTTTGAACGCCGGAACATCTTGAAGTACAAGGATGGGTTTCTTAATGCCAGCCTTCAGAGCTCGGTTCATGCCTTTCTTTGCTGCATCATATAGGCTCCTGTAAGCGAAATAAGCGATTGGAAAATTATTACACATGAAATAAAGTATTTTCATGTCATCATAAAATATTTTATATTGAAATATCTAACAATAACAAGCATTACACAATTATTTGATAGTCAAAGGCCTGCTTTCAATACTGATTCATCTATTTGAATTTTTACAAAAACATATCTTTTTCAGATGGAATAATGGGTATTTTAGTACAAAATCCATTCCAAGTTTGTAACAATATGCTTCTTAGATGAGATTTTTGAGAATTTTTTTTTTTTTTGAAATATCACATAGTTTTATAACACTTTGAACAAAACGCCCATTTGCAACAAAAATAATACAGAAAACGATTTGAAAATACATATGAAAAAACCATACATATTTGAGACAAAATCAAATAGTAAAATTATGAATAAAATGGTTTTAGAATTTGTGAAAAACATTTGATTTATCTGCTAACGAATTATGGAGACCTTAAGAATAAAATAAAAAGTATAAATATTCAAAGAATGTCACACCTCACATCATCGTAGGGTGTTATCGGACCAGTAGGCGATATGACAAGTCTTGAGCCTGCCACGTGAGGGCAGTGGATGACCGCAACTTCCTAATGACATGATAATAAATACATTTTTAAGATTTTCCAGCCCTTAATCAGCAAAGTCTTGAGCCGTATTTTTAGTTTTGCAGTACAGTAGGCGTCATTATTGTGTTCAATTTTCAATGACAGAATCAAATAAAAACAAATGTATTTAAAAAAAAAATAGATATATCATAGAGACAAAGTTATTTTTTATTAATGGCAAAATATGGAAGTATGGGTAATTACAGGGCTTACAACCTGTCTTCAGCTGGCTTAAGTGATCACTTTATACAATATAACATTCACCATTCCACCTAATCAACCTCCATATCTATCAAATTTTAGTTGTATGTTAATATGTGGAAACACTTTGAATACCACTACACTATCGCCATCTATTTGATATTCATTTCCCCGAAACAGCATATATGTCACAATTATTTTTTTGAAAATTATTTAAAGTGTAATGGTATTCGAAGTGTTTCCACATATTAACACATATACAACTTTCAAAACATTTTATCTACCTAATTCCTTGTGTATTTGGAATACTATAACCAGTAATCTTGGATTATAGACTAGTCGGCGTTATATTTTTGTATTATTCTATATAGCTGCCCTTTTCTACATATTACCTATGCCATTAAAGTACCATTAGTGTTGAAACAAAATGGTTATTTAAAATAATTAGAATCATACAAAAATTTATATAAACCCTCAGAATTCCAATGTTGCCGCTTTTCATCTCATGTAAATACAATTATATAGCTGTCCTTCACTATAGATTAACATTAATATAAATACAAATTGTTGAGTTAAATTGTTAAGATTGATAATGCACTTACAAGGCGAAACGCGTCTCAAGTAAATTAAACAAGTAGAATCAAAAACCAAGTCTATTATTTTCACATATTGCACACCTAGATCAAAACAAAACAACTCAAAAAGTAATTTTTTAGTAAACAAAAAAATAAAAACATATTTCTCCATTTTTTGTTACTAAAGTTATGAAACTAAATAAAAATTTAGGTCATTAATGTAGCCTAAAATGACATTAATCGAGAACTGGTGCTAAGTTAGTTGCGTATATGACAGAGTATCCGAATACAATAATAACTAAAAATTCTTATTATTTTGAGTGGTATTAGTTTTTATCTATTTATTTATTATTATTATTATTATATATGTCCTATTCAGGCATTAACGGAATTGGTAAAATAACAGAAAATTGTAACAGAAGTGCAATACACAAAGAAAAAAAATTTCATAGTATCTGCATGTTTTTACATAAACAAAATTAAAAATAAATATAAAGTAGCAATTTGTCTGTCACCATTGAATTGAGACACAAAAAATTGTAATAGTGTAGTCCTATAAAGAATTAAATTAACAGCAAAAATGTCTACTACTTCGGCATATTCATTCTCCAAAGAATGCATTCTGGGGACTGCGGAGTTAGCTAGTGCATGAGTTGATCTAAGTGTGTGAGATGTGATCTTAGTTTTATTGCACAAGATTATAAAGCACCATTTTTGTAAAAATATCATCTCATGGGCGATGAAACAAACTCTGCCAAAGAAATGAAATGAAAAAAGAAATATTCAAATCAATATCTCAGTTTGATATAAATGTCAGATGATATCTTGATGTTTCAAGGTCACGTTATATTTCTCGATTCACTGATTTCTCATAAAATTAATATTATGTCTACCTTAATACAAACAATTTTGAAAGGAAATTTTATTAAATATTTTTGTGATTATTCGATTTAATGCAGTCATAATATGGTGTATTAAAATATCTGCCGCTCCATGGCGCACAGAAAGATTACAGATTTTACCATAAAAATCTGATAACTGTAATCTGACAGAATTAGGGTGATATCGCTCATACACACAAACGAGTAATAATATTACTGGAATGATATTTTAAAATATACAAAAATATTAACCCTATTAAACTCACAGATTTAAGTCCTTTGTCTAATTTCACAGCTTCTTCCACAGCCTGTATCAAAGACGATGGTGGTTTAACATTCACATCTGCGGGATATGTCACCAGTAGTACTCCGTCATATTCTGGATTATTCAGAGCTGACACTGACTTGAGAGTCTTTTCACTCGTCAAATAAAATTTGTCTGGTGAAGCCATTCTAGAAAAAAAAATTTTTTTTAATATCATCTTAATGTATTTATATTTCAGTTGCATTACTACCAAGCATAAACAATCTTCAACAAATGAAGACAGAAAAATAAATAAATAGGCAGTGGATAGAGTGCCATACTCTTCTGTCCTTATGCACAATCTCAACCTTATCGAATGTTGACCAAAACTTACGTGATCGTCCTCTATTTCTGGTGCCATCAATTCTCTTATCATATATCTTTCTTATCAATATCCAATTCACAAAAAAATAATTGAATCAGTTTCAACAGCAAAAAAGATATAAAATATAGCATAGGTTCATTATTTGCACATGAATATCAGCGATGGTTGATATTGTTTATTTACTGGATCACCAATTACAATTTGATGAATAATGAAAGTTAAAAATAACTGTTTTTTTGCTATTCAAACTGTTCACTTCCTCCATGACAATCTTTGTATGTTTTAATATATGAGAAGGAAAAGTTATCATACGATTTCATTTCAGAGATGACATTAACATTGTAAAAAATATATGTATTAAATTTACCTCAAAACAGATCACAAACGGCTAAAATAATCTTTGTAAATAATACAAACAAAAACGTGAAAAATCTGGTTTGCAAAATTCCCGATAACAGTTTTATCTTTTGTCTGGTTTATGGTCGGTTTGTCGTTGTGGAAATGTCAAAGTTAATTTATTATAATGTCACTAAAAATCAATTATCAATACACTATATTCAATTAAAAATGTTCATTTAAAAACAAAATTGCAAATAAGTCATAATGTAGAAAATTTTATAAAATCTGTGTGTTCTTGCATATTTTTCAGTTTAATAATATCTTTATTAAGCCTTTAAACCCAAATTCAAATAAGAACAATATTGTATTAACAAAGACAAACAGACTGATAAAATAATAATGAATGAATTAATTAAATTAAATAAACTTAAACAAATAACATACATCTATTATACAAATATGTCTGTATATTATGTAAGATGATCTAAAAAAGGTCAACGACCTAAATTTATAAGACTAATAATAAAAAATTAAACTAATATTTTTTTGTAGATGAGAATTTTTTTAGTGTTAATTAAATAAAAAAAGGCAAAAATAATTTACAAATCCTTATAAGAATAAAGTGTCTGTAACTTACATTAGCCTGCGTTCACGCCAGAGACGCCAGTGCTAAACTGAAGCCAGTGATGTAAAACAATATCAAAATAAACATTTCACTGATAAGGATTTGGTGTTATACACACGAACGAGAAGTGTAGAAATGTGTTTATTCAACGAACACTTCTTTTGATAAATGATGAATCAGGGTTTAAAGTTCTTGAAATGGATATTTAAATAACACAATGAGAATATTTTGATTTGTGTACTTATCGATTTCGGTTTAGTGATTTGTTTTGATTTACGCCAATGTTACATTCCGGGAAAGTGTAACGCTAATCGAATCATATTTTCCCGTGAGGTCGATTAAATTTACAACATGCGTTCCGCAATCGTCGTGAACACTTTTATCAAAAGCTAATATGTCTTATAATATGCTGGCTTTACACATGTAAAATACATCCAAGTATTCTAGTAAAATATTTAAGCAAATATAATGTATTAAAATTACAAACATTACACTGACAAAGTATAAACTTTTGAATAGCAAATTAATAAATTACTCTCAAATAATTAATTATGAATTGTAATAATAAAAAAATACCGAATGCATTTTTCGTTAGATTTAAAAATTGTCTAGTTTACGCATAACGTACATTTATTATGTAACATGTATCATATAACTCTGGAGATTCAACTTCAAGGAGATTCAACAAGAGTAAGGCAAGGAAATATCTGATTTATTTAATCAGTAAGGATGCATATTGTCATGGTAAATGAAATAGGCTGTATATCAAAAATACCAAACTTTTCAAGAGCGATAAAAAACTACCCCATCTCATCATTCTTTCGCAAATTTATTATCTTAATTGAAATTGCTCTCTGTTAACGGTGTTATAACCATTTTGACGTCACACAAGGTTGACAGTTTTGTCTCTTCTGAAAAGTTTGGTATTTTTGATATAAAGCCTATTGCATTTACTACGACGATATCGAATCATATTAATATGGACCAGATTTTCAGTCTTATGTTTATAATGCAATATAAATCGAGACTAGTGTATTTGTTGATTTTGTTTAGAAAAGAGTAATATCACTCAAAATTAAAAATTATTATAACACTTTTAAATAAGTATATGAATGTGAAAACTCAGCATATTGAATACAGTAGACTTTCGATTATCCGGGGTTGCATTCACCATGGCTTTAAAAATTCCTATTTATTTATTATTTTATTTACATTTTGAAATATGTATTATTTAATATGTAAAAATAATTTTTCATTCGACTACATAATATGAACCAAAAATTAAATTGTAAAATTGAGATGCAATAGAAAATAAAACTGATAAAATTGCGAATACGCTACTGAACAGAAATCGCAGTAGATGACATGTTTACTTTTTAAGCAAGCGGAAGAGCGCATTGAGCAATTGTCTGATTTTTTTTGTCGAAGATTATTTGGGTCAATTTTTTTCACTACCACTATGGATATTATATGTAGGCTAAATCTACTAATGCCTGCTAATGCCATCGATTACCCATCTTTCACATTCAAAGGAAAGCATTTAATCCATCCAGCAACACAAGCCTTATCATTACTGTTACGAATGTGTAAAACAATAATTCGAGAATTCATGTACACCTGCCCACCATGTAGAAACTATGTATCATGTGACCAATTTAAACGTCTAAAATAAAATAATTTAATCGCTAAAAGAATGTGTGCATAGTGTAGTACTATGTATGTTATACAATACCTAAGAACACCTGTCCTTAGGTACTGTATAACAAACTATATATCATGTGACATATTTAAACGGCTTCATCATTACTGTTATGAACGTGAATAACAATATTATCTGATAATTCAGGTACATGGTGAATCTACTTACAAACAAACAAAGACATGATGCCCATGTGCAACATTTCCCGTATGCCGCATTTAACGGCAAAAAAAGAAACATGCAAGCCATATTTGAGACAAATTTGCATGTTATTCATGTGTGTATAATGGCCTATTTATGTAACCTCTACTACATAAAGTACACAAGTAAATAGCACATTGGCAGGAAATCAACTTATATAGACGCCAGTAAATATAAATAAATCCAACGTGAAACAATGAGATGGAGTACATTCGAAAATTGTAATACGTAACTTTCAAGTGTGTCTACAAATCATTATCAGTCAGATGAAATATATAGAAGATTGAAAAAACCAGCACCTGAAAACGAATACAAAAACGAGGAAATACAGTCTTTATTCTGTATGTAATAATTATGTTACTGGCTTGATAACAGGTTTTATAGATTGTATAATATTAATAATAAAAATAAGTAAACAAAAATACATTTGATAACAATAATGATTTTGTGAATGATGAACTAACCTGTTAAGAAATCAGAACATAGAAGATAAAACATTGGTTAGATATGATTGAATGTGTTGATTTTAACAATGTTATTGTAAAAATTAGAAAAATAAGATAAGAAATAAAAATAAGGTATTTCAGTTTGCCTAAAACATTTAAACTTGACCACGTGTTTTAAATTTGAATGCTGTTCCATATGGATTTTGCAGATGAAAACAACTAGAAGTAAATCCCGGCCATCATTATTCAGTTTTATAACAAATTAGCTGAAGTACCCGGCGCTGCCTGGGCTTTACGCAGAGTGAAGAGGCTACATTTAGGGGGGTGAGGATCAGATGAAGACAGTAATTTTCCTCTTATTTTAAACGTCAAGTGTGCAAAATTTCATCAAGAAGTACCAAAATTCTGATTTAAGGGGTGGGAAAGGAGGATGGGGGTGATTTTTCGAAATGTCATGTAGACAGTGACTTTCCTCTTGTTTTGAAGGTCAAGTGTGCAAAATTTTATCATGCTCGGAATAAAACTAGATTTGTATAAAAAACAAACACATCCACAGACACTTTTCTTTATATATCTAGATATAGTTGTTAATTGGTATAAAAATATCCTGGTGTTCAAAACGTATTGTTTATTAATATGTAGCTTTATATTTTTAGCAAGATATTGGATATTGTGCTATGCTGCTATGACTACCTTACCACCATACAAAAAAGAAGTAGCTAAATTATAGATAGTTAGGCATACCATCATTTTAGAAGCCAAATACAGACTACACTGGAGGGGATCGGACATTATACATTACAAAGTATACTTGTTTATTAGCTTATTAGCCAGTTTTATCATCACAAGAAGGATTAAAATAATATCAAATTTTATAATATTTGTACCAGAAATATTACTGTTTTCTAAACTGTACATACTGGACAACGGGTAGCTTTTTAAAATATGTTGTATCTTCGGGAATAATGGATGTATGGTGAGCCTATAGATAGTCATCACTATTTTTCCATTTAATAAATTAATAAGCATAGTTTATGAATGATGCAATACACTGCATAGATACATCATGCGATAACAATAAATATACATATATCATAAATAAATAATCAATTTATAATTTATACTCACTGATGATTAATAGATTATTGATTATTTAAAAATATATTCAGAACATAGGTCTGTGATGTTTTAAATACTAATATAAAACATCACATTTAAATAATAATTACAACTTCACAATAAGAATGTGTTCTCCTTAATAATATAAGTTGTATCAATGTGTTCAAAATTTAATAAAAATGAATTGATAATTCTGGCGTCTGCAGTCGGTTTACTCAAAGGTATTTGTGATTCCGTAAAAATAATGTAGATGGCTTTCAAAAATAATGGAACGATAGATGGATTAATTTGAAAAAGTGTAACATATAGGTTCGAAAATTTGTCATGAAAAATACTGGCGTTATAACACAATTGGTAGTGTACTTCCCCGGATTGGAAATAGAGATCCAGGTTCATATCCCGGTAGCGCAAAAACAATATTTTTCGACAAAATTGATTTTATATGTATATATTTATAATTAATACATTAAATTAGTATTTAAAAATATATTGCTTTTATGTAAAAATAGGATAGAAAATGTAGGATTTTAAATTCAGGACTTTGTTATTGGATAGATAGATCTATAACCGTAACCACAAAAATATGTTTATAGGTATTTAAAAAAATAAATTAACTAAACTTTGTACTACGTACACAACCGAGTTTAATTTCACCCATACTTTAAATATTTCCAATAAAAACTACAAAATCTCTCCCTCCTTAGATGCTTTGTCCCACTACTGGAAGGTCACATAGGAAGAGGTTTATCTTTAACTCGATGGACCGACTAAATCAGACACTACTGGCTATCCTATGCAACGGCTACCCGAACTGTGGGATGTAGAAAAATGTGGAGGAGAATCATAAGACATTAACAACTTACAACCTGGGGATCACAATCCTCAGTAATAAGGGAACCGATTGAAGAAGATAGAAAATTCAGACATCAAATAAACCTATTGTTTAATACAAATTTAAAAACTAATCTAAATAAGTTCAACTTACTTATAAAGAGCATTGATGTATCAAGATCCCAAATGTAACAAAGATACATGATTATTTATAAAATTAACAAAAGCCTTTTTAAATTATATTATTGACAGAATCGGCGTTAACTTTGTTGAGTTTCATCATCAGAATGGATGGATGTAAATAAAATAATTTTATAACTCTATTTGGATATTCGAGTTTCGAGAGAAACAGTAACTCTCATCGACAGGCGAAGTATTAAACTAACTACACACAAATATAGGAAACAAGGCTTAGGTGGTAGACATTTGGACTTTTTAATTGGAGCGTAACAAAGTAAATTTGAAAAGGATAGCATACAATATAATATATATTTATATTGTGGGTAGGGGTCCATGTTTAGAGCAGAGTTCTAAATTTGGTTGTAAGATTGTACAGACATATATACATTAAACTTTATATAATTTTATTTTACTTTAAGGGGGCAGATTATCAACAGGTTTTTAATAATCGTAACAGATAGATAGGTGTTGATCTACACACATTATGGAAATGGCAAACGATTATAAAATTTAAAATCATTAACTTGTATAAGGACAAAACAAAATACAGTTATCAAAGTGATAGTGATATTATTTCTGATACATATGGGGAAATGAAGATTATAGACCACACTTTATTTATGAAATGTGTCGTGGAAAATAATTGTATTCTCGCCGGAAAAGTTATCACTGAAAGCTAAAACATTATTCTACAATAAATAAAAATATAAAGAAACTTAGAAGATTGTTTTAATAATATGTAATAACCTACTTGCCGGTCGTGAAGATTTCTAAATTGCGGACTAATTAAGTGTGCTTAAAATCGAATTCACAACATGCTACCTCGAAAAAAATACTGATTGTACTTATAAACTAATAATAATAACTTATTTAAAGTATGTTTGAAATGCAGTACAAATGCAAAAAGTTGAAACGTCACTGCAAAATTTGCAATGACAATCAATTTAGAAGTGTCAAGTGTCAGCTGTGCAGATTTCTGTTTTATCTTGCAAAATATTACTGCTTATTTCGAATGAGACTGCAAAACTATTAAACTACTAAAAAAATGTTTTATCAGAAGTTTTAAATAAGATTCGCTACATAAAATTCAACCAATGTAATTAAAATATGTTAACGGTAATCATCACCTCTCGAGTTATTTCTATCTAACTTGAACAATAGGCATGATCAGGTGTTTACAAATGATAAAAAGCTTACAAGTTTCGAACACAGATGTCCAAAGTGATATCCTACATAGTGAAAACATGATTGAGTATTCTTCTGGATAAATTTATACCTGTCGCAAGGTGTTCTTAATGTCAAATATAATAGTAGTAGGTACAGATTAAATCGTGATTAAAAAACTCGATTTCCTTTTTGTTATCCTAATAACAAAAAGCAATTAGGTCAACAGGAAAAATAACAATTTATCCCTTGTGCAAAAGTCCGGTGAAAAATGAATATAAAATTAATTTAAAATTACACATTGATACAATACTGCTGGGCCAGTTCCGCTGGCTGTGATTCGGGGCGAGGCTGCTGGTCAAAACATATTTTTCAATGTTGAAAATTGAATTAGATATTATCAAAGGAAGGTAAGTAGTCTACCATAGTTAAACTTATTCTAAACAAATAACGCAAAGTAAAACTGTTCACAAAATAAAACGCAGAAGTGAACGAAACGATATTTTATTAGCGTTGATACAAAGTGCATCACGTTTCACGGCCAAAGATGTGCGCACTCTCAAACAGTTTTGTACACAAATATCATTGGAAATCGGATTTACAAACAAAAGTTTTGTTACGAACGTGCTTAAATATAAGATACGTGACTAAGTACCTAAATAAATTTGTTAATAAGTATTTACTATGGTCAAAATATTTTTGAATTGGAAAAAAATTAAACGTCGGTATACTCCAATAATTCGGCAGCTTCACATCTTTGGGGGTGGTTATATGAAATAGTGGTAATTGGCGTGTTGACGTTAATTGTGACGGTAAGAACGAACAAGAACGACAGATGAAATTGAAGCGAGTCGGCGGTGGGCGCATGAGCCGGCAAGACCGCCGTTGCAGAGCGATGAAACCGGAGAGACAGATCGTCGCTGAAGGATCGGGCGGCGGTGAATTTGAAATCTGATCTTTACACATCTGTTGTTCATTTGAGTTTTATTATAATTGCCCACCTATTTCTTGCATCTTATCACTATTTGTCTGTGCATTTCTTAACTACATTTATTGTCTTTAATTATACAAAATCGTCATATTAGAAGTCATACGAAGATTGACGGAATCAGCGCCTGAAAATGCAGAAAGGAAATACACTTGATAATTTTTTTTGCGGTAGATGCGTTCCGCAGCATAAAAAGACTTACGCTTACGTTGAAAAATTATGGATGCCTTCCATACTCGGATCTGCAATGTTAAAAGAACTGAATATGATGACCTTTAAGCAGAAAGTATATTTTAATATAATGGTATTTATTTATAAAATTCTCAATAAGGAAACATCAGCGGAATTTATACGAAAAATTGGTGCAAATCAACATGAGCACGAGCATCGTACAAGAGGAAGGGACAGACTGAGACTGCCATTCAGGAAGAGGGCCAAATATCAAAACTCGACGATGTACAGTGCGATGAAGATTTTTAATGAAATGCCAGAAAACATAAGAAAGGAGGAGAAATTGAATTGATTTAACAGTTTGTAAAATATAAGTTTTAGTAAAAGAAAAGACTTTAATCTTGTTTACATTAGAGCATATATAGGAGTGCTTATGTATGCACTATATTAAGAATGAAACAAATAAATAATTTTCCAAAACCGCATAATTCTAAAGCAGCGAATTAAAATATACCCAGAATCGCATAAAGATTTTTGAAAAATTACGAAAATAATAATTCCTTCGAAAATCTTAATTCATTGAATTTTATTTAAAAGTATGATTTTAATCAGAATTCTATTATTACAGGTATTAAGTGTATGTCATTGCTCGCCACGATTTGAGACTTGGTGAGATAGCACGCCCATCGAATCCACTAGGCACATGTTAAAGTTCTTAACGATTAGAATTAGCGTCAACTCCGCCATCGTTCTGTATTGAATTTTTTCCTTTGACAATGTAATCAGTGATGGCTTTCTTGATTCGATAGCAAATTTTTTACGTAGTTCGTGATATCCAGACGTACAATTCTCAAGCTCACGTTGAAATTTGACGGCTCGCTCGAAATTGGTATAATTAAGAAGAAAATGATTTTATAATACACTGCGAAGTTGAAAACTTTCTCGAATTACATTTGAGACTGTCTATTTTCTGGTTCATCATCATTGTTTGGTTCCTTGACGATAGTTAAAGTTATATCAATAATATTATCGTCACTTAAAGCATTATCCGTGAGTAATTCGTCAATATCATTTTGGTTAAAGGTATAACAACCATCTCCACCAATTTCATGAGACAGAATAATGATTTCAGCTGATGTTGCCGATGTTTCAATGGTTTCCCTGACTGTAAGACACATCCGGGTCATGCTGCTTTCTAGCATGAATTTAAAGTTTATCTGTTTGAATTGGATTGAATATAAATCGCACAAAAAGAGGTCTGAGTGTGTTCCTCTGTTTTATACGCAACAGTTTTTATTTAGTAGAACCTTAAATCCTTTTTATTTTTTATGATGTATAGACAAAGGTAGATCTGTGTATTTGGCGTACCAATGTTTCAGCTGGATAGATTACAATCTATTCTAAATGCGGCTGCACGGATAATATATGGAGTTTCCAAATTCTCTCATATAACATCCCTTTTACATTAGCTACATTGGCTCCGATTCCCTGAAAGAGTTGAATTTAAATTGTGCTGGTTGATGTACAAGGCGACACATAACATGGCGCCTCTATATCTTCAAGAAATTTGTATCACAGACAATTTGAATGGTAGACGTCAAACTCTCAGGTCAGCCTCTACTTCAGCTGCTGGAAGGGTTGTAGAACCGATCAGCCGTTGTCAGAAGTCTAAATTTAGTGAACGGGCATTCGCAGTGGCAGGCCCAAAAGCGTGGAACTCTTTGCCCTCCGCTATTAGAAACAGTCTATCAGAGACTTTATTTAAGAAGAAACTAAAAACGCACTTTTTCAAAAAATCATTTCCATAAGTGAAAATAACGATTTTTTTAATTTTAAAAAACATAGATAATTGTAGAACTATAAACAGTTGATGTGTAAGTTGAGGTGAAAGTTTTTACGAAAATGGCGCTATACAAATTATCTATTATTATTATTATTATTATTATTATTATAATAAAACTTAACATATACCTGTCCCGCTCTGGCCAACCAATGACTTAGGGATTTCGCCGACGGGGGACAGATTGTCTTTTGACACCGAACTGTCAAGATCTGGATCTTTGTTTGCCGTCCGAGAGCAGCGCCGTGCGTAACACTCGGACCTCGAAAATACTGCATTCTCAACAGTTGCGGAAGTGCAGTGATCTCTCAGTTCTTCACAACAAACGTGCTAGTCAACTGGATGTGAAAACGACGTCCAATCCAAGACTTTAAAGCGAGGTAGGCCAGATCCATCTACCTTTATTTTCATTCAAAATCCAATTCGGGTTGAGTCTACTGATCAATATTATAATCGTAATACAGTCCACGGGATGTGTACCCACCAGTAGATAGTTACCTACTTAGGTATATAAGAATTTAGTCGCTACATCGCAATCAGCCATTTTATATGTAAACGTTTACGTATCCGAAACTAGTCGTTTGATTTTAATGTAGGTATAACAATGGCTCATCTTTTTTATCTGGATTGAACGTATATTATGGAAGGGTTGTCATTATGTGTTTATATTGAGTCGAATCGAATAGATGAGTCGAGAAGATGACTCTCGACTTGACACCAGGGGTGTATTATTTAACGAATATATACAATCAAATTTTTATGGGTTGGAAGCACGGATGGAAGAAATGATAAGGCGACTTGAAACATTTGAGATGTGGATCTACAGAAGAGTACTCAAAATAAAATGGACGGATAGAGTTACGAATGAACATGTTATTGTTCGGATGAATAAAGAAAAATAAGTATCTACTAATTTAAAATAATAAAAATCCGAAAACGTCAATATCTCAGGTCGGCAGTCCACTCTCGTCGAGGATGATAATGTAGTGCAGCTCTCGGCTTGCATCGCCTATTCTCGTGTCGACTCGGGTCGTCTCGTGTTATCTGCCAGCCAGCCCTCGGTTTCTCTCGTTCTCGCGAGAGTGCACTGCTGGCATCAAACGCGTGACGACACATCCGGAGAAGTACGAAATCTCGCACTTCATAATGCAGAGAAAGATTGCAGGAAGTCGGGGCGAAGAGGAACATCATGGCTATGAGGGTAGACCGACCGCTTACTCAGGACCGTTTGCAAGCAAAAACTTCGGTATGATCCTACTCATTTGCCACCTGGTTGCCATTAATTTAATGTTACTATGATAACTGTGCAATAACGTCCCGCACATAGTGACAGGGTGGTGCCGCACAGCTGTCAACACTAAATTACCCCTATAGACCTAGACAACTTCCATTTTATTGAGGTATAAACAAAAACACATTAAAAAAATAAATTTTAATACAATATATATAAAAACAAAGAAGCAAAATAACAGATTAAAGTAACACTAACATAAATAAACATACGAGTTTTTTTTTAAGATTACATTATTATTTGTTAAGTTGTAATTTTTTCAAAACAGTTCTGTGATATTTTAATACAAATGATATACATAGACATAAAAATATTTTAGCTGCCACCGGAATTTGAACCGGGATCTCTTCTTATCCGGGGAAGTGGAGTCTCCAATTACACTACGTTAGCTGAACTGAGAATAATCACACACGGAAAGGTTGACGCCAAACAAAACATATTCCTTACCTTCTTGTCTGACTGCTGCATAGCGAGTGATTGTTTCAATAACGCAATCTCTTATTGGTGGTCCATAACAGCATCTGGCTGATACTGCACGACCTTCCCCTATATATATTTTAAAAATTATGATCTAATTGGCGTAATTATGCCACCGCACTGAATAAACGTACTTTATTTTTTCGTTACTTGCGCGAACGTTCATTCTTCTTGACGTCAGTATTCGCGTTTCTATTACTGTCAGTATTATTAGAATGTGAATAATTAACCCCAATACAGCCCTGACCATCTTGTAATGTTCCTGCTGTCAGAAGGCGGGTAAGACTGTAGGTATTCACATTCATCTGGCATAAATAAATGAATTCTGACGTTTCACTAATAATGGCGGACTGAATGAGCGATGATAATTTATTTAATTTTACTTTTCTTTTCATCTGCGCCTTTCTTTAATTATTATTATCTTATTTATTGTAAATATTTGGTATTATTACGTCTTAAGTAGGCAGTATAAGCAATTAACATATACAAATTACAAAGTACAGAAAAATATCAGATATAATAGGTACCTAATCATAAAGCAGGATTGATCACATCTGGCAATGTTCCCTTTAAGGTGTGCACGTTATATTCCGGCTATTTACTCGATACAGGACTTATAAAATTAGATGCAATTTGTAGAAATTTAATTTTAAATCCTCTCATCTGGAACCTCGGCTCGTACGAGCACAACATCAGCTTAATGCCTTTCAGATATAAACATAGATTGCCCAGGCACTATTTCCTGCGGCGAAGCAACGCGCTCGATCCTCCGGACTGAGCTGCACACAGAAGCGGACAGCGTCGAGAGAACTCTCCAATTTATGATCTGTAAAATAATAAAAACAATATATTTAAGTCTTGTAGTATTTATTTTAGTTTAAATATTTAAGGATTATGCTAGAATAAGGCGGCACTGTACATAAAGTGTCGCGCCTAATTAATTTGAAACACTTAACTTCCAGTAAATTGTTTAGAGGGTTTTTTATCAGTAATTTTTTACCCTTCCAATTCATGTATTAATATAAAAAACTTATGATGTTTATAATAATAAGGTAGTTTGTAAAAGTGTCAAAGCGATTAGCGCTGATGCACTTGTAGTAGTAGATTAGGCGGTCTAGCCGCATGTAGAGTACTC
Organism: Eubasilissa splendida; assembly: GCA_031772225.1. Taxonomy (NCBI): domain Eukaryota; kingdom Metazoa; phylum Arthropoda; class Insecta; order Trichoptera; family Phryganeidae; genus Eubasilissa; species Eubasilissa splendida. The sequence continues at coordinate 9,965,135 of CM062866.1, read as the reverse complement.
AGAGTATCGTAGACTCTAAGGAATTGGAAAAAAAAAAAAAAAATTATACATAAGGGGTTTATATTAATTAGCGAGTTCAATGAATTCATAAAAAATGTATAGACTAGCCTAAAAATCTTCACTTAAAACATATAATGTTTATGTTAACCGAGATAAAGAATATGGTTTATAAAAGGCTCGAAGCCGTAGGTTTTGGTTATCGGTCATATGAAGTCAGATCTGACCCGGGTGTTTGTAAAAATATTAATTACGCGATACATATTCGCTTAATACCATTTTCCTTCTAGCTAATCTTTCATTATTTTTTTCCAAATAATTTGCCGACGACGTACCGACGGTTCAGTGGATGTTTGTAGTTGGCCCGTGTCGGACGTTCATTGATGCGCAAATATACGCACCTACAATATTCGTAATATTTTTTATTTTGTAAGAAAAAGATTACGGCACATCATGGCATTTCATTAAATCATATTTGAAATGATATATCTATAAAAAATATCCCAAAAAACGGTTAAAAAACCGAAACCTTGAGGTGGGTCTAAAATGACCCACTGCCGCCGGACGTGTTTTGTTTTGACCCACCGGGCAGTAAACGTTAAATAAATAAATAAATTTCTAATACAAATTAAATGAATTAATTAGAAAGATGCATTAACCGATTACGCTACGGCAACACAGTTCATTGACAACAAATTTTCGAACATGTTACACTTTTCAAATTGATACATCTATCGTTCCATTAATGCAATTTACCTGGATAGGAAGAGATCCAGGTTCGAATAATTTATATGAAAAATATCACAGACCTATGTTCTGAAAAATTTGTAACTCCACAACGTGTGTTCAACTTAAAAATAAATTTCTCTTGACAAGTGTCTAAATGAAGTATATATGTCGCGGTGTGAGAAATATAATTCGCGGGTATGCTATTTGGCGTCATAGAGCTCAAACAATTATTAACAAGGCTTCTTCTTCAAGTTCTGCCTTATATTGAAAGATGGCGACCATGCTGCAGATTATGCAATGTTGATGTATAAAATATTTCAAACAATATTTTAAACATTTTATCTTTTTTGCGCAGCCAACCATCTTTCTACCCACGCCTCTGATGCCTTTTGTTTTCTCCTGAATAATGAGTTGTAAAATATTATATTTTTCATTGCGGAGAATGTGTCCGAAGTATGCTGCTTTCCTTGATAGTTGTTATTAGTTCTCTTGACTTATCAATGCGTCTTAATACATCTTTATTTGTAAAGAGGTCAACCCATGCCCTACCATCAGGGGCGTGCACTCTATACAAACAAAAAGCAGTGTATAACTATAATCTTTGCGAAATAAATACAAAATTAAATAAAATAAATATCAGATATCATAGAGACGAAGCTATTTTTATTATATTTAATGGAAAATATATAGGAGTATGGGGTAATTACAGGGCTTACGTCACCATTCTCACACCATCGATGTCCACATCTATCAAATTTTTGAAAGTTGTATATATGTTAATTTATGGACTCGCTTCGAGTACCACTACACCATCGCCATCTATGGACCAAATTTGATAATTCATTTTTCCTTGAAACAGCATATATGTCAACTCAATGAGAAACTGATTTTTTTGAAAATTATTTAAAGCAATATTCTTTATCTGTAAAATGTTTTTAACACATTTTACTAGAATACGCTTGGAAAATCAATATTTTTCATTTTTTATATATTTTTATTATTTTGATCTGTATACTATTTTAGCAATATTTAAATATGTCCTAGAACACACAATTACTGGATTTTTACATACAAAGGCACTGTTATTAAATAAATATCAGATATCTCGTAGAAACAAAGTTATTTTTATTATATTTAATGGAAAATACAGATATTTATAATGAATCATATTTCAGAAATTGAAAATTTTGATTAATAAATATTAAAATGCAAATAAATATTTTAATTTGGATATACGTATTGTACATGGGTAGATATGTAGAGGTATGTGAAATAGATAAACTACTTTGAGATCTGTATCCGGTTTCCTGTCTGCGGGTTGACAGGGCAGTTGACTTGGCAGGTCCGGCGCAAGTATTATGCGAATAGTGCGCCAAAATTATGTTAATTAGTAGTTTACACGTTACCAATAAAATAAATAACGACCTTATTAGGCACCGATCTCTAAAATATTTTGAAATGAAATCCCAGCCACATTGGATGGCACACGTTGATGTAAGTACAGGGTGAATATTATGTTTCAGGTCGATTTTGTTTGGCTGCCATTTTGCTTTGACAAATATTTATCAATTTACAGTTTAATATTCGTATAGAATAATTAATTACAATTTTTATAGAGTATCTAATCTAATGTGTCCAAAATTTAATAAAAATGAATTGATAATTCTGGCGTCTGCAGTCGGTTTACTCAAAGGTATTTGAGATTCCGTACAAAAACAATGTAGATGGCTTTCAAATAATGGAATGACAGATGTATTAATTTGAAAAAGTGTAACATATAGGTTCAAAAATTTGTCATGAAAAATACTGGCGCTATAACACAATTGGTAGTGTACTTCCCCGGATTGGAAATAGAGATCTAGGTTCGAATCCCCGTAACGCAAAAACAATATTTTTCGACAAAATAGATTTTATATGTATATATTTATAATTAATACATTAAATTAGTGATTAAACTATTAATGATGATTGCTATTGTCACGTGTTGGAAAACTTCTTGGTGACTGAATTCGGTCAATTGGACTTCAACAGGACGGTGTTACCTCACACACGGACCGAGCTACGCTTGAAATGGCCGCAAATGGTCAAAAAGTGGTGACATCGACCAACCTCCTCGATCACCTGATTTGACGGCTCTCGTCTATTTTCTGTGAGGGCACTAGAAAAGAAAGGTCTACGCCAATAAGCCAACAACAATTCCGATGCTACAGAGCAATATTCGAAATGAAATTGTTGAAATGACACGCGAAGAGTGCGAGTATGCGGATTTGTGCCGCTGCCAGAAGCAGCCACTTGGCCAATATTATATATATATAAACATAATTGTAATAAACTATATAATCGATAAATAAAAACCAAATTAAAAAAATGAATTTCATTTTATAGTTATTCAAAAACAATATCGGCCTGGAACATAATATTCACCCTGTATCTATTAATATGATCTTGATTTATGATACCGTCTTTACAATTCTCGAAAAAAAAATCATTTATTTTTTGTGAAACATAATTTTTTGGATAAATTTAAAGAGACGTTTAAACGTTTATTTATTTTGTCAGAATGTTGCGCGGATTATCATGCGTAGTAACATATCGTGAACTCCTTAGAGGGAACACTGGACCAATAGCAATCCTATCACAAAGGTTCTTCGAACTGCAGACTGTAGAGAAAGGCTGAGAAAAATTATTAAGATAATCATAAGTAATTTTCTTTTCAAGACAGGAGTGCCAGCCAGTGCTTGCTAAGCAAAATGAGTTGAACAAAGTTGGAAATATTTTTAAATTTATTAGTAAGCTACGGCACAGTTGTACACTTTGTCTTGATACCATGTTTGTATACAGGGTGGACCAAAAAAAGTGAGAACATTTCGTAAAATGTGATATAATTACATCAAAATTAGTTTAACTATATCAACAATAGCTTAAATTGTTTACTAATTTACTTACTTACCTATTTACCTATATTACGTTTTGTTTTTACAATTTCCGGTTGCGTATGTGTAATTTATACAAAAATCACTGCAGAAGACAGTATTCTGATCAAAAATTTGCGAATTGAAAAACGTTGGGGTGCTAGGAAAATGATCAAAGAGTTTCAAAACAAAGCCTGTAGTACAGCTAGACATTACAGCATACAGCCAGAAATACAATCAACTTTCTTCGTCGTGAGAATGTTAATTTCATCGAGCCAGACATGTGGCTACCGAACAGCCCAGATTTAAATCCAGTTGATTATGCAATATGGGGTGTTTTGATGATTTCTGATTAGCTAAATTAATAATATTATATTTTGAAATAACTCATATGTTACGTGCGTTTTTTGGGCCATCCTGTACATTGGCGGTAAATATTTATTTATAATTATTATCACCGAATCACCGGTAATTACGGTAAATTATTTTTCACTTTTAAATGTATTATTTAATAATATTTTAAAACTACGATATTTGCAGAAAAGAGGACCGTTAAGTGATTTGTTGTATGGTTCGGTTATCTGGAATATTCTTCGGTGTAATTCAATGCGCGCACGTGTGTTGCGGATTCGAGACTACCCATCGCAAAAAACACTAGTCAAGTTATAGCACTTTATTAATTATATTCATCCCTTGGCGGCTCTTTTGTCTTCCAACAAATACTTTTTAGTAGCCTTTATATTTCACGAAGCGGCCACAATAGCCGCCCGCAGGGCCTAGCCGTGAGCAATCGGCGAAGCGTAATATAACGCAATAACATACAATTAAAATTTAATTTAAATTCAGAATTTTACAGATTTTCCGGTACGTACATTTGCATGCCCTAGTATGTACAGGCCGCGGTGGGTAGTCGCATATGCGATTAGCACTATTCAATGGTTAGATTATATTTTTCATTATAATATAAACCAGATTTTTAACGTGTAATTAAGTATTTTAAAAAAAAGTAAAAAAAAATTGAATTATGTATTGATACTTATTTTTATTTGATAGTTTATAAATACACAACGTAATTTTACTTATGTAATATGTAAAAAAAATATCGATTTACGTATTTTTTTTGAGTCGGTACGCAGAGGCGGATTTGTAGTGTCTCAATTGCGAGGGCCCAGAAAAACGAAGCAACACTAGAAGAAACAAATTCGATTGTGCGAGCTGCCGTCGGGTATACGTGACTTGTTTGTTGGGTCTGCTCGGCACCTCTGAGCTACAAAAATTGTCTAATAAGTCGTTATTTTAGAAACGCTATTTTCACGCTATTTTAGTTTTTTTTTTGACAAAAAAATGACATGGGTTTCAATAATGGAGTGCCAAGTTGACAAGACAAGTCAAAGACAGTTATCGTGTTTAGAATGTCGGGTTGTTATGTTTTATGTGATTAAATTGTTCTTAGTGAATTAAAGTGTTTTGCATTATTCAGACCACCCACATCCATCTGGGACAGGCATTCCAACATCAATGCTTTTTCAACCCCCAGACTGAGTCTAGCTGTTGGCGTGGTGCGCTGGCATTCCATCCACCGGTGACAGCGCGCGACGTAACAATATGTATCATATGTAGTGCGCTGACAATTGGTAACCCCCGTTCATCGCGACTCCGGCGAGTGCGGTTTCGTTATATCGCGATCATTAAAAAAAAAAAAATTGTCTTCGCACTTGTCTGACTTTGACACATGCCAGGAATCGTCGTAATGGATGGTCGCACGTGTGTGCTGTCTTCCTTACTCACTCGACATGTCAGTACATCATTTGGGCCTATCCTGCAGTATAATCTTAGCTGCAGTATCAAACGCACGCTAGACGATGTTCAGACTTTGTTGAAATCACGGTGAATGCGAGAAATGGACAGCTATACTATGTCCCAAAAAAATGACGTCTCGGAACCAGTTTCCGTGCGAAAGTGAAGTGTCAAAATCATTGAAATGGCCCTTTCTCTTCACAATCAATGCATAGAGTTGTTAGAAGAAAACGACGAAGATGTGCGAAGAAGAGTGGATGCTGTAAAGCGTTGTTGTAACGGTTTATTTGACAGTTATCTGTTAATTTTGCATAATAAACTAGTGATGAGAAATAATGCTACTCTCAATTCACCGGTGTGATTGTGATTGGTATTCAATAATATCAGTGATTGAAAACTGTGACTGATCACAGTTTCATTACTAATACGCATGCGCCGCACAATATCACAATACACGAAATAAATAAAAAAAACGTAATTTTTAGCGTATTTACTTAATTTACGTAAAAAACATATTCTAGCATATATATATATATATAATTGAATATCATCACAAAGAGAATGAACACCATTTAAAAAAGAGTTTATTTTTCGGGTCAAATGTGTAAAAGGTTTTGGTAGAATCTACTAGATAGCGCTAATCACGAATTAAACTTTATTCCTTCATAAATATTTTCATTTCATATACACATGTGTCGAATCACGGTTCACAACCAAATAAAAATAATTTTAAAAAAAAATCACGATATTCTCAGATATTCAATCACTGATAGTGAATGTGACTCAAATATATCAGTGATTGACTCACGGTTCGTGGTTTTGAGCTCATCACGTAGAGAGGCCAAACAAGGGAATCTTGATTCGTTATTATTACGCAGAACAAAATAAATTAATTTTCTTATGTATGCCCTTTTTTGTTGTTATTAATAATGTTTTTTTCGGAATATTAAAACGTATCCCTCGCGGTCAACGGGGGTTACCTGTGTTTGAGGTGTCAAGATCGATCATTGTGGTAATTGGGACGTTGATTTTACGTGGGCGTTAAATACCCTGGCACCGGCCCCGCGCTCAGGTACCTACAGGTAATCCGGTACCTAATAATCTCCGACAATCATTCCCCAATAGCATTCGTGACATTATCATTTGCAGAATTGGACGATTACGCTCGCTGATGTCGGATGAGCCCGGCTTGTGGGATTCTGGCTATAACCAACAGGAAATGACAAATCAATATCGTTTTTGATGAGGGCAATATTAATACTGGCGTTATGTTCATGTCTACGTTATAATACATATACCTGCCGAAACAGGCATGAAGGTATGTGTTCGGCAGTGGCGTACATTAGACGTGCACCTAATACAACGGGCCGAGCTAGAATGAGTCATGGATTCGTAATATCACAATAAAAGGTAGACACAATAGGTATGCAGACCTAATTAGTAATGGGACGAATTTATTCGGGTATGGGTGACACGTTGGAACTCCTCAGGTAGGTAGTGGGATCTTCACCTACACGTCTACTTCTCACTCTCTATACCTCGTGTTTTGTAACTCCGTTAGTCTGGCCGTGCAAGTGTGACTGTTCCTGTTTTGGAAGTGTTTTTTAATGAATACATCCCCGAGTGTCTGCCTTGAACTACTGCACCTTAATTTTCCATCTATATGTAAAACTATGTTCTGTGGATTTATGTTATATGTTTTTAATGAATGAAGATAGCACTTAGCGACGCTGGAGGGTCTAAATTTTTTTTTTTTTGCGAAAATTGCTAATAACCACTTAAAATTTCTTATCTTTTTTCGTTTTGCATAAACTTGAATATTTTATTGAATTAAAGTCGCGAATTTTTATTAGCTTTGATGAGTGGCACCGACAAGGAAGCCCTAGCTTCTATACCGGTCCCGGGAAAGGGTGGGTTCCCTCCCCTCCAGTTGTCTTTAAATAAAAGGTTGTAAAAAATACATTTTCATTATGAATATTAATAAACTAGGGAAAAAATAACACACTCCCATTTATTTATTTTATATATTCTTAATATAGTGCATACATATATGCTTTTATACAAATAAGATCAAAATGTTATTTTTTACTAAAATTTATCTTGCAAATATTAACGAAGTTTAATATTGAATCTATGTAATTTCTCCTCCTTTCTTATATCATCTGGCATTTCATTGAAGAACTTCATCGCACTGTACATTATCGATTACTGAGTCTCAGTCTATCTTTTCCTCTTGTATGATGCTCGCGCTCATGTTGATTTGCATCAAATTTTATAAATCACACCATTATACATTCATTAGTTCTACAACACTCTCACTATATTTTTATTAAAAAAAAAAAAAAACTTTTTTTTATCTCTATTTTTATTTCTGTCGAATCTTTATTAACCCTTCCCAAACCATGCAGTAATACAGTAACCTATAATATTTCGGTAAATACATGCAACATTAAATTCATATTTTAAATAATCCTAAAAAAATATTAGCGCTCAGGAATGACTAGTGAAAAACCAATTATGAAAAGGGAATCGTACAAAAACAATTATTTTTTCCATTCAATCCGTTGGTAAAAATACCATTTGTGATATGAAAGACAGATCACCCACTATTTTCACAGTGAGAAGAATAACAAACATACAAATATAATTATTTCTTTCTTACTAATTAAATGAAGAAAGATAAGAAGGAAGGACACATTGTATAGGATTTAATGAATGCTCTAAATTATGTAATTAATCATTGTTTCAAAATTGAATGCTCAATATTTAGAGTAAATTCGTGCCATTAAAGCCATTTAAGCTAATAAAAACATTTTTTCTAACTGTTATTTACGGTAACACGAGTTGATAGCATGGCTGCTTTTGGGTATTTTATATCATGGTATGGTAAAGGTTAAATAACCCCACGAAAAAACCAGACTACTTCAACACAGACATCAGGCTAGCCAGGACAGTATATACCAGAGATGTACGAGTATTTAATTGCAATATCTTTTTTGCCTGTCCATTGCGGATCACAGGTTTTTTTTACAGTAATCTCGTCAATGGTAATTTTCAACTCCCGGTTCTTTCCCTTAACTCGCCACATTTAATCTATATAACGGCACTGATTTGTAATATAATATTTTAAATATATTAATTTGAAAGATATACATATAAAATCAATTTTATCGAAAAATATTGTTGTTGCACCACCGGGACTCGAACCTGGATCTCTTTCCTAACCGGAGAAGGCGCATTATCCAACTATGCTATAGCGACAATATTTTTAGCGACAATTTTCGAACCTATATGTTACCTTTTTGATATTAATACATTTAAACGTTCCATTATTTGAAAGAGCCATCTACCTTATTTTCACAGAATCTCAAATACCTTTGAGTAAACTGATAGCAGACGCCAGAATTGTCAATTTATTTTTATTAAATTTTGGACACATTGATACAACTTTATTATTATGAGATATATCATATTTAAAATATCACAGGCCTATGTTCTGAATAATTACAACTTCACAATAATAATGTGTTCTACTTGTAATATAATATTTCCTATTCCATAATATTATCGTACATTTTTCTATAAAATAAATTTTTAACTCGATTAATAGCTCTGTAAGGGTGGATTGCCTATTTAAAAGAAGAATAAGGTAAGTGGGTACTTTTAAAGAATAAACTTTTCGGTATTGTTTAGTTACGACAATGTTATAACAACACGGCGTTACCAATAAATGTAATTAAATGAATACAAAATCATTTTCAAGGTTATGCAACTCGCGTGGCGTCCGTTCGCTGGCAAAGAAGCCCCTTCTAGAACAGTGATGTTATAATATTGTAATACTTGAACGCAAGCGTTATTTAATATCATTCGTGTGTACCGACACACGGACGGACGGATGGAACTGTGTTGTTTCGTAGTCCCAAATCCATTTGCGGTTTGGACGCGGAGCAATCAGGCCGTGATTGTTATGAACAGGATGGAAGTATTAAACTGTTGCGCAGAGTCTGTTTCACACTGCTGGATTTAAATTTTTAATTAAATAAATGTTTACAAAAAAAAAAACCTTTTTGCCAGATTTTCACTTTACTAATCGGTGTTACGTTTGGACTGTTCAAGAGGCAGTTTAAGATTAAACTTTTCCAATTCATTTGAATTAATCAAGAATATCTTCGATACAATATATAGCGAAATTGGTAACTAAATATTTTTCGTTAAATATATTTCTTCGTATATATTTTTTTTATTGATTAACCTGATTTGTTTTAGTATTTGCAATTATTCGTTTTTTATTATTGGTTGACATATACAATTTATACATATATATATTCCATGCGCTTGTTCGAATTATTATCGTTTAAAATGTAGTTTATTATTGTCATCTTTTTTCCTTTCGCCTAGCCCAATTCCCTCAGTACTGAATTGTCTCTCAGCTCGGCTTGTTTTTTCTTGTGTCTGTTGTTTCTTTCGGATTTTTGAAATTCGCCGAGATTTGGAGTGGAATTTTCGTCTTCATTGTGATCATTTGGAAAAGTACCCATTTACCTCTCGGTTCAGCTTGTCTAAGCTAAGTTGTGAGCTAAGTTGAGCTCCTTATCCCGTAAGTCACCACACCTGGTCAATTATCATCGAAGGATTCCCTCATCATTCCATTATCCATTTACCCATTCCCATATTTCCCGTCATCATTCCCGTTCCGTTCAATCACACCGCGTGGTACAGGCGACCTGCATCGGCTACAATAACGCCGGTCGGTAAACGAAAACTATCGCGAATGTGCGCGTGTGAAATTGGCTTGTACGTGGGTAAGTAGGTACCTACCCGCTATTAAATAAGGTATTCTGTTAACATCTTTAATTCACAGATGGGGTTTTTGTCCGACTTGCACACTATTTTATACCAATTTACCACCCACCTATATATTTATATACATACGTACAAAGGCAGACGAAACATGCAATAAATATTATTGAAACTTTTTCATACGCTTTTGTCAGAAATTGTGCAGTTCAGGGCGCCGCTCTAGCTGTGGGAGTTTTAATTATTTATTAATTGGCAAAACAATGTGATTTATTATGTAAATGGTCTAAAATCATTGCGTAGAATCAGATTAATGAAAATTACATAACTCAATACCAGTGGCGTGCACTGCACGTAAGCAAAAAAGCTGTGTATAAATATAAATTAAATTATCTCCATCATCTTAAAAGACCCTATGAAATTGTAGCCGTTTTTCTTAAACGGATTAGCGTAACCTACGGCTGGAGATTTTAATTCCGACAGTACTTTTGCATGCAACGTCATACTGATGCTGCGAAATAATCTGCTTGTTGCTTTTACTGAATTAAAAATTTTCTCACTAAATCTGTGTGATGTTGTCTCTCTCCCTCTCTCTCTCTCTCTTGGTTGATATTTTCGTAATTGAGCATCGCAAAATGAATAAAATTTCCTTCTTTCCTTCCCAGTGAACTATACACAAAAATACATTTTTAAAATGTTTTGTTTATTATAAATTTTATTGACATACCTACGTTTTTTTTTTACGTCAGAAGTGAACATACAATAATATAATATAAATTAAATGTATCAATGAGAAAGATATACTGATAAAATCAATTTATAGAAAAAATATTTTTGTTGCTGCCGGGATAAAAATATTTTTTCGATAAATTGATTTCTTTGTCATTGATACGTTTAATGATTTGTATTTAAAATATTACAGAAGTATGTTCTGAAAAAATTGCAACTGAAAAAAAAAAAAATATATAATACATTTATTAGTTTACTATGTGGAATGCAGTAGATATCCACCTCTGATATATAAAACATTGTCCTGGCTACTTTGCTAGACTATCGTCTGTGTTAAAGTGGCCATTTATTTTCGCGCTGTTGTGTTAAATGATGTTAATGAAAATTAAAAAGAAATAGTAAGATTAGACAGAGATGTAAAAAAATGCAGATAATAAAGAAATGTGTTGTAAATCTAAAGTGATTTATTAATGTATTGTATTACGTAATAGTTGGAATGGTGGACAGCGACGTTTCTGACTGACCTCTACCCAATTGAATCACACATATTTGTGATTTTTTTATAAAGTTTTAAATATGAATTAAATATATTAATTAGAAAGATATACATATAAAATCAATTTTATCCAAAAATATTGTTGTTGCGCCACCGGGATTCGAACGATAATAGAACGATTAAATGTATTAATATCAAAAAGGTAACATATAGGTTCGAAAATTGTCGCTGAAGCATAGTTGGATAATGCACCTTTTTCGGTTAGGAAAGAGATCCAGGTTCGAATCCCGGTGGCGCAACAACAATATTTTTCGATAATAAATACATAAATATATGTATATAATGGTTTTTTGAATGTACTAATGGAGTTTAATTAATTAGACAACCATTTGGGTATATTATTGTGAAAAATTTATGAAGTGACAAATATCTAGATTTTAATTTCACAACTCTATTTGATTTGAGTGGCATTTGACAATTCGTTGTAGGCACACGTGGCAACACATAACATGGCACATTTGCACCTTCAAGAGCTCAACCCTGACACCTCGAATGGTCAGAAAACTAAGTTTTTTATTTTTTACCCTCGTCACAGGGCACAGTGCGTCACAAAAGAATATCCATAAGGATGACATTTTTCAATTTTAAATACTAGTTGATGGAGACAAAACAGCGGTGATGAGAAAAAATGCTACTCTCGACTCACCGGTGTGATTGTGATTGGTATTCAATAATATCGGTGATTGAAAACTGCGACTGTGATGCGCCACACGATATCACAATACACGAAATAAATTTAAAAAAAACGCAATTTGAATTTGAACTATATACTTATATTACTTCATTTCCGTGAAAAACATATTTTTGCATATATAGATATATAATTGAATATCATCACAAAGAGAATGAACACCATTTAAAAAAGAGTTTATTTTTCGGGTCAAATGTGTAAAACGTTTTGGTAGAATCTACTAGATAGCGCTAATCACGAATTAAACGTCATTCCTTCATGAATATTTTCAATTCATACGCACATGCGCCGAATCACGGTTCACAATTAAATATAAATAAAATTAAAAAAAAAATCACGAATCACGAGTGTGACTCAAAGATATCGGTGACTGACTCACAGTTCGTGATTTTGAGCTCATCACTACTGGTGATGGTAACCTGTTACGTGACTGTGATCGCGTCGATGATTGCTAACTAAGATTTAACTACCGGAGATTTATTTTCTAATGTACTAGTAATTGTTCGAAGAATTGCGTTAATTAGATATCAATCATTGTTACAGTTGAACAAAATAACAGTCAAAATAACGGTTTAAATAACGGTTTAAATAACGGTTTAAACAACGGTTTAGATAACGGTTTAAATGATGATTTTACCACCACTAACCACTACTACACAGCTCATGTGCAAAGTGAAATTAATAAAATATTGTTTAATATGTTGTTGTTAAAAACAACCTTAAACTAATCGACTCGCTTGTTTGACACATTGCATACATGCTTCAACGAATTATTCGTTGATTTTCTTCGAATTCAACCGTTGAATTGTAAAGAACGAACGCGACTTTACGGCGAATAAACACCAACAATTGAATGCCGACTCCGGATTAATACCGGGCCAAACGAAACTGAGCTCTATAATAACATTTCACAACAGGGTACGTACACATTATAATCCCATTCCACAAGGGCCAATTCCCTTTATAATCAAATCTGACCCGCGACCAATCACTGCAGCCGGTGGGCGGGGCCCGGCGGGGAGGGTCCACGGCTGATTGGTCCAACCGTTTCCATGGAGACGCCGCCGCGAAACCACGTGGTGTCGATAACATCGAATTACAATAGGTTTTGTTCTATTTTCGAATTCGTAATTCGAACGCGTCTGAATGATTTAAGTGTGCCGAGGATTCTATTTCAAGACATAAAAGTCTTTTGGTTTTTTGGGTTTTTCTCAGTTTTTTTACAAGCTCTCTGTTGAAAAAAAAAATCAAAATATATCCCCCAGGTAAATTGTCTTATGTAGGTGTATATGCCTACGTACATACTGTATAAGTACCTACTGATAATTAATTTAAATTGAAAGAATTACGTTCACGTTGACAGAGTGATTTTTCAATAAAATAAATCTATTTATTTATCTAATGCAGGTATAGTTTAAGGTTATGCTGTTACCAATGATATAATACAATAATATGTAATACTCGTTTAACCAACGTCTTTAGACAAAATAAATCTGTCGTTTATACGACCCTGCCATGTATTTATTTGTAATTTTATAGTACCGTTAATAGTGTTTTTAAAGTTTAAGTTTTAACATAAAATAATATTTTCTTACGCATATAAAAATGTATTAATGTTTTTAAGAACACTTTCTATTTTATTGTTTGAAAATCCTTCACATAATTATTTTTATTAAAGGTTAACGTAGGAAATAGTTCTGCCAATTGCTTTTTGTTTTTACCAAATCAAAAATCAATCCATGCACCAAATTTAAATAAGATAGTAAAATTCGCGAATTAGTAAAAGAGGATGTAGACACTTCAATGATTTGCACGCAGTTGTAAGCCTTTCTAATATTATTCTGTTAAAAAACAGCATAGGTAGCGACTCCATACAAAACGGATCAACCGAAAGGAATCTTCAATTCTTGAGTAATTCACTAGATTAAAAAGAGAACAGAGTTATGTGAATAGCTCGATGCGGCGAATACGCAAGAGCGTCATGGGAACAGCGGTGAGTTAAGTTAACTAAGCAATTAAACTATCTGCTGGTACACAGATGGCGCTAATTGTAAAATACTTTTTACGTTTGTGTTAATCCAATTATTTATTTTATATTTGTTTTTCAATTTTTAAATACGAATACATCACATGAAAAAAATGGGGAAGCAAATTATTCAGACAAAACAAATAAACGTTAAAACTGCTTTCGAAAGATTTAAGGCACTAAAAAAATAATCGAGCTGATTCCAAAAATTATAGGTACGCAGGTAAGTATCGACTTACTCGCACATCACCACGTGACATACACTTGGTTTAGTTTAGACAGTCATTTTAAACGAATTTAGGGGTTAGGTATCTAATAAAGTCTATTGTTTATTTTGTCGGTAAGCTGGAAAACTAGTCATTCCCAAAATATTCAGTTCATTTTAAACAATTATCTTAGCCGCCGTGAAATAAATTATTCTGCGCAAAAAGTTTAAAATATATATATATATAACACTAATCATTAAAATATAGATTAGTTGTCTAAACAAATATCAGATATTAGGTGAAGTTGTCATTATTCGGCACATGGGTCTGTGATATTTTAAATATGAATTAATATATATAATTCATATTTAAAATATCACAGACCGTCTGTTCTGAATAATTACAACTTCACAATAAGAATGTGTTCTTCTAATAATAAAGTTGTATCAATGTGTCCAAAATTTAATAAAAATGAATTGATAATTCTGGCGTCTGCTATCAGTTTACTCAAAGGTATTTGAGATTCTGTAAAAATAAGGTAGATGGCTCTTTCAAATAATGGAACGATTAAATGTATTAATATCAAAAAGGTAACATATAGGTTTGAAAATTGTCGCTAAAAATATTGTCGCTGTAGCATAGTTGGATAATGCACCTTCCCCGGCTAGGAAAGAGATCCAGGTTTGAATCCCGGTGGCGCAATATCAATATTTTTTGATAAAATTGATTTTATATGTATATCTTTCTAATTAATATATTTAATTCATATTTATAATATCAGATATCTCATAGAGACAAAGCAATTTTTTATCATATTTAAGGGAAAATTTGATAAATGATAATTTATATTTAATATTTGTTAATTTGATAAATGTGGAGATTGAGGGGTGTGAATTGGTGAACGTTATATATAAATATATAATGATCACTTAAGCCAGCCGAAGACAGGTCGTGAGCGCTGTAATTACCCCTTCACTTCCATATATTTTCCATTAAATATAATAAAAAATAGATTTGTCTCTGTGAGATATCTGATATTTGTTTAATAACGGTGCCTCTGTATGTACAAATCCAGTAATTGTGTATTTTTGGACATATTAAAATACTGCTGATAATTATCTAATTCCTGTATAGCACTGCTGGAAATTAATATTAGTTAGGTCACTACCTATTGAATGAGAAAATCGTAGGTACCTACCTACCTACCTACATATTTGAATTGACCGATTTTTTAACGGCCACAATTGACGTCAGTTGAAGGTTGTCAAACGGGCAGTATTGTTGTGGTGTTGCGTGAACGCATCAGTGTTGCCACCGCAAAAATGAACATTACAAGCCGGCACGAACGTTTTTCGCTAAAAGTGAAAATTTTCCTATGCGACGACAGAAATATGGATAGGTAGGCACCTACCTATTTACGTAATTCGATTTGCGGTGAATGTAACAATTTGTTTATTTACTGTTTCAAGAGAGATGACAGCATCCCATTGTGGCGAAATGGCAAAACAATTTCTTAATATTGTGTTATGTAAAATATTTCATATCGGAATGTATTCAAATGGAAACATTGATTGCGTTTGAGGTACCTACCTGGCTACCTCTATAGTCTGAAAACAAAATTGAGATACATTTGTGTTCTGCTTATTCGCTAGGCATACAGTCATTTGACTAAGTAGTGATATTAGTGTTTAAAAGTCATCCTAGGACGGACTCGAAAGTGTTGGAAATTAGTACCTCGTAGGATATAAATTAAATAATTAGACGTCAAACTCTCAGGTCAGCCACTACTTTAGCCGGAGGAAGGGTTGTAGCACCGACCAACCCCGTTCCCAGAAGTCTAAATTTAGTAAACGGGCATTTGCGGTGGCAGGTCCAAAAGCGTGGAACTCTTTGCCCTCCGTCATAAGAACCAGTGCATCGGAGACTATATTTAAGAAGAAACTAAAAACGCACCTTTTCCATAAGTGAAAATAACAATTTTTAATCATAAAAACAAACAGTTGATGTGTAAAGCGCCCTTGAGGTGAAAGTTTTTACGAAAATGGCGCTATGCAAATTAATTAATTATCAAATTGTCTACAAGGACAGAATCAATAGTTGAGTCTTACTCCAAATCTGCTTAATGCTGTATCTAATTTAATTATTGGTACCTACCTACCTCACTACACATTTCAAAGGAAATTGACACTTTACCTCAATGTAATTTCCTTCAAAATTAACGAATGAGTAGCGCGTATTGGAATGCTAAAGGTACCAATATAAAAATGAAAAATTGAATATATTTATATTTTTATTATTATGATACATGTTCAATTGTTGGCTGTCTGGTCTTTTATCAATTTTGTATAGGATGGGATATATAGCTTGTTAAATTTGTATTTTTCACTCCTTATATACTAGCTGCGTCACACAATCTTCGCCATGCATATTACGCATAATATTGAATTTGATTGTACGATTCTACATTTAATGTAACAATAAATTTAACGTAATGCACGCGCGTTACAATCTTCGAATGATTTAGAAGTGTTATTAAGTATAATAGATTAGACGTAGGAACCCACATAGAAATAATTATCAATAACGGATACCTATTTACTTGCAGAGAGATTATAAAAATCTGAAAGCATTCATTCGGCATTTAATAATTCAGTAAAATACACGAAAATTCATTAAACGACCAAGCACAATCCGCGCTCGGATACGACGCTAACTGGACTAGATAAAGACCTAAGTGTGTACACCTCTCCATACAAATACTCCCCCAACACTAAACGAAATCGTGTGAAACATCTCTCACCTCCTTGCACTGACCGCAGCGGAGGTATTAAATCGGTGAGGCTGTCCCCCTCTCGCGAGCTTCGTTCTGTTTTCCCCGGCAGTTGAAAAACATTCAGTGTGAAACCGTTCTCAGTACTGCGGGGTTCTCGTTATCGGATGTCAGTCCGCCTGGAGATTGGTGGGAGAGAGTTAATTCGTTCGAAGCGCGTTAAAAATTTGTTAATTTTC
This sequence comes from Eubasilissa splendida, assembly GCA_031772225.1. Classification (NCBI taxonomy): domain Eukaryota; kingdom Metazoa; phylum Arthropoda; class Insecta; order Trichoptera; family Phryganeidae; genus Eubasilissa; species Eubasilissa splendida. The sequence continues at coordinate 9,947,686 of CM062866.1, read as the reverse complement.
GTTAACTTTCTACACAACGGTCGAGTACCTACCTGCCCACGCTTTCCGATTCAGTAGCCTTCGAAAGAAATAAGTCGTACCCAGGCGCACTGCGATACTGGCCTTTAGAGGCGGCGAAATTGTCGAGCGTGACAGCTGTTGGTTGGATTCTAATTTGAAAAGAGAAGTGTAATTAAAAACGCGGCAAAGTGACGAAGATTTTTCTTTTCTTTTGACATTTTGTGTTTTCGCCAGTTCGGTTATATCGCACGTAAAATTGGTCCGTTTTGTATTTAGTGGACAAAAAATTAAATTTTTTTCTGACTGATGTTAGTTTAATTATTTCATATCTGTTAAAAATATATTTTTATAGCGATTTTAGTTAAATTATTGTGGTTTTTAAAATAAAAATTGAGTGTTTTTAAAAGACTTTAATAAAATCAAAATGCGATTTAAAATGTCATAGCACGGCATTTAAAAGAGCACAGGGTGTTTTAAAAATTGAAACAATTAATTAATAAATTACAGTGCGGTGATAGAAGTCAAGATGTCTTCGCTGCATTCTGAAGATGAGCAAGAAGAAATCAACGTGGATACAGACAGTCGTCTGTCGGCCGCGTGCGACCAGTCCGACCATGAGTCTGATAAAAATTCTGAATCTTACAGCCCGAGAAATAGGCACAACATTCATTCCATTTCACCTTCTGACCTCCATAGAAGTCACCTCTCTTCACAGACCCACCCGGCGCAAATATCACTTCCGTTCAGCATATCCAGGCTACTGGGAAAATCGTTCGACGATGAAAAGAATCTCGTGAACGTTGCGAGAAGAGGGGTCGACGAGCTGATGGACCGGATACATAGAAGAGACTCCAACGAAGACACGACAGATGAAGAAGGCAGACTGAGAAGTGATAACGATTCCGAACAAGGCAGAGACGAGTTTAGAAGAACGAGAGAAGCCAATGAGATGAACGACAACGAATCGGAGAGTGCGAAAGATGAATATAGAAGATTAACGAACGCGGCTGAGAGCGAGATGGAAACTGCCAGGGAGGAGTACAGGCGGTTGAGTGAAAGCGGGATGGCAAATTGTTTCATGGGTCCTATGGGAGTCGGGTACGGAGTCCCGGGCTTCTACGGCTCCGGTGGCGGAGTCCTGAGGGTGCCGGCTCAAAGGGCTCTGGCCTCGCTTCCGTGGGGGCTCCCCTTGGACCCCAGGCAGGCCGCTGCGGCAGCTTTCGCTCATCAGGTCGTGAAGGACAGACTCAATGGTATTTATTGCACTTGTTTTATATTTATTTATTATTAATTATTTCTATTACTTTCGTTTGATTTTTTTATCGTTGTTCGAAGTCCGTCCGGAGAGAAATATTGTTGTAGGATTGGTTGATATAGACGGGGATGGTGGCACCCTTAGGCGAGCTAAAAATGCCACCCTGCTATTTTCATAAACACAATAATTGACACAAAATATACAATTTTGGTAAGATGTTTAAAAATAAAAACACCTCCCGACGATATAATGTTAGATGTTAGATGTTAGATACATTATTATTCGCATTGAATCCGCGCTGATTTTTAAGAAGTCACAAATTCTCAAACATTAAAATAAAATAAAAAAGTATTTCAGATTTTTTTTTATGTTCAGGTACTTGGGTACATACTTTTATCTTAAATATAAGCGCCACCCTAATAATTTGCTGACTTACTTGTTTAGGGACACCCAAAAAATATGTAGATGTTCCAAAATAGGGTTCATTTTTTTTTACTGTTTCCAAGGTAAGTTTGTAGAACTTAATAATCACATATGTTAAAATAAAACACTTGTTTTTTGATTCTATTTGTTTAATTGACTTCAGACACGTTTCGCCTTGTAATGGCCATGTCAATCTAACAATTTAACTTAACAACTTGTATTTTTAAATAGATTCAGGTAAAGAAACAATAATATATGTTTTAGTTAGTTATGACATCCTGAAGAAGAAAATGGTATTTTTCGAAACAGGTAGATGTATTTAAACTCAATTAAGTGGTTAATAAAACAAAGATAATAAATGAAAATATTAATTTTAACTACAAAGTTAATATTGCTAATTTTAAATGTATTAACTTGTATTTATATCCCCCACTATAGATATAAATACAATGGAACGAACAATGTACTAATTTGAAAAGTGTAACATATAGGTTCGAAAATTTGCCGTCAAAAGTACTGTCGCTGTAGCATAGTTGGATAATGTACTTTCCCCGGTTTGGAAAGAGATCCAGGTTCGAATCACGTAGCGCAACAACAATATTTTTCGATAAAATTGATTTTATATGTATATCTTTCTAATCGATGCATTTCATTAGTATTTTAAATGTCACAGACCGTCTGTTCTGAATAATTATAATTTCACAATAAGAATGTGTTCTCCTTAATAATACAAGTTGTTGAGTTGAATTGTTAGATTGATAATGCCCTGACAAGGCGAAACGCGTCTGAAGTAAAAAAACAAGTGTTATATTATCACATAAGGGTTTATTTTGTTTTGTTTAACATTATCATTGTATATATATAGTGGTAGGTACGTATAGTATTTTAAAAAAATACTTATAACAATTTTATATAGGTATCTAAAAAAAATATTTTCATTATTTTAAATAAGTATCATATAGTATATACTGTTCAAGGGTTTTTGGTGTAACTTAGTGGAATTCCATGATTATTTGGTAAATTGAGTCAATTCCACTATAATTTTCATTGTGTTAAACGATATAACGTTTTCGGGAACATTTTCCCATTATCAATATTACAGTTCAACTATAATAATGATAATGTTGAACAATAATATTGATTATGGGAAGATGTTCCCGAAAATGTTATATCGTTTAACAGAATAAATTTTTTTTTGTCTCAATTTACATAAGAAAATATAATTTTGAGACAAAGAAAATCTTGTCATTGATTGTGTAGCATTCGGGACATTTTGACGACCTTGTAGTTAGGGACTCTTTTTTAAAAAAATACTATTTAATTTACCATTCTGAACATTTTTTGAATAATTTCATTTACTGCTTGCTTGCAGGTAACTTAATACATAGTAAATAAATCTACATATGTACATACGCGGGGTAGATCAACCCCTTTTCTTTCCATGTTTTCTATTTACCATTATCAAGACACTCCACCCTGGACGGTCTACCGAGCCTCATAGCCATCTCAATGTCTTAATATTTTAATACTTAGTTTTTACACAGATTCAGCATTTTGAGTCCGTCGGTATTCATTTTTTGTTCGTGAGTCATTTTACTGTCCGGCACTCCACACCATATAGGCCGTCTTGTATACTTGACCTTTAGTTTTGATTGACATTTTTGGGTCGTGAAGAACAACACCAGTGAAAGACAGCCAATTGGTTTGTAATTTTTAAATGACGCCAGTCTCGTGTTTGGAGGTTGTTATGGAGATATTTAAATTTATCAACTTTCAGTATAATAATATTAATAATTCGTATGATTGAATATTAAACTAAGTAATTAAAATAAACAATAACTAAACACTGCCTACGTATGCAACTACAGATACTTAAGAAGTGCTGGGTCAAAATATCAGTTCGTTAAAAAGTCGTAGTATAGGAGATTTGTTTGTCTCTAAGTGATATGTATTTTATCGATGGTAAGTAAAAATCCGATGACGAATTGAATTGGCAAAATCAGCAATGACCATTCTGATAAAAAATAATCTACAGCATGTTTCTTTTTAAATATTAATTAAATATGCATAATTGTATTTTTATTTTTGAACTAGCGTTTTAAACCTCTCCCAGGAAAAGCGCGAAAAAACGTTCATAGGACATAATTAAAATCATTACTTACCTATAACACGGCAGAAATTAAATTTTTCAAATTTCTGACAGTAGAAATGGATTAGTTCGTTCTCCATTCGAAAAATGTACCATCAGTTATTTCATTTAAATTTAATTGTATAATTATTTTATTCGAAATACCCCTTCATAAGGTGACAATTATTTTATGTAGGTACCTATAATAATTGTCTGTAAGGATATTATTATTTTGCTGTAAGTATATATATACTGGTGCAAAAGGTATTAGTGGCAATATTTTCCGTTAAAATATCGATATAAATAAAAAAGTTGGAACACACATTTTCCATCGTAATGAATTTTTTTCTGAGCACATACTGGTAGGCACTACATAAAAGGATACCTAACAGCTCATTGGTGAATACCAAATTAGATATATGAACGCACCTGCGATATAAAATGGCGAACATTCAAGTAATTAAATGAATTGAGTATCGTAATTAAAAGATTACTACAATATTATGTACGCACTAAAAAATAAGTGATCCCTAAGATAAAAGTTTAAAAAAATAAATTATAATGTATTCTGTAGTCATATACAGTGTGTCACACGTTCCGCTCTCCAGAAGGCTCCCGAATCACAGAGAAATAAAACATAACACCGGGAACGACAGAAAAAAAAAATTACCATGTTTTAGCGCCAAAACACTAACATATCCGATTGTGCTTGGCTACCGTCGGATATTCACGATCGGCTAACAGGCTCTATATCTGTGTTACCATTCGCAGTTCTCGCTGTGTTGTGATATTATTTTGGGGATCTCTTGTCTCGAGATATGGGACCACCAAAATGTCCGGTAAGACCTTGCGTCATAAATTCACAGCTGTTATTATCCTGTTCTTCTTGAGCTCTATCCGTTCATCGGACGATAGCTATCTTCACTATGTATACTGCGGCCTGGAAAAGCAAAACTATTGCCTCAGTTTCTTCAGTCGTGACGTTCTTCTTTTACTATATGTATGATAAATAATTATCGGTAGATATTTCAATAAAATTCACGAATTTTTTTGTAGTGTTGAACAAAACTAATTATATTTTTAAAATGTAAAATTGTGATTACTCGAGTATACGAGTAGTTCTGGTCTGCACAGTGGATGGATCCAAACAATCACAAGGGTAATCGTCTTAAAATAATCCAAAGATATATTCCCCGCTCCCCTTGGTTCTCCAACAGGAAAGTCTCAAAAAGAACAGTAGCAAATATCTCTAGAATGAGAATTGGGCATTGCCAGGTGGCCTCACATTTGTTCAGATTGAACATAATAGACTCCCCAATGTGTGAGTGTGGTGCCGAGGAGGAAACCCTTGACCATGTCTTTTTTGCCTGTCCATTGCGGATCACAGGTTTTTTTTACAATAATCTTGTCAATGGTAATTTTCAACTCCCGGTTAACTTGTGTCATCTTCTTTCCCTGAACTCGCCACATTTAATCTATATAATAGCAAATTTCTTGAAAGTCAATGGTATTAACTTGTAACGCAATATTCCCTATTCTATAACATTGTTGTACTGCTTTCTATAAAATAATGTTTAAACTTGTTTAATGGCACAAATCACTCTTGAAAGGTGAATTGCCTGTTTGAAAGAAGAAGAAGAAGAGTATACGAGTGGGTATATAATATTAAAATAGTTAAACATTTTAAATATGAATTAAATATATTAATTATAAAGATACACATATAAAATCAATTTTATCGAAAAATATTGTTGTTGCGCATTAATTACAACTTCACAATAAGAATGTGTTCTCCTAAATAGTTAAACATTTGTACGAAAGTTTTGACACTAATCAAATATCCCAAATAATACATAACTCATTAGTAAAATGTCAGTACATGTCGTATTTAATTATGTATACACAAAAATAGCATGTAGGTATATGTAAATCAGGCGCGGTCGCTTCAGACACGCTTTGGATGCTCCGCATCCCTTGTGTTCTAGAATCAAAGAGCCTTAAACTTTTTGTTCCTAGCCGAAAACACTGCAGCAAATAAATTCGCCCTGTTCTTTAGAGATCAGTCATAATAACACATGTTACGACACGGAGCCAATCGAAATACATGTGCATTCTCAACTTTCGAACGTCTATGAATCGCGTAAACACACAGTGGATTCTATTATTTGTACGGTATCCACAAAGGTTGAAAGTATTCTACTTTCGCGCGTGCGCATTATGTTCCGCCCGTAAAGGTCTTCGTATACTGTATACGCATTCGTTAACAGAATCCAACGTACAAAAAACAACTTTTATGCGTAGGTAGGTACATAAAAAATATTTTGGCTGTGTAACCTCAGAATGTTATATGAATGATACAGATACAGGATAAATTAACATACTGCAGTATGGTCGCCAACCTTCGATAGGAGGCGGCACATGAAGAAGTCTTGTTAAAAATTGTATGCGCGCTATATTTTTTTTGTATGCGCTATGGTTCAATTTGCTTGTATACCCAGGTAGGCAAATTAATTCCTCGCATCCTCTTCAAGTACCTTGTATATGAGCGGTCAGCTATAATCCGTGGAAACATCAAAGTCTTGACCGCAAAATCTGTCATAAAAATCTCTTGCCATCTCCGACGCGACCATTCATCATCAGCTTTCATCCGAAACCCCCATTATGTATCCGGTAGTGGGGGCACCTACCTATCCGCAGATCGTTAAAAGGGATCGGACCAGTATCCAACATCCTCGGCAGGGTCATGCGAATCTTTTGACGCGTTTCGAATCGAATCGAATCACGTATTAAGCGATGCTCAAAATTGTGGCGCTATTTGATGAAAGAGCACTTTCTGATGTTGGCGTTTATTGATGTAAAGAATTGTACAGTTAAACGAGCCTCAATTCTTAGAAATAGAACATCTTACATACAAAATTCATTCATTCACCGGTCATTCTACCTATAAACACATCTTGCTCTCCCTTTACCGCAACAATCAGGCCTATTCTCAAAATTGCAATATTGAAATGAAGGTGATTGTTACACCGACCCTCAAAAATAGTGTTATATTTGAATGAGAGAGAGTGAGGGAGTGAGGGAGATAAACGTACCATAATCTGTCAAAACTATCTGTCTATTTTTGAGGGTTGGTGTAACAATCACCTTCATTTCAATATTGCAATTTTGAGAATAGGCCTGGAGTAGTTCGCACGAGTGGTGGATGGAAGGAGATGCCGATGAGAGAACGGTCTGCGAAGAGGTGATCCGTTACTATGTATGTTGTCTGCTTATTGGTTGCTCGGGTTTCGGCCCTATACGGTTGATCAGTGAAGCCTCAAATGTATCCCCACGGCTAGATTTATCGTCATCCATATTCAAAAAGGCATAAATCGTTTTTTATTGAAATTGGGTTACATTGCCCTGTAATCCATGTAAACAGGCATATCTGTATTTTATTCCGATGAAGTAATATTACAAAAAAAACATTTTTACGTAACCACTCTTATTTCGATGTGTCAATCTTACAAATGACAGTAGTAAGTAATATTTATGGTATAAATACACCTCACACTGTCTTTGAATCAAAAAAATATCCGTAGAAATCGGCAGAAGAAAATAGTTGAATGTTCGTTCAAATATGCAGTAAGGAGGTAAAGAAGATCCTGTTTAAATCGTTCTTCGTCAGCACGTATACCTGCGAGCTCTGATCGAAATACAAGCAAGTGACGTACAACCGTCTCCGAATTCAGTACAACAACTCATACGGAATACTGTTCGGATTGGCGCGTTATTATAGCGCATCTACAATGTTTGCCGAATGCCGTATACATGGATTCGTTCCGCTTCTGAGACATCGGGCGTAAAGTTGCGGCTGGAGCTCAGCACCAACTCTCTGGTGCAAGCGGCGCTCTCATGGAAAGCTGGTTCCCTGACCAGAGAACGGCAACGACTACAGAATAGCTACAGATACAATAATGGCCGTGAACTTTTTTAAATATTATTTTGTTACTTATATGTATTATATAATATGTATTATCTTTATGGAGAATAGGGTCTATATAAAAAAATGGAATGGATGGAATAAACGTATTATTATTATTATTAATTTTATCATTTTTCAACAATGGAACATTCCTCACAATTTGTTAATATATCAAATATGAATTAAATAATTAATATATTTAATTCATATTTAAAATATCACAGACCGTCTGTTCTGAATAATTACAACTTCACAATAAGAATGTGTTCTCCTAAATAAAATTTAAAAAAATGTTAATATATCGTCTGCTGTAAAATCAACAAATTCGAGATACGCTTCTTTTGAAGTTGGACGTTGATGATCCTCCTCCAAGGATCGCCAATTCTTTATATTTTCGCTACTCTTTTGATGTTGTCGCTCCATTAAGCTTATCTTCAACATTCTTCTAACAGTGCAAGTCTTTCAATCCAGGACCTCATTTTCCCATTGTTCATCATCTTTTCGACAGTTCTTGCCTCGATTGACAATTTCCCGTTAGACATAATGTCGTGGTACACAATTGAGTCCTGGTACCGACACTGATATATGGAAGTGAGGCGGAGCTGGCAGAAGAGGAACAAAAGTGGACTGAATGCAGTGGAAATGCGATCACTTAGGCGTATATGTGTCAGATTTATTTATGATAGAGTAAAGACTGAAGAAAAAAGGAAAAAATGTAAAACTGATCGCAGTATAGTGAGTACGATTAAGAAAGGATCACTTAGATGGCTTGGTCATATGGAACGGATGAATGAGGAGAGAATGGTAAAACGATATATGACGCAAGTGTTGATGGCACGTCCGGGTAATCCAGTATCTGGAGGATAAAAGAGTCAGTCCCGCTGTAAAATCTCAATAATCGGCGAGCTTGTATGAGAAGATGTATGAATGTGGATGAAGCGAGAATTGTGTGTCAGGACAGAAACTCTCTGTCTGCCTATCCCCGCGGACAGATGGAGTCCGGGAGTGATGACGTCACGATGATCGTATCGGTAGACACAGATGCCGCTCTGTGTCCGGCTCAATAATTTCCAGATCGATAATTTAATTTTATATTAAAGAGAGATTGGGAAAGAGTTTATCGTTTTTTTTTCTACCGTGTATTTCTTTGCGTAAGTACGATATCGGTTTTTATATTTTTATGGTTACGTTTAAATAGAATTGTATAAATAGCATTCGCAATGTAACGGCGATGTCACGACCAAATATTTGATTGCAGCCTGAGAATTCCAGCGGTCCATGATCCGAATCAAAACTCACGGTTTTGGTATTTTTCGATGTTCTTTTTCGTCTATCTCACGAAGGCGCCCGTTTATAGGACGATAAGAACTGGCCAGCTTTGTGGATTAGTCATACATTACGTTAACAGACTAATTTAGCCATGGGGTGTCCGTCATTGGGGATGGCAACTGTCAGAATGCGGTTCTGGACGAAGGCAATTGTGAAATGTCAGAAAAGGGGCGTACACGGCGTGCAGGCAGATGACTAATTGAAATTAGGGCTGATTGGTGACGTACTGGATTAGGCCACACCCCTTCTCCGAATGCGATGCTGAGCAAAATTTTTAAACCGCAAAGTTAGAGTGGTCTATCGTAGAATCTATCCTTCTCTTTGTAATTTAGTCAATCAATTAAAATTACATATTAAGGAGAACACATTCTTGTAATTATACAGAACATAGGTCTGTGATATTTTATTAAATACACATTAAATGCATTAATTAGAAAGATATACATATAAAATCAATTTTATCGAAAAATATTGTTGTTGTTACCGGGATTCGAACCTGGATCTCTTCCTAAGTGTAAGTGCAACATATAAGTTGAAAAATTTGTCGTTAATACACTGTTGGTGTAGCATAATCGGTTAATGCAATTTCCCCGGATAAGAAGAGATCCAGCGCAACAATAATATTTTTCGATAAAATTGATTTTACATGTGTATCTTTCTAATTAATACATTTAATTTGTATACTAATATCTCAATTTGATGTAAATCTTAGATGATGCCTTGTTGTTCCGAGGGTACTATTAGATAACTGCGTTTGTCCACATGATGACCTTTGAGAAGAAAAAACGAAAAAAAAGAAATATTTTAATATAATAGTATTTATTTATAAAATCCTCAATAAGAAAATATCGGCGGAATTTACACGAAAAATTGATGGAAATCAACATGAGCACGAGCATCGTACAAGAGGAAGAGACAGACTGAGACTGTCATTCAAGAAGAAATCGATGATGTATAGTGCGATGAAGATTTTTAATGAAATGCCAGAAAACATAAGAAAGGAAGAGAAATTGAATAGATTTAAAGAAAGAAAAGACTTTAATATTGATTATATTAGAGCATAATATAGGAGTGCTTATGTATGCACTATGGTAAAAATTAAATCAATAAATAAAAGTATAACTCAGTTTCCTTCAAATTGAAACCAAAACAATTTTTACAGCGATATTATTGGAGTGAATACCTTTTTCATCTAAAGGTCATTATTGTATTTTCAAAATAATTTAATGTTTCGAAATGTAAAAAAATAAAAACATAAGTGTAAAATACAGAAAGCATACTTGTATAAAAGAGATTGTAAAATCCATTTTTTTTGTGTTTTTGCAATTTGTTTTCAGCGACGGGAAGTGTGTAGTAATTTGCTACATTATTGTGTTTTTAAGTACAAATAGAAAAATGAATTGTGTTTTCAATGGATGGCAATAATTATTGTCTCTGAAAGATGTTTGCGTTTAACCAATCAGCGTCTGCGTGCAGTCCATACGTGCAGGTACATTTTAATTTTTAGAAACTAAACGATGGTTAAATATTTATCCAATAGATAAAATATGAACAGTCCCAGCATATGTGTTCTAGGATGAGATATGTACAAATATATTTTAATTATTAGAACACATTCTTATTGTGAAGTTGTAATTATTCAGAACAGACGGTCTGTGATATTTTAAATATGAATTAAATGTATTAATTAGAAAGATATACATATAAAATCAATTTTATCGAAAAATATTAAACAAGTTTAAACATTATTTCATAGAAAGCAGTACAACAATATTATAGAATAGAGAATATTGCGTAACAAGTTAATACCATTGACATTCAAGAAATTTGCTATTATATAGTTTAAATGTGGCGAGTTGAGGGAAAGAAGATGACACAAGTTAACCGGGAGTTGAAAATTACCATTGACAAGATTATTGTAAATGATCTTTATTTTATTTTTATCTTTTCATGTACTTAGTAGTTTTCTGCATTCCCATCTTCACTATGGTCCTTTATTTGTAAACGCCCAGTTTTCTTGAATCTTTCTCAATATTGTTAAAATAGTTTGTACTTAAATATATCATATTTATATAAAATCTGTCGAAACCAATTTAATTGTTCGCCCATTTTGTCACTAATAAATTTCTGTCTCATTACGATTGTCGCGATCGCACTCTTTTCAGTATTCCAACAAGTTCAACGAATTCTGGATTACGCTCACCTATAGTATTAAATTTTGTTTCATTATCATTAACAATATTTTACGGTGCAGTGTGTTTTTATTAAGGAGAACACATTCTTATTGTGAAGTTGTAATTGTTCAGAAAATAGGTCTGTGATATTCTAAATACTAATTAAATGTATTAGTTATAAAGATATACATATAAAATCAATTTTATCGAAAAATATTGTTGTCGCGCTACCGGGATTCGAACACAAAGTAGATGGCTTTCAAATAATGGAACTATAGATGTATGCAATTAAAAAAGTGTAACATATTGGTTCGAAAATTTGTCGTCATAAATAATGGCGCTGTAGCATAGTTGGATAATGCACCTTCCCCGGATTGAAAAGAGATCCATGTTTGAATTCCGGTAGTGCAACAACAATATTTTTTGATAAAATTGATTTTATATATATATCTTTATAATTTATACATTTTATTAGTATTTTAAAAGATTTTTCCTTTGTAGCGTGTTTATAAATTTTTATACCTGTCCTTTTTTTTATTCTTATATTTAATTTTAAATTGCTCTCAATTAATAAATGAGACCACCCCTGTAACAACACTGTACATCGGTTTTGGGCAAATGATTGCCACAACGTTGTACATAATTTTCTTGGGAATTTTGGGTATATTAAACCAACCGTATAAAATAAATAAAAACTTTATTAAACAAAATTTCTATGTGATATTCTCTGTAATAACACTGTATATCATCCAAGATGTATCTATCAATATTTGTAAAAATCAATATACAGTGTTGTTGCAGGGGGTCACAGCTATGTGTTATAACATATGTGTCCCGTAAAGGAAGCAAGAATGTAGACAAGGGTGGTTCGCCGATCTCAGCTTCTCTCAATCGGCGATGATGATGATGAGGTCGAAAGAAATAAAACAAAAGATGTTGAAAAATCGAGAATGGCTTCCGCCAGCAGAATACTCTTGTTTTTATTCAAATTCATAACAATACGTATTGTCATATTTGCAAGTACCTACACGGCGACAGGCCGCCGCGTGTTAAGACGGCTTTGTTTTCCTAAAATCTATCCCACGGGTTTTTCGGCGCCACGCCGATGATAACACCTTTAAATTATTAACACGTGTCGTATCGGCGAGTAATTCCGTGCGATACAATACGTACGAGTGGATTGTCACAATTTTTTTCTTCTTTGTTCCAATACTGTTATAACTTGCGTCTGTTTTATTTAAAATAAAATAATGTCTTAAAAATAATAACATAATGTAGTATGTATTCGAAATTTTTGAAGTTATTCGAAAAAGTTTTTCGTAGCTTCCCTGACGCCGGTGTAGGGGGCCGATCGCCCAAGGGTTGCCGCTTCCCGCAGTAGTTTTATTGGAAGGTATAATTGTTTCCATGGAAGGACACAGATTTTTTAAAACGATTAAGTTGTTCGGGGTCATTATCCCCGGGACCTTCTGACCGCTTCCTGCAATGCAAGTTTTAATGGGTCATTTGTAAGTTATGATGTACGTGGAAGTGCTCTGTGTTAAGTGTAATAAACAGACTGTGGGTGGTTGCCAATTAAAAATAAAATACTTATTAAGTGATGTCCCAAAACACTGACCAGAAACTCTATAAATAATTTATAAAATGAAACCCGTCAATAATGGCGAGGATTTCATTTCTAACTAATTTACCAACCTGCCGTTTCCCGTGAAGGTAGGCAAAGGTAGGTGAGAACATCTCGTAACACGTAATATAATTAAATTAGCTAATCAGAAATCATCAAAACACCCAACATATTGCATAATCTACCACCGGGTTTAAATCTGGGCTGTTCGGTGGCCACACGCCTGGCTCGATGAAATTAACATTCTCACGACGAAGAAAGTTGATTGTATTTCTGGCTGTGTGAGATGGAGCTCCGTTCTGCTGTAATCTCCAGTCTTTGTTTTGTAACTCTTTGATCATTTTCCTAGCACCCCAACGTTTTTCAATGCGCAAATTTTTGATCAGAATACGGTCTTCTGCAGTGATTTTTGTAATTCTGGGCAACAATTTGTAAAAACCAAATATAAACAATGGGAAAATTAATAATCAAAAATGGCGACCGGAAATTGTCGAAATAAAACGTAATATAGGTAAATAGGTAAGTAAGTAAATTAGTAAACTATTTAAGGTATTGTTGATATAGTTAAACTAATTTTGATGTAATTATATTACATTTTACGAAATGTTCTAATTTTTTTGGGCCATTCTGTAGATGATCATAATCTTCTGTCCTGACTCCCAACTTCTGACGTCACACTCTAATTTTCTTCTCATGCATGCTCGCCGATTGTACACCCAACATATTGTTATACCTAGTGGTGTATATCGCCTCGGGCTTGGCGTAATCGTTATGAGTATTGCAAAACAACAAATATTACTTATTTACCATCACGCCGTTTCCCCGCAGAGGTAAGCATGCAGGATGGAGCGCCACATTCTTCTGTCCCGACACACAATTCTCGCCTCATACACATTCATACATCTTCTCATACAAGCACGATGATTATTGACAGTCTTATAACATGACCATCCTCCAGTATCTGGTTTACCTGGTCGTGTCGAGTCTTTCGCGGACGTCCGTTACTTCTGGTGTCATCAACACTTGTGTCATATATCTTTCTTACCATTCTCTCCTCATCCACCCGTTCCATATGATCGAACCACCCAAGTGATCCTTTCTTAATCTTACAATACTAAGATCAGTTTTACATTCTTTTCTTATTTCTTCATTGTTTACTTTGTCATAAATGGATCAGCCACATATATGCCCAAGTGATCTCATTTCCACTGCATTCAGTCTACTTTCGTTCCAGGTCTCACTTTCATACATCAGTATCGGTACCAGGACTCCATTGTGAACCGCTAGTCTTGCTTCAGTTGACAAATTCTCATTAGCTTCCATTCAAAGTGCCGTTCACTTCCCTGCAGTCACCCTACTTTCGATATCTTTCTCTGTCTTTCCGTTTCTATCAAATATACTACCCAAATACACAAACTCATCTACTTGTTCATTGCCTACAAGTATGTAGCACGGTGTCTTGCTTTCCTCCTTCTCGAATACCATCACTTTGGACTTGTTGACATTCACAAGAAGGTCGCTTTCCTTGATAAAGTAGATGGCTTTCAAATAATGGAACGATAGATATATTAATTTGAAAAAGTGTAACATATAGCTTCGAAAATTTGTCGCCAAAAATAATGCCACTGTAGCATAGTTTGGAAAGAGATCCAGATTCGAATCCCGGTAGCGCAACAACAATATTTTTTAATAAAATTGATATTTAATTAAATTAGTATTTAAATTAATAAATACCTAACGTAAACGATGTTTAAAGTTTTTTTTTATTATTACGTTTTAAAATTAGGTACCTACCGAAATAAATTGAGTAATAAATGTTTTATGAACGTCTGAATACCTTTAACAGGATTTCAGATAAATATTTTGTTAATTCTTAACATAACAGTAGCTGCGACCTTATCCACGACATCAAACACAGAAATTAGGGTCATTTATGACCCCATACAAGGAGCTCCACTCCGCTCCAACCCTTATCTTAATCACTTACTGCCTTTAATAATATACACTTTTATCAATTCTTTCAACGGGCACGCAGTGAAAAGGGTTTACGTAATTATTATGTATTATTTAACAGCGTTTACAAAATGGAAATTATCGGTTTAATCTTTCGCGAAGATTTTAAGAACATCGGAAGACAGTATATATTAAGGAAAAAAAAAAAGATTTGGTTTGTAAATTAGTTCTATTACTAATAATATAATGATTATTCACTCAAGATAGAGGACAGTTGTAAGATGTTGTGTGCCGCTAGTGTTGATCAGAAATACAGAACGTCCGCTGAAAACTTGGCGTGATCAGATAAACCAGATACTGGAAGATAAAAGCATCGACAGTCGTCGAGTGTGCACGAGAAAAAAATAAGAATGTTACGTTAGAAGTCGATTTATAATTTTAACTTATAATATACATATTTATTCGGCCTGTTGCCTAGTAAAAATATTGAGGTTAGGTGAGCGCGTTAGAAAATATTACAACATTTTTGAAATCAACATTTTTTTGGTGGCGCTAGTATCGATCCCGGTACCTCTCACATGCTAAATCAGTGCTCATCAGTCATTTTGTTGATAGTATTATAGAGTGTATTATTAAATTATATAATCCTACCTACAATTTTAACATTAAATTTTCACAATAAAATTTATTTATTGAGGAGAACACATTTTTATTATGAAGTTGTAATTATTCAGAACAGACGGTCTGTGATATTTTAAATACTAATTAAATGTATTAATTATAAAGATATACATATAAAATCAATTTTATCGAAAAATATTGTTGTTACGCTACCGGGATTCTAACCTGGATCTCTTTCCAATCCGAGGAAAGTGCATCAAACCAACAGCAATATTTTTCGATGAAATTGATTTTATATGTATATCTTTCCAATTAATACATTTAATTAGTATTTAAAATATTTATTTACGGTACATACAACTTTTTAGTATATATGAAATAAATAAAAAATTAAACCAAATAAACATTGCAAACAAATCAAATTAAAAATGAATAATGAGAAAATTAATCAGAAATGTAAAATAATAATATACAGTGGAGTCCCGATTTTACATGGCCGGAACGTTTTCCCTCTACTTGTGTGTTATTTCATTTTAGTACATTTTAAACCCTGTTTTACGTTTGTTTTTCCCGCGATTTACGTCTAAATATTATTTAAATTTGGACATATATTAAACGCGCGAGAATCATTAATTAGTAGTATTATACATGTCTAAACGCTCAAGGTCACCAAAACACAATGTGATTTACTAATTAATTTTTATGTTTCGTTTTTTTATTGTTTCCGTAAAGCTCATGGAGTAATTGCGAAGAAGATTGTATGTATAGACAAAACTGATGGCTGGGTAAGAATTTATGAAATATCCTTGTAGGCTTACTTAGACTCCAATGTAATTATATCGGAACTAGTGGAAAATGATGAAATAGTGGACGGTCGTATAAACGAAAACTTGATAAAAAACTAGTATCTGCTCATCTGTATTGAAGGCCTCAAAGCATATTTTAATAGTATTAGTAATGTACCACCAGAAAACTTTAATATATTGAGAAAAATATTCAAAAACAGCAAAAAAAACATATGCACCAAATGTTAGAATTTTTCAAAAAAAATTTATTGTATGTTATATCGGTGCTCCACTGTAGGTACATAACGCAATTAACAATATTTGATTTTATTAAAAATATATTAATCCCTGGTGAACTTTGTAACACGCCACTATTAATAAAGAGCTTAACATATTTTAAGTCGCTGTTTTGACATTTTATTTGAATTCTTCGGTGGTGGTGTGTATATCCGCCAGTCACGGTTCGGTTCTCCGCCGGGACACTTTTGAATATTTTTTCGAACAAAAAAAAACATTCAATGCAGGGGTGGTGTGATATATGTGTCTGAAACATGTAACGCGTTTTTTTAACTGTAGTCTCGATTGAATACGCTTCGGTTTCACGTTTTTAATTTTTTTAGAAATAAATTATAATAGGATTACTCACATTTATAAACTCCTTATTAAACATACATTTTACTATATTAATTAGAAATATATACATATAAAATCAATTTTGTCGAAAAATATTGTCGTTGCGCTACCGGGATTCGAACCTGTATCTCATTCCAAACCTGGGAAGGTGCATTATTCAACTATGCTACAGCGACAGTACTTTTAACGTCAAATTTTCGAACCCATATGTTGCACTTTTTCAAATTAATACACCTATCGTTCCATTATTTGAAAGCCATCTATTTTGTTTTTACGAAATCAAAAATACCTTTGAGTAAACCGATAGCAGACGTCAGAATTAACAATTCATTTTTATTAAATTTTGGACACACACCAATGTTCTGAATAATTACAACTTCACAATAAGAATGTGTTCTCCTTAACCTTTCCGTAGCCATGCAGTAACACAGGTTTACCGCTCGGTAAGATGGATACTTACCACTGTTAGATTGCATACGATGAATGCTCCGTTATATCATCATATTTATCAGTATTTATAGTAAAATTATGATAAAAAGTATTTTACTACCATTGAAACTAGTGAAGGCATTTTTTCCGCACTTCAAATGCTTAAAAATTACTCATTTCTCACGGTAACACAAGTTGACATTATGGCTGCGTACGGGTATTTTCGATCATGGTATGCTGAGAGTTAATAATATATTTTACTCACTAATTTGTCGGTCACATGTCTAACCTTACCTAGCGTGTTTTTTTCCGTCGGAACCCAAACGTACGATGTACCTATCATCCAACCAGTTCGTGTTTTCGTTCAAAAATTGGGCCTCAGGTCCTTAAATGACCTCAATTTTGAACATGGAGTAACAATAATTATTTCTGCTACCTGTCTTTCTGGGACCTCTGTTTTTTGCGAGTCGGAATATTATTATTTAATATTTCTTTAACCTTTACCATACCGTGATATAAAATACTCGTACGCAGCCATGCTGTCAACTCGTGTTACCGTAATAAATTAGAGTCCTATTAGTCTTTAAAATGTGAAAAAATGGTTAATGCCATAAATTTACTTTAAGTGTTGAACATTTAAATATTTAAAAAATATGTAATATTATAATTCGGTGCATTCATCAAGTTCTGTATATGAGGTTGCATTATATAATACAACCTTCTTTTTTATCTATCTTCATTTAATTAGTGAGAAAGAGACACCATTATGTTCGTGTGTTTGTTATTATTTTCACTGTGAAATTAATGTGTTATTTCTTTCTGTCTCGCCACATGTGGTATTTTTGTCAACGTATTAATTTTACAATGGAACGAATTAAAAATAATTATTTTTGTAGGAATCGCCGCACGTAATTGATTTTTCACTAGTCATTTCTAAGCGTAAATATTTTCCTTCAAATTAACTAAAATATGAAGTATATGTTGCTTATATTTACCGAAATATTAAAGATTTAATTAGAGCGGTAGACCTGTGTTTACTGCATGGTTTGGGAAGGGTTAACATGCTAAACGCCGCGCGATAGAATATCTAAAATTAAAAAGATGTTACGTTGCTGTAGCATTTTGATATCAATAATATTATAGTACAAATGTTTTAAACATCACTGATGTTATTGATAGATCCGTAATTAAATTCCCTACATAAACTACCGTACCTAATAAATAGGTAATTTTTAGTTTGTATTTTACTATGTTCTATTGAATATAATATGAATATGATTAAAAATGCATAAATAATAATGTAATATATTTATATTAAAAATATAATTAATACTTCAATACTAACACTAAAAAATAGGCATTTTATTATATAATGCGTATGACAAATTTAGGGGAACAGCTAAGATGGCAGAGCACTGGCTTAACACGTGAAAGGCGCCAGGATCGATTTTCGGTGTCTTCAAAATCTTTTTTTTTTTCAAAAAATAAAACCCAAGATCTATTTAACCGTTGGAAGTTTAGTTTCCAGTGCACGAGGGATTGTTTGCCAAATTACGTATAATAAGTTGCCAATCAAACACTAATCTCACAATCACAGCTGAAATAACGGTTTACCGGTTAAAAACGTGTTTTGCACGACTTCGTCTAAAACGATCAGTCAAATTGCACCGTTTAATTTATGTGCCTTTCTTCATAATACACTTCTTATCTGTACAGACGACCATTATGTGCATGCGCTTAAATATTTAAAAATTAAAGGCATTGCGGGCCGTATTATTATTACGGGTACTCCCTTACGAGTGCCCCCAGAAAGCCACCCGCGAGGAACGCATGTGGTTTAATACTTTTTATGGCCTCGAAAATGGTGGGGTGGCAGCGCGATGACTGGCAATAGCAATAGATGGATAGACTGTCTAATCGGGGGGTAAGTGTCTAAAACCTAAAAATGTCTTAAAAATTTTCAAGACACTTACGCCGGTGAATGCGACAATCTCTTTGCTAACAAATTCTTTTTTTGTTTTACATCTTGTTTTACTCTTTATATATATATATTATACCAAAAATCACTGTCTGCTATTATACAGTAAAATATAAAATATCAGAGCGTACCGAAATATATGTGTTATTTTGCTACAATGTTATCCGATTATAAAAAAATAAATATATATATTATAATTATCTTACCATCATGCCGCTTCCCCGCTAGGGTGGGTAGACAGGATAGAGCGCCACACGATCTTCGCTTCAATCACATTCATATTACCTACATATCTGAAAATAATATATTACGCGTTTGTACAGTCACATTTGCAATACGGTATTATTGGATGGGGAGGTGCATATAAAACTTCAATGTCACAATTAGAAATCACTCAAAAAATTATAATAAAAATTATTCTAAAAAAAAAAAGACTATCCAAGTATACAACTTTTCACAGATTTTAAAGTACCAAAAATAGTAGACATATACAAAAAAAATTCAATAATTCAAATTTTCTAAATTAAAAATATATTAAATTTTAGAAGCGAATTCCGATCTACAAGATATAGAGATCAAATTGATATCCCAAAACTAAAATATACCGCAACTCAAAATCAATATATTTATCAAGGTATCAAATTTTTTTAACAATCTCCCCATCACAATTAGAAAAATTACGGACTATCATAAATTTGTAACTGAAGTAATAATATGTACGCAGACTAACTGAAACATAAATTAACTCGAATATACTCCTTCTCTATACACGAGTCTTACTCTCATAGAGAAGAAACAAATGTTAAAATATATATATATATATATATATATTGTGAAAAAACCATCGACAACATTGTGACCGATTATACTGACCAAGGGCGTTAGGCTCACCACGACAACGCTCGCCCGCATGTCTCTCGACAGACCACCGCCCTACTCCACTGATTATTGAAATTGTATTATATTTTTAATATTAATAAAAAAAAATATTACTTCTCATGCAAACTCATAAATTTTTGAAACTTTAGTGTCTTTGTGTGAACGATTATGTTGACTCGTCGGGGTATTTGTGCCAGAGGGATGTGTCCGGTGAGAATCGAGGGCCCTATACTAATGTTACCAATATAGGGGCTGGTATTTGGGGCTAGAGCGGGCGTATTACGAATGAAACTGTACTTACGATAGTTGGGTTTATTTACAGTAAAATCACAGTGGAATTTACACTACTTGTTATAGTATACGTAGTTCACTGAAGGTAATGCCGAGGTGCGTGCGAAAATATGAAGCTGAAGATGCTGGCCAGGAGAAAAGTGATCCGTTCTATGGCTTCTTGGACTGTTTCGATCGCGGAGTATTGTTATCTACAATTTATCTGTATGGCGTTAGGTGATTTCTTTATGCAGATCTGTGAGGCGCGAGCGAGGCCACCACACTTATAATATCTATTTAATTTTCCAGAATCTGGTTTACCTGGTCGATCCAAGTCTTCTGCAGATGTCCTCTACGTCAAGTGTCGTCAATACTTCTATTATATATTTTTCTTACAATTATTTCCTCATTCATTCGTTCTGTTATGGTCTATACTAGAGATATGCATACTAGAAACTGAACCTCCAACAGTTAAATCTCCGTTACTTATCGTCGTTACAATCAAACACAGTCACAATAACAGTTTAAATAACGGTTTACCATCACTAGCGATACGAGGTAGTTTAAATTATGTTGGAAAAGTATTTTTGTTGATTGTTTAAATAAACTAATATTTAATAAAAAAATCTCTCGAGAATATGATTCGGTCGCTTTTGAGATACGAATCTGAAACTTTTCCTATCCGGGAGACGCGTCACCATTTCGCTATATCAACCGAATATGTTTTCAATAAATTTGGAACGTATGTTTTGTATCTCTTTTTATAATTGATAATTCCATTTTTAAAAGCAGTCATCTCTATATTACAATAAATTCCAAATATCTATCACGGTAGCCAACATATTATTTTTTTCTGTATGTCTGTCTAATTGATTAATTTGATTTGAAATAAAAATACCGCAGAACTATGGTTCTAAAATTGCAAATTTACAACAAAAATGTGTTTTCTTAAAAAAGAACTTTCTTAAATTGTCGATTTATTTGTGGTAATATAAATTATATATCATTAACAACACTAGCTATTTCTTTAATAGATTTGTTTATTTATATATTAATATATATTTTAATATACACATTTGCAAGGAAACATATGAAATTCCACGTTCCGTTTCCAGGGCGGATGAAAAGCTTTACCTTCCAGCTTTTATTTTTCCCGCCAGGCGGCTCTCTCTGCGTGTCTCGGGGGAAAACTTGGGGTTTTTTTCATTCTTCATATAGAAAACCGCGGTAAATACTCCAAATATGGATACCCCCCCCCGCACACATCTACACCCTTCGTTGCGTACATATTATATTTGACTGTGTGCGTGATCCAGTGGTTTCAACTTTCAACTTTACATATCAATTGTTGTTCATTGAACATTTAATCTATTACAAAATTGTCCGTCAAAACTGGGTAGTGATACTCTTTTGGTAAATGTATACAGCATGCGATCAGCGATACGATCTTTATCCCAAAATTATGCGATATCTAGAAAATCTTTCTTTCTTTCTTTGATCATGGTCAGGAGAACCCGGACAAGTTTTTTTTTCAAATTTCAAACCAGATCAGTCATCTTGTTTCAAAAAGGTGGTTAATAAAAATTGTAACTCCGTTAATATTGGCTGTAGAGAGATAAACAATAAGAAGTGGTAGAGTCTTTAAAGAGTACAATGAAACGGAATATATCAGATATGTAATACAGACAAAGGTATTTTTTATTATGTTTAATGAAAAATATATGGAAGTATGGGATAATTACAGGGCTTACGACCTGTCGTCGGCTGGCTTAAGTGATCACTATTTTATATATATATATAACATTCACCAATTCTTACCCCTCAATCATCACATTTATCTTTTTTTTTAAAAAGTTGTATATATGTTAGTATGTGGACTACACTACAATCGAAGCGAAGTACAACTTTAAACAAAAAAATGGTAAATGTGGAGATTGAGGGGTGAGCCCTGTCGGTAATAAGCCCTGTAAATATCCCATACTTCCATATATTTTTCATTAAATATAATAAAAAATAGTTTTGTCTCTATGGTAATTGTGTGTTCTTGGACATATTCAAATGTTGCTAATATTTATTGATTGCTTTACAATTTGAGCGTCCGTTGATATTTTTTACTTTGGCTAATTAAGAGTTATAGGATGAATACTAACGGACGCCATGGTGCTTCAACTGTCCTCGTAACGGGAACAGTTGAAACATGTACTGGAGACAATTGAAACAATATTCGGATTAATCGGATAATCGGTTTATTTAATTTAGAGTAAAACAAAGCAAAACGCGTTTAAACCGTCCTCGAGCCGTTTGTTTCAATTGTTCCTGAATTGTGCAATCTCCGGGTCACACGTCCCGTGGAATGGATTACGACAATTCTGGTTGTAAATCGGAATCACTGCAAGGTAGGGGAGGGAAGTAGGGAAACGTTGTACAGAATGAGGTTGGTGAGGGGATAAGGATTCTAGTCGAAGGATCAGTGATCTCGGGAACCGGGATTCGGTAGGACTGCTCGCCTTACCTTGTATATGACGCCTCTGTAATTTCTGCAGTCGCCGCCGAGATCACAAAAAATGACACGCGGATGAGCCGATGAGCCGATCTTCGATCCCAATTAAATGCGGCGATGTCACAAGTTCACCCACGGCACACAAACAACAAACAATACGCGACCAAAACACAATATCACCAAATACAGTGCTGGTGCTGGAGCTGAAAGGTCCACACCGCGAATTCTATTGCGATGTCGAGATCGAACAAATATCGGTCAAGTTGACGTCTGCTAGCATCAAGGTCACAATTTACACTAAAAAGACGTGCATGAGAATTTGGACGCGGAAATGCGTCAATAACGACGATCGCGGCTGATTCGAAAAGACGTGCCAAAAGTGTATTTACGAATTCGGAACAGTCCCTATGCCATATTTTAGTAAAAACACATTAATAATATCATAATCTCTTAAAATAACAACAATTAAAATATTTCTAACTAAAGAAAACCTACAAAGGGTCCTAAATATGGCCGAAGTCCAATATTTACGTATTTGATTTCTCCGTCATACTTTTAAAACCAACGAAATTTTTTAGTAAGGCGACTACTCATATATTATTGTCCAGCCTCAATGGTGCTCGTCAGAGAAGTAGCGAGCGGAAGAGGGGCCTCGACACATGTCTCTTCTTCTTGCAGTCGCACGCAGAATGGACGTATGATTCTAATGCATTTCTTTATTAGCATGCAATTAGTTTATAATGATTTTCTGCTATTTACTATTTACATTCTTGCACTGCACACTTCAGACCTCACAGACTGTTCTAATTTTACCGACTTTTTAATACCATTTTATCGACATTTATCGGAGGTTGAAAGTTTTCATCTTTCCCTGTTATGCTGTTTATCTTAACTTAGGATGTTCATCTGGCATTCGAAAAACGTGCTCAAGCCACCTCACTTGATATCTTTCTGTATGTAGAATATGTAGAAGTGGGAGCTTCATCCCTCATCGTGGTATTTCTCACTATCTGTCCAATAATATTACTCCTGCCAATCCTCTAACATAGCTCGTTTTGTCAGTCTGTATTCTAGATTTCACCCTCTCCATATTTATGTTATCATATAATTCTTGTCGTCAAATAATAATACTTTGTCGCACGGTTGGGAGAAATTGTTCGTAATAAACGTGGGTAGGTACGAAAAATAAAAGCGGTTTTATTCTGAAAGCGGGCAACACTGTAGAGCGCAGGTATTTACCCCGAGGAATATGGAAACGTATTGCCAGTTACGGAAATCGGGTTTCCCTTCGCCCGCGGGAATACGCGGGTAACTACTCGGACAAGATTGTACGCCGAAGGCTTTTACTACGCCAGAGATCTTACTTAACCTATTCGCGTTACATAGAACGGATAAAGACCTTTTTGTGTAACTTATGACAATGTGTAAATGTTACGGATAATAACAATTCGGTTAGGTATACACCAGGGGCGTGCACTTCATACAATGAAAACAGCCGCGCGTATATAAAAGTTAATAAAAAAGAAATTACGTCTTAAATAAGAATTATATCTAAATTACACGTTTATTTAATACATTCATGTTAATGTTTCAATTGAAACCGTGCAGCGGAAAAATTTAGAAATGACAAATAAAGCTGTGCATGCATTTTTCGACCAAACGCAATTCTTCAGACTCTCGCGCCGCGCCGCGTTTTGAATACACATCTTCGCTTGAACAGGCGTATTGTAAAACGGTGCATATATATTTTTGAAGCAAAATTTAATGTAACGTGATATTATTTTACATCATTAAATATTAATAATAATATAAATATTTTTCAGTAATGGAAATTAATTCACAATGGTGTACTTTTTACAAAAATATACTTCGGTCTATCTTTCAGATGAATACAACTTTTAGTGACGATACAACCCATTGTACTTTTACAGCATCGATATTAACAGCATAACCTAATTCCATCCACGCGTAAATAAGTTAATATATATATATATATATATATTAGAATATAAACATAGTATTATTATATATTAAAATATTTGAAACCCTTTATTTAATAACTTGAAGAATTTTCTAAGAAAAATATTTATATTATTAAACATTAGAAAATGTGTTTCTACAGGTATATACTTTAATAACAAAATACTTCATCCTTGGCAAATAACAATCTGTTGTATATATATCTAACGGTAATAATGGAAACTGCATATGAGCAGTGGCGTGCAGTAGGTATAGATTTAAGTTATGCTGTTACCAATGATATTATACAATCATATATAATATATGTACTACAATACATGTTGTACATAGGATAGGATTATGAACGTTCGTTTAACCAACGTCTTTAAATAAAATGAATCCATCGTATATAAGAGCCTACCATGTATTTAATAAGTGCTATTAATAGTGTTTCTAAAGTAAGAACACTTTTTATGACTGAACATGATTCTTTTATTGTTTGAAAATCCTTCACGTAATAAATTTTTATTAAAGGTTAATGTAGATAATAGTTCTGCCAATTGCTTTTTGTTTTTCCCAAATTAAAATCAAATTCATGCACCAAATTTAAAAAGCAATCATGAAATCAACACGTTAAAAACAATAGGATAATACAATTTGAGAATTAGTAAAAGAGGAAGTAGACACTTTAATGATTTGCACGCGGTTGTAAGCCTTTTTAATGTTATTCTCTAATAAGTAACGACTCCATACAAAACGGATCAACCGAAAGGAATTTTCAATTTAGTAAATAGCCAATTGTATGACTTAAGTAGTTTACTAGCTTAAAAACAGAAGAGAGTAATGTGAATCGACGCATTGTAGCAAGTCGACATTAGCGCTACGGCTGCAGCGGTGGATTATCGTGGTAGATTTTAGAACTAAGCAATTATAGTTTCTACTGATACACAGATGGCGCCAAATGTAATAAATCGGTAATTGTCCATATTATATAATTAATATTTGTTTCCCAGAATTTTTAGTAATGCACAGTACTTTGCTTGCATGCACTGCACGCCCCTGCATATGAGTATTCACATTCAAGGCTCCGGGTTTGTTATTATTGATCAGTTTTATATCTGTGTTGATGTTCGTAATTTTACGACAAATGGCCCCCAAAACGTCCAATAAGACGAGCCTCTTCACCAAATAATCCGCCCCTAACTACGAAGAAGAAAATTTTGATGTGAAATAAAAAATGTATTAAGTGGATAATTATATTTTGATTAATTAAGTTAATTTAAGATTTGTTAACTGCAATAGTATGTACTACGTCATAAATCCATCTAGTGATTATCGGCTCGCATCACGAGAAAAGAAGCGGTTCTCGTACACGTGCTATCAGCTGTGACATGTTTTGCAATCTCCGAATGTTGTCGTAAGTTAAGAATTAATGAACTCCTCCGGTGAACTTCCATTTCTCTCCCCTATTTAATTCTTTTCCCATCTTCCAGCAGGCGGCTCCATAACGGGACAACTTTATAGATTATCATAAAATACGAAACTGTTCCACCATCTCTTCTCCCCCCACTGCAGCGTCGCTGCCACCCTCCCCCCCCCTCCGCCCGACATCTTTGTCTCGCTCCCCCCATGAATAATAGATCGCGTAACAAGAGAAGACGAGAACTGATATTGGGAAAGAAATGGCAGGGCCGGATTGAGGGATACAGAAATAAAGTTAAAATTTGAATATATGTCAGTATTGAGTCCCGTGTATGTACTGTGTAAAAATATTAAGGTTTTGTACATTAAATAGAAAAATGAAAATAGACCTCTTGTCTCCCATAATATTCCCACTTTTAAGGACAAAAAAAAGTGTATATTTGGAGGCTCAGAACGCGCCTCACAGTTACCTGGTTGGAAAACTAGGCTCGTATCAACCTGGAACCAGCCTTAACCATTCACTTATCTCTCGGCCGGTTTTCAGTAAACTCTTTTTGATATAGACTTGTGAGCTGTAAATTGTGAATTATACCACAATAAATGTCATCAACTGTAAGTTATTACCTTATTTCATCTGCCTGTTCCAACCACACATATCGGCATACACGTCTACGCACACTCCGCGACATCGCATACAATGAACTACTTACCGTTCATATAATTGGCAACGCTTGCGAATTGTGCAAATTTATTTCGAAAATCGTGGTTCAGTTCGCGAAACTGACCGTGCGCTACGTCCATTTTACGGTCGACATAATCGTCCATCCGAGCAAGTAATTCGAATAATCACAAATCGTTTTCGCACCACGCATAATCTAATTGATAATATGCATCCGCAGAGACGTCGTGCAGTGCGCACCGAAGAAGCTGTATTGAGGAGGACCCAAATGAGTAGATTACTGACTTTTTCGTTCCCCAAATTAATGGCATTAACGTAGAAGAGTTGTGGTTTTAACAAGATAGCGCTACACGTCACACAGCGTGCGCCACAATCAATTTATTATAGGAAACATTCGATGAGCGCATTATTTTACGTAATGGACCTGTGAATTGCCCTCCAAGATCGTGCGATTTAACTAACGCCTTTGAGACGATAGACGATTTGGAAGCCAAAATTTGTCGCGTTATCATGTTATATAAAGTGGTCAAAAATTGTACTTCATATTTAAACACTAATGGCGTAAAATTATCTTTCGCATAAAGCCAATACCATGGCCATTACCACGATTTTTATGTGTTTTATTTCATTTTAAAGTTCTCCTCAAAAAAAATAAAAAATAAACACTGCTGGAAAGAATCAGATAGTTATTTTCCCTTCAAATAATATAAATTCTTTTTACGAGAACACATTCTTATTGTGAAGTTGTAATTATTCAGAACAGACGGTCTGTGATATTTTAAATATATTAATTAGAAAGATATACATATAAAATCAATTCTATCGAAAAATATTGTCATTGCGCCACCGGGATTCGAACCTGGATCTCTTTCCTAACCGGGGAAGGTGCATTATCTAACTATGCTACAGCGACAATATTTTTAGCGACAATTTTCGAACCTATATGTTACCTTTCTGATATTAATACATTTATATATATATATATGGATAATGCACCTTCCCCGGTTTGGAAAGAGATCCAGGTGCGAATCCCAGTGGCGCAACAACAATTATTTTATATGTACATCTTTCTAATTAATATATTTAAATTCTTCTCGTGATTCCAAGCGTCCTCAGTGAGTGCACCTTTCAAGAAGAATATCACAAGTGCGGTCCTGCGGCACCGACTCCCGCCCGTTTACAAGCTAGTCGGATTTTCTTTACGAGTTTGGTTTGAGGCGAGCCGTTCGGAAACAATTGTGTATCAAGTATTTAATGCCACCGTGATCAAACATTCGACGGCCGAACTCTGCCGGAGCGAATAATAATGGATAATTTACGGAACAGTTGTTTCTCGTCGATTTGTTCACGTTTTTGGCTGTCAATTGTTTTTAACGTTTTCGGGGGGAAAACACGAAATGTGTCGCGGCTTCTTGCGGTCGGCGGGCGGTACCCGCTCGCTATACCGAAGGTCGTCGAACATTTTCTGTTCATATTAAATATTTATATTGTCAGCTACTGAAGCTGGACGAGATGATTGCGTTGCTGTAAGTGTTTAAGCGCCACGAAATTTCAAAATTATTTAACGTTTGGTGTTTCCGAATAATAGTTAAAATCGCTCTCCATTAAAAAGTTTACATATGTATGCGTATGCAGGATGGCTCAAAAAAAGTAAGAAAATCTCGTAACAGAGAAGTGCCTGTTGGGATCTTCCTCTTCCGTGTAACACAACAAGATTCTCAGAATTATCTTCCTTTCTCAAAAAAAATGAAGGATTCGTCTCAGGTTGCAGGTTGATAGTCTGTCCTTGATCTTCATTGCCTGTAGAATGGAGACATTCGTGCGTCTCGCCGTCGATGGTATACGCATGTGTCTACAGCACTACATCTCGAAGGCATCAATCCGTTTTCTCTCATCATCGATTTCTGAGCTTTGGCCTTCTTCCTGAATGGCAGTCTCAGTCTATACCCTCGTCTTGTACGATGCTCGTGCTCATGTTGATTTGCATCAATTTTTCGTATAAATTCCGCCAATATTTTCGTATTGAGGATAAATTATCAGCTATCTAATAGTACCCTCGGAACAACAAGGCATCATCTAAGATTTACATCAAATTGAGATATTAGTATACAAATTAAATGTATTAATAAGAAAGATATACATATAAAATCAATTTTATCGAATAATATTGTTGTTGCAACCGGGATTCGAACCTGGATCTCTTCCTATCCGGGGAAATTGCATTAACCGATTATGCTACACCAACGACAAATTTTCTAACTTATATGTTGCACTTACACTTAGGAAGATATCTAGGTTCGAATCCCGGTAGCAACAACTTGATTTTATATGTATATCTTTCTAATTAATGCATTTAATGTGTATTTAATAAAATATCACAGACCTATGTTCTGAATAATTACAAGAATGTGTTCACCTTAATATGTAATTTTAATAGATTGACTAAATTTCAAAGAGAAGGATAGATTCGAAGATAGACTACTCTAACTTTGCGGTTCAAAAAATTTGCTCAGCAACGCATTTGGAGAAGGGGTGTGGCCTAATCGAGTAAGTCACCAATCAGCCCTCATTTCAATTAGTCATATATTTATCATATTCAGATCTTTCAGCATTATGTGTGCTAATTTTCATGTAAAAGTATTTTTTTATATAACATAATATATATAATGATTGGCTGTATTAAAAATTCAACAAACTCACTCGTATTAAGCTGTATCACATAAATTTTCCGATAACCGCCAAACTTTATAAATCGAGCCGTCAGATGGCATTAAATACGCCGTGAAATATTTGAGGCAGGCGGGCGCGGTGCCTCGAGGTAACCGGAAATCACTTAGGAATATTCAAAGTTTCCCGTTTCACCGACAGAGTTTTCATATTTCAGAAAAGTATCGGCGCCATAAGTAAGAGTCACTTCGGTGTATTGATAAAGCTATCTTTCCATTTTCTTTATTAAAGACTCGCTGAAAGTAGATTCCCGACGCGCTCGGAAGGAAATGATATCTACCGGAATATATTCTTGTGAATTGATAATATCGTTTGTTGGAAAAAATATAGCATTTTTAAAAAATTATGGTAAATTAATATACCCTAGTATAATTACAAAACAGAAAGATTTATAGAGGTTTTGTACAATGAATTATTTTACACAAATAGTAATGGCAAACCTTGTTAAAATAAATATATTTTAGATGCTTAAATGTCGTCAAAAAAGTGGCAGAAATATTAAATTGTAAATTTCCCAAGACTTTTCAAAATTCGTGTAATTTTTTGATTACGTAAATAGGTATCCTGAATGAATATTATTGATTTTTTGGATAAATTTAACGTCGACCGGTTCGATATCACTGTATCATCAGTATCAACGGACGTGCATTATCATCCTTTCGTCTGTCCCGATGAAAATACATTGGTTTCAAAACCGGTCGACGTCAAATTAATCAGAGTATGATTTTTGTTCTACAATTTATTTACACAGACTTTACGGAAGCCGAGCTCATCAAGGACTATTTTGTAGACCATGGCTGATGTTAAAAAAATACACAACCTCACCGATGGTAACTCGCCTGTTCGCTAGAACCATCTCTCCAGCTTGCTGAATCTTGTCGTCCGTGGTGGAGGTTGACGGGAGTCCTGATCTCTCTTCGTGCGGTACACTCGTCCGGCCATTTTTAAATTTCTCGATCCACAAAAAAAACACTTGCACGTCATAATGCACAGTCCCCGTATTGTGATTTCAGCCCCTTTCACACCCTCCGACCAGAGATATCTTATCACTGCTCGTTGTTCCTCCTTGGTGCAAACTGATAGCGGAGCGGACATGCTTACATTGTAATAGGGATCAAAATTTGCACACGTGATCGCAGTCGTATCAAGAAGCGGTATGACAACCTAGAAGGTGTGTTATAGTGAAAGGGTAGCTAATTTTTGACTCACCCTCAAAATTTGTGCCTGACCACAATATAAACATCAAAAATATTTTTTTTTTGTTATGAGTAATTTTAAAAGTATTTTATTTTTGATGAAGAAATACGTATTTGAGTAAGTTTATTTCTATATTACATTTATATCTGTATTAACATTAAAAAAAATAGAGGTATGCCTTTATGTAAATGATAATAAAAATTATTCCAAAAAAAATAAGACTATCCAAGTATACAACTTTTCACAGATTTTAAAGTAATAAAAATAGTAGACATATACAAAAAAAAATCAATAATTCAAATTTTCAAAATTAAAAATCAATTAAATTTTAGAAGCGAATTCCGATCTACAAGATATATCCCAAAACTAAAATATACCGCAACTCAAAATCAATATATTTATCAAGGCATCAAATTTTTTAACAATCTCGCCAATACAATTAGAAAAATTACGGACTGTCATAAATTTGTATCTGAAGTAAAAAAAATATGTACACAGACTAACTGAAACATAAATTAACTCGTATATACTCCTTCTCTATACACGAGTCTTACTCTCATAGAGAAGAAACAAATGTTAAAATATATATATATCCACTGATTATTCAAACTGTATTATATTTTTAATATTAATAAAAAAAAATTAAATTAAACAAATTAAAGTTACATGTAAAACCAACTAACTGTTTTTAAACTGTTTTTTAAACAGAGCAAAGCACTTGTCTTCCAGGTTCAGGATACTGACGTCTTGGACACTGGAGCGAGCGACTTACCGATACCACAAATAAGCATTACATTATATAGTGTAAAGCGTAAAAAATAGTTTTGTCCCCATGGACAAATGCTATAAAAAAATTCACTAAACTACATCATTATTTTGCATTCTCTAGTAACTAATTGAATGCGCGACCTTCGTTAAATTCAGCTACGGAAATAATTATATCACAGAACTATTAACATTTTAAATCGGACAATAAAAAATAATATAGAAATTCAAGTCTTCGTAATACGTATTTAAATAAATTTTTAATTTCCCGATATGTATAGAAACATTAAATTTGTTAGCTGTCCTCCACTATAGATATAAATACAAGTTGTCGAGTTACATTGTTAGATTGATGATGCTCTTACAAGGCGAAACGTGTCTCAAGTAAATTAAACGAGTAGAATAAAAAAACTAGTGTTTTATTTTCACATATTACGTTTTTAATACAAATTAAATGTATTAGTTAGAAAGATGTACGTGTAAAATCAGTTTTTTCGAAAGGTATCCCGGTAGCAACAACAATATTTAAAAAAAAAAAAAAATTCTTTCTAATTAATACATTTAATTGGTATTAAAATCACAGACCTACGTTCTGAATAATTACAACTTCACATTAAGAATGTGTTCTCCTTAATTTAATAACATATGTGATTATTGAGTTCTATAAACATATTTCGGAAACAATAAATATGTTAACAGATTGTAATGTTATTACTAAAGAATTTAATACAAATTAAATAGATAAAATATTTTTGTTTGCGAGACATATTTAACATCAATTTAAAATGTGTTATTTTATATTCGTAATGAAACACAATTTTCTTATTTGATATGAAATAAGAAAATTGTCACGTAGCGGCCATTAAAATTAAGAATTATTGTATTGGCGGGTACATTATTTTATACACATAAAAAAGTGCAATTGGCAAATAATTTAAATATAAAATATTCAAATGCGGTACGGTGAGCACCAAAATTTTATCATGAATTTATTTAATTAATTTTTACGTTTTTTGCTCACTTAGTCAAAGTCAAGGTTTATTAAGCGTTTATTTATTATTTTTAAAGAAGCAGATCTCTCGTAGAAATCAAAACGTTGTCGCGAATGGTTTTGTATGTGCTACAAGATGGCGGCAAGACCACCGCTGATAGTGAATTGTAATATTTTGGTGGGAAAAATATTCAGAATATAATTGTTACTCGAAAATAATTTATATAAGTTTAGTGATGAATTTAGCTCAGGCATTTTCACACGATGTGGTTATTTTATTTATTGCCAGTTAAATTGAGGTCCTATTTTTATTTATGTTTTCTATTAGCACTAGAACTTTTTTTAGTTTGAAAATAATAAGAATATGTCACGTTTTATGTTTGACTTTGGTGGTGGGTTGGAGGGGGCTCGGAGGGGCATACATTAAAAAAAAACAATATTCTCTGATCAGACATCTTCCTCTTGAGGTAGCCCGTCTACT
Source organism: Eubasilissa splendida (assembly GCA_031772225.1). Lineage (NCBI taxonomy): Eukaryota > Metazoa > Arthropoda > Insecta > Trichoptera > Phryganeidae > Eubasilissa > Eubasilissa splendida. The sequence goes on along the minus strand of CM062866.1, from coordinate 9,914,520 downwards.
TATAAATGCATTTGTGGTGTCACGTGCGGACTATTGTAACAGCATATATGCTGGACTGCCAATGTTTCAGCTGGATAGATTACAATCTATTCTAAATGCGGATGGAGTTTCCAAATTGTCTCATATAAAATCCATTTTACATCAGCTACATTGGCTTCGATTCTCTGAAAGAGTTGATTTAAAATTGTGCTGGTTGATGTACAAGGCGACACACAACATGGCGTCTCTGTATCTTTAAGAACTTTGTATCCCAGACAATTTGAATGGTAGACGTCAAACTGTCAGGTCAGCCTCTACTTGAGCCGCAGGACGGGTTGTAGAATCGACCAACCGTTGGCAGAAGTCTAAATTTAGTGAACGGGCATTTGCGGTGGCAGGCCCAAAAGCGTGGAACTCTTTGAATCTTTTTCGTCATAAGAAACAGTGCATCAGAGACTTTATTTAAGAATAAACTAAAAACGCACCTTGCCAAAAAGTCATTTCGATAATTAAAAATAGCAATTTTTAATTTTAAATACAAAATATAATTGTAGAACTATAAATAGTTGATGTGTAAAGCACCCTTGACGTGAAAGTTTTTACGAAAATGGCGCTATACAAATTATTATTTAAATCATTATTATGAAATATAAGACATTGTTGCCTTTTGAAATTTCTCGTAAAATACACTAATTTCGGGTGCATAATGAAAGAGGCCTAGCCGGTTTTTTTTGTCGATAGTTTAGTTAGCAATGCTTCAAAACGTCGACGTTTGATATATTATATTGCTTCCAGATGTTCTTAGATGTTCAACGCAACATTCTCGTGAACGATGCTTTGAACGATTATCCTTCATACTTCACACGTGCATATTTTTTCCCCATTACCCTAATTGTACACAGTTTTGAGAAGGACAGTCCCTAATATGTATTACATTGTACCATCATTTACTAAGGAGAACTTCAGTTACAATCCAGTATTCTGTTTTGAAACATGGAATTGGAATGAAAAGAATAGTAGCAATATTTGTATATGTCCAAGAATACACATAGGCAAGGTTATTAAACAAATAATATATATCTCATAGAGACGAAGATATTTTTTATTATATTTAATGGAAATATATGGAAGTATGGGTAATTACAGGGCTTACGACCTGTCTTTGGCTGGCTTAAGTGATCACTTTATACAAATACAACTTTCACCATTCTCACCCATTAATCAATCTTCATATCTATCAAATTTATGAAAGTTGTATATATGTTAACATGTGGAAACACTTCAAATACCCCTACACTGTCGCCATCTATGGACTAAATTTGATATTTATTTCCCTGAAACAGCATATGTGTATGTATGTCACAATGGAAGCTAATTATTTATTGAAATTATTTAAAGCAATATTCTTTATTGGTACAATGTCTTTAATATATTACACTAGAACAACATAAAACAAATAATATTTAAATTTCATGGAGACGAAGCTATTTTTTATTTATGGAAAAATATGGAAATATTGGTAATTACAGGGCTCACGACCTGTCTTCGGCTGGCTTAAGTGATCACTTTACACAATGTAACGTTCACAATTCCTCCCAACTAACCTCCATATCTACCAAATTTTAAAAAGTTGTATATATGTTAATATGTGGAATCATTTCGAATACCACTCTGAAATAGTATGCTATATGCAATATGCTATTTCACGGAAAATGAATATCCAATTGAGTCAAATTTCCTTCATAAATGAATTCTTTCATAAAACTTCTAAAAATGACATACTGTGCAATTTGTCAATCAGTGATAGAGCACGGTATAATTGATTAGGGGGGGGGGCAACTATGTCTGCAATTAATTAAATATCCTCAAAACCCCAATCACGACGAGCATGTCTTTGATTTAAGACAAATATATGCTAATACTACTACTACTCTTAATTACATACAGGATGGCCCAAAAAACAGTGAAAACATCCCGTAACACATGAGTTATATCAAAACGAAATATAATTAATTAAAATTCTTAATGTAATTTTTTTTGCACAATATTTAGCTAATCAGAGATCATCAAAACACCACGTATTGCATAATCTAATGGGCTCAATGAAATTAAAATTCTCACGACGAAGAAAGTTGATTGTATTTCTGACTGTGTGAAATGGAGCTCCGTCCCGCTGTAATGTCCAGTTACACTGTGACGTCTAGCTATACTCCAGGCTTTGTTTTGAAACTTTTTGATCATTTTCTAGCACCCCAACGTTTTTCAATTCGCAAATATTTGATCAGAATACGGTCTTCTGCAGTGATTTTTGTCATTCTGGGCAACAATTAGAAAAAATTAATAATCAAAGATGGCGACGGGAAATTGTCGAAATGAAACTTAATATAGGTAAAGAGGTAAGTAAGTAAATTAGTAAACTATTTAAGCCAGCGTTTCCCAACCTTTTTTGGTTCGCGTACCACTTGGTAGTACGTCACGCCTAATTGTACCACTTCGTAAAAATGATTGTATTTCGAGAAATTTGTTATTCTATTTGCATTATAAATTTTATAGGGTGACTATATTTCCCAGAACTCAATTTATTTAAGTTTATAAAAAAATACCAAAGGTTTTATTTTTTTTTAAATAAAAGGTGCCGAAGCTCATTTCTTGTCGAAATTCAAAATCAGGACATTTAAAGAAGTATTTTTTTAAACTAATTTTTATTAAAAAAAAAATACATAGAATTAAATTAAATTATTTGTGTAAAACAAAATGAAATGCGCCGCAGACAATTTTTTTCCAAAAATTACCGATATTAATAGAAAATATATAAAATTAATTAAACACGGTAAATGTAAGAATTCTTCTGATGATTTTCGATTATCGACTGTACATATTACCAGCTGTATATTATTAATTAAAATTAAAAATTATAGGAAAAATACAATAGTATAAATAATATTTTTATGACAGATTTTTTTTTACTTTTTATGTCCGCCATTACTGATTATTTTTCGCGTACCATCAACTATCCACTCGCGTACCACCGGTGGTACGCGTACCGCAGGTTGGGAACCGCTGATTTAAGCTATTGTTGATATAGTTAAACTAATTTTGATGTAATTATACAATAAATAATAAATACAAACAGACACATTTTAAAGCAACTCAAAATACATTACCATACGATTTTCATATATCATGCACAACTTTTTGGTTGTTGAACATAAATATTTGATTTATCTGATTATGCCGTGTATTTTGCGGACGGCCATTGTTCCTGTTTCAACACTCTCATATAATCAGTTTATCATCTCTCCTCGCTCGTATATTTCACATGACCAAACTATCTCAACGATCCTTTGACTATTGCTACAAGTAGCTCTACAATTGCTTCTAACTTTTTCATTTTTTACTATGTCATTTTTTACACATTAGTTTTTTTTGCTTTATACATAAAATTAGCATTAATGAACAAAGCGGTTTACATCCAAACTCAGTGTTAATTGTAATATGCACTAAATTTGGATGCCAATCATGTCTCTGATTCGATTGTTAAAGAGGGGAGGGATAAGGGCTGAGCCCTCTTGTCTCCGACATATGAGGTAACAGCAATGACGTAAGATTTTTTTTGGGGATCCTATTGCGGGAAACATAGTGAAAGTGTTTTTTTTTTTAATTTCAGGTAATTTTATTTAATACATTTATTTTAATTTTATATTTTGTTGAATTTTTTTTATAGATTGTTATATTTTTAGTGAAATTTTTTATTAAATATTTAAATAAATTTTGTTCAATAGGGTCAAGAACAGGGTAAAGAAGTGAAATGGGACGAAGATGACGAGGATCAGATGAGGGATCATATAGGCCGAGAGAGTTTATGGAATGTTTTTGGATGGAAATTAATTTAGATGATAGATCGTGTATGTGTCGTTTGAGTCTCTATGAATGATTGTGTTTCTGACAAACCAGGGTGAGTTTGTGATTCTCCTAAGGATGTAGTTTTGTTTGGACAATTTTTGTGTTACTTGAACCCCAGATGGGGCTCTCGTATATGAGTATAGGACGGATGATTAGTTTGTACAAGAGTAATTTGTTTTGTAAGGATAGTGAACTGTATGAGTTTAGAATGATGTATAGTCTGTTGTAAGCCAACCATGTGTGAAAGAATAATTAATATGTAAATGCATTTGACAGATCGACTAATTAGTCTAGTTTGGAGAAAATCCACAAGAGTGACGAATATTTCATTTCGTATACATTCAAGACTTTCACCACCGCATTGAATAATTTATGTTATATATTTTAATGTTAACATATTTTATTATAAAGTTGCAATTTTAGTATAGTTCAACGATATTCAAAACGTATTAGAAAAAATCTATCTATTGAAAAAATATTAAATTATTTTTCTTGCTGAGAGAAAAAGTTCCGGGATCGCATCCCGGTGGTAACAAACATATTTTGATTTAATTTCAATAGTGTACGAGAATTTTTCCGATTTGGACTGGGAATTTCCCTCTCTCAGCTCTATTATGTGGAACCTCCGCCTCTATTTATGCATTGCATAAAATTGACCAAGTTTCCGAAGCTCGTTATTCTAGAAGCTTTGCCCTTATAGTACCTGCTTAAGGTCTAAAGCTCCTGGGGTCGATCTCCCCCGTGGCTTCCGGAAAAGCTTCGTGAAAACTGCCTCTGTATAATATCATATTTAAGAGGGCCGACGCGAGGAAAAGACAAGGTGAATTATGCCGGGCACTAAGCAGAGCGTGTTTCAGAAGTGTGCCTTTTGATAAAAGGTTTTTTTTTTAAAGATTACATTAAATATTGTACGTTATTTTACTTGGACATAAAAACAATATAAAAATGTCTGCAAATAAAGATAATTTATTGTTGGGCCAGTATTTGCGTAAAGCATATTTTTCAATGTTGAAAACATAATTGATTTATTATCAAAAAAGAGCTGTACACTACTACTGTACGATAATAAGCTTAAAATTACACACAGTGAGTTTATCACTGATCTCTAAATCACAATCACTTACTGTGATAGAGTGTCTGAAAAAATCGTGATGTGTGATTATTGTCTAAAAGTATTCTTAAATAAAATACTAGTGAATTTAAACTGTTCGCGGTTTAGTATATGTTAATACGATTTTTTACTATTATAAATGTGAATCATAATTTATTATCACTATTAAGAACCGTTATTTATCTACTGCTAGATGACAGCCTCCCCAAGTGTCTTTTCTCGGTCCATTGTTGATCAGCGGGTTTTAGGGCGATCTGTCGGTCTCTTGATTCCACTCGGGTAATACTGGAGAGAAGGATGATGAGATGGATATAAAAAGTATTCATGTGTTGATGAGAATTCCAAAAATGTAATAATACATAGCTGGAGAAACATTCCAAAACAAGTGTTGGTGGACATTAAATGGCATACGGCAGGACTACCCTACATCGGCATCAAATATCATCTATAATAATCTAAACCGTGCTTATATATAATGAGGTTTCAGGCCTATTTAAAATATGTTAATTTATTTAAAAAATAATTAATATTACTCGACACGGTAGTTTGGAACCACCGTGCGATGGCTGAGCTCGTGAAAAGCCTTGTAAAACATGCATTTTGCACTCCAGTTGCATCAGGGACTGCACTTCGCCGATGGTAAAGCTCTGCAACATACAGCCTGAAGTGGGCTGTTCCAGGTTGCGCTGCAGCAGCCCTGGAGGCTATATTTAAAAATAAAATAACTCCACATTTAAAAAATCTTTTATAAATTATTTGTTTGCTATAATTATATAAAGAAAATACGATACTCTTTAATGATTTGTGTTCTCAATATTTTTTATATATTTGAGGAGGGAATTTCACAACTTAGGTGCAATAAAAACATAACTTTAGTCATTGGCGTTTAGGGTTCAAGTCTCGGCTTCGTACTTAAATATATTTTATTATTAATGATGATAATCAATGTTGCTTCTAATTTTTTATACCTGCAATTTACTGGGAGTGGTTTTTAGGTTATCAAAAAATAGACTTTATTAGGTATCGAACCACAAAAATGTTTTGAAGCCAAGTTAAAAACACACTGATAGCACATGGCGATGTAAGTACCAATTATTATCAGCCTGAACCAAGAGTAAAGGCATCTAAATAATTTGTAAACAATTTTTATTTGGTGTCATAAATCGCGGCTCTGTATGAAGTCGAAACATGGAGTCTTATAAGGAAAGAAAAGAACATGATCGACGCGTTCGATTAATGGTGTTGGCGTCGCATGCTGCGTATACTATGAACTGCGAAACGAACTATTGTCTCCATTTTTCAGGAACGCTCCACTAAAAAAATGTTCTCTACGACATGCAGAAAAATAATTCTTTCATGTTTTGGGCATGTTGCTAGAAGAGATGGAAAAATTGGCGATCACGAGGAATGTACAAGGGGGAAGGGGGAGAGGTGAAGTCCGAGACATGACCAAGCCATCTCTACTAGTGATGGTTAAATCGTTATTTAAACCGTTAATGTTAATATAGGAGAATAATATATTCTCCTATAATAAAGTTGTATCAATGTGTCCAAAATTTAATAAAAATGAATTGATAATTCTGGCGTCTGCTATCAGTTTACTCAAAGGTATTTGAGATTCTGTAAAAATAAGGTAGATGGCTCTGTCAAATGATGGAACGATTAAATGTATTAATATAAAAAAGGTAACATATAGGGTCGAAAATTGTCGCTAAAAATATTGTCGCTGTAGCTTAGTTGGATAAAGCACCTTCCCCGGTTAGGAAAGAGATCCAGGTTCAAATTCCGGTGGCGCAACAACAATATTTTTCGATAAAATTTATCTTATATGTATATCTTTATAATTAATATATTTAATTCATATATTCGTTAATGTTAATGTAATTCTTCCAGCAATGACTGATATATTACAAAGTAAGCCTCCAACTGTTAAATCTTACTTAACAATCATCTTTAAATTACAGTTATCAATCATTTTATTAGTATTTTGCATGTTTATCCACGATCAAATAAGTATTGTGTGTGTCGCCAGATATGGGATCATCAGTTCAGGTGTTTTAATTGCGCTGTGGCGAAACGAAAAGTGCGGGCGTTTACATAAGAATACCTTTTTTTATTTATTTTAAATATAACATAAAGAAATAAAAACTAAGTACAATTTACGTACAAATATTTCTTCAGTTCAAGTATGCTCATGCAACAATGCAAAATGTCAACGAAATTCAACTTGTTACCGAGCCGATGCATCCGCGATATTGGCGAGTTAACAGCATAATTATTACACTTCGTGTGTTGTCTCGTTTGAGTTGGTACTTTATACGACACCATTTGTATCAACCCAAGACAGTCCAACATGCTATTATACATTTTATATAGATATACTATATCTCTTCTCTAGGCAATTTTTTTTTTATACAATAGATGTATATAAAGTTGTTAGAGAGCGGAGCGAGTTAAAGTTTTTGGCTGTCCTTAACACAAATCCTAAGGATTTCATCGCCTCGTTACAAATTTCGTTGTAATGTTGAATAAATGACAATTTTTGGTCGAAGAGGACACCCAAATCCCGCATAACCGCGACTCTACTTAGATCAATAGTGTTAATACTGTATTTAAAATTAGATAACATATAAATACAACGTAGAACTTAAAATAAATGCAATGTTCAATGTATCAAAAATAAAAAAGAGTAAGTAAAGTAAATAAAATACAAATATGAAATGAAACAGGTTTATTGTCTAATGATTCACAAATAAATTTACACTGTTGTAAGGTTAAATTGCAAGTTCGTGACTAGAGGAGCTCACTGAAGGTATTTGAGATTCTGTTAAAATAATGTAGATGGCTCGGTCAAATAATGGAACGATTAAATGTATTAATATCAAAAAGGTAACATATAAGTTCGAAAATTGTCGCTAACAATGTTGTCGCTGAAGCATAGTTGGATGATGCACCTTCCCCGGTTAGGAAAGAGATCCAGGTTCGAATCCCGGTGGCGCAACAACAATATTTTTCGATAAAATTGATTTTATATGTATATCTTTCTAATTCATATATTTAATTCATATTCAAGTGATGCGTTCGATTAGGCGGCCAGGGAAGAAGTGATTACTTCGGTTGGCATCTCGAACCGGTTGCGTCGCGATGTATTGTTGTTTAGATTTAATGTTAAAGTGTCTGGTGAGGCGCGAGCGGGGTCTCAACGGTATGAATGTGTATTAGTGAAGTGACACTAATAATAATTAATGCCGAAGTTGCGATATTTCCGTGTACAGCGAAACCCCGTTTGCTGGTCCCATCCATCACACCCCTCGGTCCCGCTTATTGCGCAGAATCATTTCACAGATTAATTTTTTCTATTTTATTTTGCATACACCCCTCTCCCCATCCCCCTCTCCTACGCCCCACTCTAATTCGCACAAGCTGTGTCCCTTACGCTTTATACTTATAAATAATTCCGGTGAACAGTGGCGGCACGTCGAGGGGGTAAATACAGATCGGCCGGAAAGCGTTCGGGTTGGTACAGCTCCAACGTCGGAAAACCTGTTATTTTTAACTAAAAATAACCCGTCATCAATGACGGGAAAATAAAAGTTTTTATAACTGAATTTATTTAAAATATCAATTTATAAGTATTTAATATATTGGTGTGATGTCGATAAAAATTATTGAATTAAAGTGAATGACGTGAGTAGAAGTTACTAGATTTGAGTTTGTGACAGAATTTAATCCAAATGTTTTATGTAAGATATATGAAAATAAAATAAAACTCAAGATGCATTTCGCTTTGTAAGATCTTTATCAAAATGTTGAATAAAAGCAAAAATAATTTTATTTTCGATAAAGTAATAATATTTTCGACAAAGTAATGATATTTTGAACAGTGTGTAGGAAAAATGTTCCAAACTTCCATAAACTCCCGCCCTCTTGACTGTGCTTCTCCACTTTTCTCGGTATCCTGCAGACCTTAGGGCCATCACCAGAGAAGTGTGTTACCTATTTCACTTGGTCGGTCTAATGGGATCATCCTCTTACATGTAACACAGCAAAATTCTCCAAGATATCATGTCTTCTCAAAACAATTGAAGGATTCGTCGATAGTCTGTACTTGATGTTCAGTGTCTGCAGAATGGAGACATTCATACGTCTCGCAATCGATGGTATGCGCGTGTGTCTCCAGCACCACATCTCAAAGCCATCAATCCTATCACTATAATATATAAAAATGTAGAATGGTAAGTGAATGAAAACAAACGCTTGTAAACAGAATACGCTGTTGTCGTACTTAATTAAAAAGTGACAATTAAATAACGTCCCAGGATGGGTAGTAAAATAGCGAGTGGTGCCGCGTTTGTCTGCAAAGTATTCGCATATTAATTAACTGCAGGAGAAATTATACCGATTAATTAGTCGCACACGGAGTGTCGACGGTGCCAGAAAACTTTTAAAGAAGTGAAATAAGACGAAGTTTACAATTTTCCGTAAAATATTGTTATTATTTTGTAAATCTTGAAGTAACGCGGGAATGACACTCGCGCAAGCAAAAGTCGGACGAAACAAAACGGCGCCATTCCGGGGGGGCCGTGAATCATTCTCAGGGTAATTTGATTACTTTTGTGTAGCCACCCCCCACCGGCCACCCCACGCAGCCGCGCCACTGGCAACCGACTTTATACGGCCGCTTGTATTAAGGTGAGGCGTTCTTATATACAAAGCCGCGAAAGTACCAGAAATGATATTCATTCATATAATAATAAATAACCTAATAAAAAGAGAAAATTATAATATTTTTAATGTGACGGGAATTTAATTTATGTAACTTTTATTAGCCCGTCAAAAATGACGAGAAATTAGTTTATAAAATTAAACACAATAGTAAAATATATATTATTATTAATGTCTGAGATAAGTAATGCGTTTTTAGGGTTAGTTTACATATACATTATTTGTAAATAAATTACTGTTAAGTTGCTATGCAAGACACATTTGTATAACATTTGTATAATCTGGCATATTAATATTTAATTTAATTTAATAATATTTTAACCAGATTCATGGTCCTTTCATAACGAAAGAGCGTTGGTTGCATCTGTTAATGTTTACACATTTTTAAAATTATTTTTTGATCTCGACTTTCGTTCCGTCCGTATCGCTCTATGGAGCACCCCACAGAAAGTAATGTACCTGGGGTAGGTATCTTTATTTAATATAAATGTTTTCCCACCCTATTTTCATTCGGGGAGTTTCGAAAAAACTTTTAATGTTGAAACTGACAGGAATTCAAACAGCCTTTTCTAATTCGATGAGAATTTTTAACGAACAAGCTTTCTCTACGTGATTTAAAATAATTGAAAATGAATAACCTCTTTTTTCATGTTCCTGAAAATTTAATAAATATGGCCTAAATTTGAGTGCTTAATATTTTTACATCTAGTATGCAAGACGTTAGAAAACATTAAACATATATTAAATTACATCAATTACAACTAGGTAAAGAGATTAAAAATACAACAGTAATCTGTTTATAATTAAACACATGAAAAATGATCAGTTATTATACTTAGATACTACGTATTGTGCTCTTAACCTAGGAACAGAATCAAGACTAGTTGTTTCCTTCACATTTGTTGGCAGTTCACTGAATAAGTTGAAACTTTTATATAAAAATACAAACTATTTTGTGTTTGATTTATTTGTGAAAGTCTAAAATCCCATCGACTTATCGTAGGATAAGTTTGGATCAAATTATGCCGATGATATGGTTATACTAGCGCCATCTATAAAAGAGATAAGAAATCTTTTATAGATATTTAAAACATATGCCAGTGAACATAATATTTTATACAATGCCAGCAAATCGGTCATAATGGCGATCAAATATGGAAAAGCGCCAGATAATATCCCTCTCGGGTGGCTGGACAGCGTTCAAAATAAGGTCAAATACCTTGGCCATATATCCAATGAAGATGAACAAGACGATGATGACATGGAACGGCAGAAGAGACAGTTGAGCGTTCGTGCAAATATGCTGTCACGGCGTTTCAACCGATGCAGTAAGGAGGTGAAGAGGATCCTGTTTAAACCGTTCTTCACCAGCATGTATACCTGCGAGCTCTGGTCGAAATACAAGCAAGTGACGTACAACCGTCTCCGAATTCAGTACAACAACTCATACAGAATACTGTTCGGATTGGCGCGTTATTGTAGTGCATCTACAATGTTTGCCAATGGAAGTATACACGGATTCGTTCCGCTTCTGAGACATCGTGACCAGAGAATAGCCACAGATACAATAATGATCGTGACTGAAGTATTTATATTTATATATGAAGTGTGAACTTTTTATTTGTTTACATATTTTTTTGATTTTCTTTTCATAACGTAAATAATATTTCGTAACTGAAACGGGTCTTTATAAAAAAAACCCCGTTCACGCTGGAATAAATGCATTATTATTATTATTAATATATGATGGCAATAATCGATTTTTAATTTTGTATATAGATTTAGGAATCTTACCTACCAGACTTAAAAATGTATGAATGTATGTACTTACGAAATTAGAAGGTTGTGATACGAATAGCATTCTGCTCACAGGGGTGGAATGTTATTTGACTAATAGAGTCGGTTTCAGGGTAAGCATATCGACGAATCTGTTACTGATTATTGCGATGACATACGGTAACGCTAGTAGAGGTAAATAGTTGGATCGAAGACAATAGAATTTGTTTTTCCTACAATTAAAAATAAACTACCTGGGTCTTTGCAAAAGAGCACGCTCTCTCCCAATTTAGAAAAAATTATTAAAAAATAGCTTATCGATAATGACGTGTCTTACCTGTAAGAATAATGTAAATTGTTTAAATGGTGACTGATTAATTGTTATGTTTTTTGAGTTTATTAAATGTAACAAATTGATATATATGCAGACAAACGCCTATCAAGACGTTTTGAAAAAAATTAATTTCTTCATAACAGACAATACAAATGGCAAATTGTATGTTTATGCATCAATATTGTAAAAAATGTGAATTTTATAACGTGACAAATTTGATGAGATAATATTGCAGGCACAGATGTAAGTAAGGGGTGAGTCGGGGTAAGTATATCTATGAGGGAAGTGCATTTAAGTCTCCTTATTACGTTTGAAATCGGATTCCAGTGCCGCAATCTATTAAGAAATGTTATAAATCAACATTTGAAGAGACAGTCCAGAGATGGTGCTTGTAATACTATTTCAAATCATGACAATTGTTTGATGTCAACTTGTGAGTTGTGTATGCCTTGTACTACAATATAATCGCTTAGGGTTTATTGCGAAAGGTTTATTTTTTTATTGGTTTACGACATTGCTGTCTTACCCGCTTAAAAAAGAAAAAAAAAAAGTAAATTTACGATATAATTATAACTTTTAATCTGTCAAATAAAATTATGAGTATATATTTAATATTATAAATACATAATTCAACAATAAATTTGGTCGAAACGATTTTTACTATGCACACGACTCACTTTGGTAGGTGATCCCGTCTTAGAGGGAAGGTTGTTCACACCACCCCTGCTAATATACTTTTTTGGCCACCCCTCCCCACATCGTGTACAGATTATTGTGTTTTATTTTGGGCCCTTCAAATATTAGATTTTTTTGCAGCTTCAGGCGGTGTTCTTTTGTTTTGTGGAAATATTTTAAAATATTCACTAACAACGTTCTTATGTACAGCACGATGAAGATCTTCTATAAAATGCCAGATGATAAAATATATATATTTTTACATGCGTATGCACTATATTAAGAATAAATAAATAATATATTATATATAGCTCGACCCGTAAACTTTCCATAAAATAATACTCATTTTTTGTAATACAATTTTGTGACATAAAAAAACCATATTCTTTTGATTATTTTTATTTCGCTAACGTTATATAAAATGTTCGGACAGAATAAAGCGCGGTTTAAAAAAATATAACAACATTATTAATTTCACACGTACAGTATATTATGTATTGTACGTTGGGCGGGTTGTGGGCACATACCCTCCAGCTGATAGTCTGGCGTTGAGGACGCCCTCTTCGCTTTCCACTCGATGTATCCTTCAAACCTCCGCAGTACAATTGAGTTTCCCCGCTCTGTGATTGGCCGAGCGGCCCGCGGGGGTGGGTAGAGAAAAATGGCGTTTCATTCTTGCGCGGGTGGCGGAGGGCGGCCCGGGGGAGGGGGGTGAGTCACTGTAAATTGAAACAGTGTTAAATTACTCGAGTAGCGTATCTGTATTTCTGCTCCCCGGGAAGGAGCGATTGTCAAAGTGTCGCACGCGTTGTATTTAATTGTTTTTATTTTTCGGAATAGGGTTTGCCAAAAATGATTGCAAACTTACTTACGTGTCTGCTTTTTAAATATGAAGTACAGTTGAAAATAATATCTTTTTTTTTTCTCGTGTTTTTCTGTTCACCGGACGTCAGCTATCATCAGCTTCTTTCTGAGCGCCGATTTCCAGCAATCTTTTCCCGCATTACAAGGTGTAAGGTCTGATACTTCTCTGGATATCTCATCTAATGCCCAAGATATCGAAGTTCTCTGATTTTTATTATTTTAAATGCTTCTATTTATTTAATAATTCAAACCATAACATGTTCTTCTGTAGATCCAGTGGCTTAGTGAGGCCTGACACTTCTTTTGACACGGAACACGCAGGGTGAATATTATGTTCCAGGCCGATTTTATTTGACTGTCATTTTAATTTTAGCAAACAATCGTCAGTTCGCATTTAATAATCATTGAGAATAATTGATTACAATTTATTGTGGAGTATCTAACGCCGCAACAACGTGTTAAAGTTATTAAAACATTTTATCTAAATAATAATGGCAATGCTGTAACTGTTAATGATGATCGCTATCGTCACACGTTGGAAAACTTCTCGGTGGAAATTGGGTCGATTGGGCCTGCAACACACGTGGTTTCAACAGAACAGTGCTAAATCATACAGTGGAAAGGAAAAATCTACGACAGTAAGTCAATAACAACTCCGAAGCTGCAGGACAATGAATTCGAATGAAATTGCTGAAATTGTTGAAATTGCTGAAATAAGACGCGGAATGTGCGAGAACGTTATGAAAAATGTGGTTGAAAGAGCAACCATTTGTGCCGCTACTAGAAGCGGCCACCTGCCCAATATCGTATTCCATACATAATTGTAATAAACCAAATGATCGATAAATAAGAACACAATTAAAAAATGGTGTTTCACCCTGAACATTCACCCTGTTCTTTTCAATTACATTATTACAAATATTGTGATAAAAATATTCCGCATAAAATTTTGTATTACAAATATTGTGCAGTAGATAGATATTAAAAGAATTCAAAAAAATATACAGAACCGGAGCATTTCACAAAACGTGAAGTCATTACAGGGAATTTTTTGTTAAGAATCGGATCATCTGGTATCCCATTCTTTCAACCATTGATCACATGCACTTAGAGACAGATGAAATATGTGAATATACTCTTTCTTACAGGGTTTCTTCTGCTGGCAAATTAGACTTGAATAATGTGATATATGATCTAGTACTTTTCTGGATGTCTCATTATGTGACGAAAATATTGAAATTTAGGTGTTTTTATTGTTTCATGTTTTCATTTCTTCCATTGTTATTTGTAACCTTATCAAAATAGCTTAGCCTTCCTTTGTTAACCTTTCATTTTGATTTGTAACCCTATCAAAATAGCTTATTTTATGTTACAATGTTCAAAATCGTTCTCAAAACGCGCGCGAATGGTATACGTAATTTAAATAATCATCCACCTATAGTACAGCAACATTCATCATCACTATAGCTGGATGTAGGCCTCCCCCTGTTCTCTCTGTTTTTAGTTTTCCTTATCCATCTGTTGTCCGTTACTGTTTTGATGGCAAGTTTGCGGACAGCCAACACATCTTCTATCAGTGCGAATCCCCCAATCCAGAATCTTCTTTATGCACCGTTCATCATTTCTTCGACAAATATGTTCTACCCATTGAGCTTGCAGACAGGGACTCCAATTCGAATAAATTATTCGTTCAAATTGTTCGTTATATAAATATTATAATTTAAAAATATGTAAATATTTTACTGGAAGCGTATTTCAGTAACGCAGGTAGTCTAGATTATCCGCAGAAATATTTATGACAGTCCATTAAGCCATATTCCAGACTATTATTTGAGGACGCGTATTATATTATTTCCGTTTTGATGTTTCGACGCACATTTGTCTGTTGCAAAACAAAAATGGTGTGTGTGAGGCTTTAAATCAGTTACCGAGGAAGGGTTGACTCGTCTGCGTCTATGAGAAAGGTTTTTAATTGTGCACCCTCTACGCAATTAAGATCGCAGATATTATAATTTTGATAATAATTGTTTTATTTGGATATACTTGTATGTTATTAGAAATAGACTTTTTGGTTGCTTTTTATAATATATATTTTTTTATGTACCTGCATTCATTATTCAAACTATTTTTTTAAATTCTTCATAACTGTACGAATATGTTCGAATATTTTATCTTGTATTATTCGATATTCGAATAACAACAAATAGTAACAAATATTTGGAAATTCAACATGGAAGATTTTTACACTCGATCTCTTAGGGATATTTCATTGCAACTCATAGCTTTTTTTAATGTAAAAATGCTGATATTTTAAATAATCAGTTTGCACATAATTATACATATTTTTTTATAACATTTTTTTCTATTATCATATTTATAATTGTAAATCTGTAATGTTGCCGTAATGTCAGTTGGGCAGCATTTAGAAAACTAGAGAACGTCCTCAAAAGCAAAATACCGTAATCTGCAGCCAGTGCGTGCCGTCAATACTTGCATACGAACCCGACATGTGGACCTTTACCGTCAAAATTATACACAAATGAAGTCACTCCCGCTACTCCTCTTAGATCCTCCGATTCTCTCAGTCCGTATCCAAAGTTTGACTATAAATAAAAATATTAATGTTGAAAAAGTAAATACAAAATAACTTATTAACGTATATTAAAATCAGACATATTTTTATTTACATATCTTAAGATGTCATAGGAAACGATCGTATAATCGGCGACGGCACCGGCGTTACGCACAGGCGGAGCAGGCCGCCTGCCTGTGGCGGCCAAATCAAAGGGGCTGCCGAAAAAATATAAAAATTGTAAAATAAAATCCCATGTTGCAAAACGATAATAGATAGTATATAATAAAAATAATCCAGGTATAAACAACTCTAACAAGGTAGTTATTTGTAATCAACACTAGTGTCCAGAACGTCTTTTAGTAAAAAGCCGCCCTTGGGTAAGTTTAAAAATGATAACCTAAAAATATACCGTCTCTAACGTGTGTGGCACACGGGCGGCCGATTTAGGGGCGGACAATTTATGGGGATGGGTTTACAAAAATTGAAAACATTATCTTCACTTAAGTTATTAGGGCGGAAAAAAAACAATCTTGCCTGTAGCGATTAAAAGTCTGACGCTGGCGCTGACCAGCGGTGTTTTTGTGGTGAATAATGAAATAATCCAGTACTATGCATTCTCCCATTAATCTACATTAGAAATTGTTATGTGTTTGATGGAAAATTGTCTTTATGATCGTATATCCTCTGACCTGATTCAGTATAGACCCCTCTTAAAACAGCCTCACCTTCATTGGTGAATCAAAAAACAAAAGACAAAGACAAAGGTATCCACCGTCCCACGCCTCGATGATCTGTTTTAAAATTTCGAAACTGCTGAACCAAAAAAAAAAAGTTTTTCTTCTGTCGGCAAAGATAAAATGACGTTTGGTGTTGTTGCGTTCAAAGGTGGCAATTTAAATTAGCCGTCGCAAATATGGCGACTCTTTGTAGTTAATTATTATAAAGTTTCAATAACATATAATTGTATCCCAGCCGACGATCGTGATTCAGGGGACCTTGCAGCAAACTTATGGACCTAAGAGTTTATTGAAAAACGTGCTGACATTATATCTACGGTATGCTTGGATTAATATAGTGTGCTAGTGGGATGAATTTAATATATATCGGTGGTGGACCTAGGTTGTGCTTCGCTGGGGAAGAAATACAATTTTGTTAAAAGTACACCTGTGGAAGTTACAAAAAATATAAATAATGTTCTAGAAAAGTATTACAACAGCACGTTTATACTGTAATACAACGTAAACTTTGATTTTTTTTGCAACACGTCAGTCGCGAAGACTTATATTCAGAACATTACGCGACGCGAGCGAGATAAGTATTGCGTCCAGTAAGCATATGTTTGGGATAGATTTTACGAAAAATTATCTAAAACACATGCACAGCTTTATTGATTATTTTGGCACTGGTTCTAGTTAATACATTATCATGTCAACTTCAAATTTTTTCCTTGAGTACTAAAACGAACAAACTTAATATATTAAATAAATATGTAATTTAGATTTACTTCACTGAAATTAATTAATTAACTGCACAGCGTTCATTTTTCATATTTACCATATATGTTAAATAAAATGCATTGGAATTTCTGGCGCCATTTACAGGTTCTAATCAAAGGTATTAGAGAATACTTTCAACAGGAAAAGTAGATGTCTCACTAAAAAATAAGATATGTAGATCAAAATGTGACGACCAATGAACAGGGTTACGATGGCGTACTTGGTAAAGAAGAGGCAATTGAAAGTATCGAGTTCGAGTCAGAGTGATGTAATTTTTTTTATATATACAATTTATTTAAATTGAAGAACCGTTGGATGTCCGGTGTTTACAATTTAATGCGGCGAGACAGAACGCTTCGGAGAAATCTTCAGGTGTAGAGCGCCCGGGGAGTCGGAAATTAAATAATCCCCCCGCGCCCCAACCCCCGCAGTAAATCTTTTCAAGATGGCGGCCGGAAGGGGGTGATGGAGGAGGGGTGGGGGGGGGCTTCACCCACCCACTTAACTTCAACGGCCTGCAGCGCGCCACCGAAACGCGGATTAAAATAAGAAAATAATATTTTGCCCCATTACTATGTCGACGGAATGAGACACGATGAGATAAATTACAGTTTTTAATCTGGACATCGGCGTGAGATTGGTTGAACTCGAATAGATACGAAAACTTTTGATGTGATGGCGACACTTAACACGTGCGCAAAAACGTCACCTAACGTACCGTAGATACCGATGACTATTTATTCTGAAAGTTAGATAGACAAAACAGAAAGATTATTTATTTATTTAATACCATCAACGCTCTTGTCGGTTTGTGTTGTCTCGTTCGAGTTTGTATAGTTGAAATAATTAAATTACAAACGTTTATTCTATTTTAACCCAACTGACGAACGGAACATCGATGGTCAAGGTCAGGCGCGAGACGGCAAATTTTTGAGATACAAGCTAAACAAAATACAATTGAAATGAGTCTTGTTGGACATGGTTACGAATACCTACATTAATTATTGTTTTTAATTTTTTTTTTTTTTTTTTGTAATTAATAACTAGACCCACACGTTTGTCTGCAGGTACATTCATATCAATTTTATTAAATTTTATATAATCACAACATAACAACTAATCAGTGTCACAATTTAAATAATTCATTTTATTTATTAGGTTATTATCGATAAGCCACTTTTTTACCATTTCAAATTGAGAGAAAGCGCACGCTTTTGTAAATAATAATAATGCGTTTATTCCAGCGTGATCGGTTTTTTTTATTTATGAAGACCCAATTCGCCATACAGATAATACATTTAAGTTTTAAAATATTATTTATGTTATGAAAAGAAAAGCTAATAAATATATATAAATAAATAAAATAAAAAGTTAACACAGAAATCTAGGTAGTTTATTTTTTAATGTAGGAACAACAAATTCTAAAGTCGTTGATCCATTCTTATTGGTGATTTTGAGAATTTTGGGAATGTGTAGCAATCTAATACCTACATAATAATCATATAATATCTACGTAATACTACGCAATCTCTCAATCAATCATAGAGTATGGTATAATTTCTTGGGGTGGAGCGACTATGTCTGCAATTAATCAAATAATAACAGCTCAGAAAATTACTTTAAAAGTTTTCCACAAAATCCCAATCACAACGAGCACTGACGAAATTTTTAATAAATTCGATATCTTTGATATAAGACAAATATACGCTAATACTACTCTTAAATACATATATAAACACAAACAGACACATTTTAAAACAACTCAAAATATAATTTCCACACGGACAAATACAAATAATCTACAAACCCCAAGAGCACATACAACATATGGCCAAAGAAACTACAAATATTTTGGACCTAAACTATTTAACAGAATGCTGAAAGATGTTAACCAATTGAATTGTTCCAAGAACATCTATATATTAAAACTTGGATTCGTAATATGGATAGAGCCAGTATCGGTGCACTGACCCAAAGATATTGACTCATACCTTTATTAATTATTGCTACAAAGTGATCCAAAAATTAAATCCACTTTAAAATTGTTCTTCATATACACCTATTTATTATATAGTAATAAATGTAATTCTATCTACTACTTGTAATACTAATTCATTATATCATTGCTTGTAAACTATGCCCGTCTCGACACAGAATTTCTCTTGTGAAACGGGCACAGTCCAAACATATTTTTTACATTATATTACATAGTTACAAATAAATAAATATTTATATTAAATTTTACTGGAAACCGCATATTGATAATATATGTAAGAAACTGAGATCCATGTTAAGTGCGTTTTATATGTTAGGCTTATACACCTCTCGGGCCACACTGTACTTTGCGATGGTCGACTCGGTTATCAGTTATGGAGTGAGTAGCTATGGACTAACTTATATTTTAGAATCATTAGAAATAAATAAAGCGGGTAAAATTAACCATAATATTATAGAAAAACCAACTACATTAACCATAAGTCCTATTATAAAAGTTGGATCCTCGACTTCTGGAACTGTTTGTTACAGGGGTGGTTATTCTCTCGGCAGTTCCTCTCGACAATTTGAATGCGGTTTAGATTAATTTTTAAGCTAATGTTAATAACTCCTTTATACTAGCTTTCAGGGGTATTTAGGTGGCATTTATTAAGAAACAGTAGGTAATTATTTTGTTATTAACTTTTACTATGTATGTCTTACATAGTAAAAGTTAATAACAAAACATTTGGTTAAAGTTGAAAGCATATTGAGACATTGATTAGTCACATATAAAAATAAATAAAAAATACCAATTAACAAAGTGTAATTATAGTTACAAGAGGGAGATGTTCCAGTCAAGGCTGCCACAAAATTTGTATCATAGAAACGCTCCTTGAAGGGAGATTTAGACAGAACAGAAGATTTTGAGTTTCGCTCAGCACGATTACGACCTAAAATAAAATATAAATATATAAATCATTTTGAAATATTATTTACATACAGATGTTGGGGACCCCGTCAGAATTTTTTTTCTCTCTCTTTCATTTTACCTTCCTAGCATTACCCAGCGGGTCATCCATGTCATGATAAAATTCCTAAAAAATCCAAAGTTTCCATCGTTGCGTAGTAAGTCGTCGTTCCTTACCAGTCCATTAGTTGCTGTACTGACCAAGTGAAGACTGCATCAGGCAATACTCTTGCGAGATAGAGGAGTACCGTCAGAAGGTTCATCTAGAGACTCCACAATTTGGAACACGGAGAAGAAATTAAACAGTAAAACAACCCACTTTTTTTGATGCGATTATTAGTAATGTGCTCAAAATCACAAACCGTGAGTCAATCACTGATATCTTTGAGTCACACTCACTAATAGTGATTGAATATCTGGGAATATCGTGATTTGTGAATTTTTTTTTTTTTTTTGGTAAAAATTCTATTGATTCAATTGAATCAGCGCATTAAAGCCATCTATTGAAATCTGTATTTGTTGGTCATATTTATGCTAGCTTGTTGGTAATTTAATTTTTTTTACATTTTATAGGTATGTCTATGTATTTATGTGCAATAATTTTCTACCAATTTTTTATGCTAGAATATGTCTTTTACGCAAATTAATTTTTAAAAAATATAAATAAATACGTTCAAAATTATGTTTTATAAAATTTATTTGGTGTATTGTGATATCAGAAACTGTGATCACAGTCACAGTTTTCAATCACTGATATTATCAAATACCGTTCATAATCACAAGTCAAGAGTAGCATTTTTTTTCATCACTAGCGATTATCGTATCTCCGTGGTTCACGTTCCAAGATCACTGTTGGCGTTCACGTGGGTCGTTGTCGTGCACCAGCATTTCTCAGCGTAGCTTGATTATGCTTGAGGGTTCAGCTGCACTGATCGTTGCTCGGAACGACTCACAGTAGTAGGCTATTTTAATAAACTACTATGTACATATATTACATCAATATCGGCTGACTTTACATTTAAAAAAAGTTTCTATCTTAGATATTTTGTTCATCTGGTATCAAATGTCAATCATGACATTTTCGAAATTATATTCTTAATGGCAATTATTTGACAGATCATATTCATCTGCGTACTTTGTTTTGATAATTGTTGATTAATTTTTTTATCATGAATATATTTTCCCAAAACATAAAATTTATGGACTCATGTGGTCCACGAGTTAGCCTTATAACATCTAGATATTTAAAAAAAAATATCCTTAATCTGCCATCAATTTTTTATTTCGTAAAATATAAGAATTAAAAAATTCATAAAGGGAAATGTATATCAATTCGTGTAGATTGGTAAGGTCAAATTAGTTAATAATAATTGCTTTGTCATTAGCGGAGTACGACCTTTATTTCGGTAACTTAACGGACTAAATCTACCCGGCAGTTAGGCGTGTATAAGGGAAGTACACTTACACAGGTCCTAGATATACAAAAATCATCATTTAAATAACCCTTAAATTTCCGCCTCCGTTTAACCCCCTTCCGCCCGATTAGCCCGGCTTAACCCCTTTTAATGTGAAGGGACGGTGTTCAATGGTTAACTATACTGGGGTTGTTTCCAGGCGGCAAGGGCTGCTCCGGGGGAGGCTTCCTGGCGATTACTTTCATGAGAGGTAGTTTGTAATCAGCGGTCATTACTTTATGCGTCGTGACGGGGTTGAAACAATATGAATTTGGGGAAAATTCGTTTATAATGAGAACCGACGCCCCATTTTTCATGTCAGGAAATTTAGGGTTCGATTTTACCCCGTATTCAATTATTTATGATTTATTTACAATCGCACCGTGTTTTTACAGGGATGAGCGAAACGATGGAAAGAAACATTTTCCCGTCTTGTTTTTAAACTTTTAATTTTAATTGTATATAAATTTTTACAACAATATTACACACATTTCTCACTTAGACTAGGTCTGATCTAGGGAAACCACATGGCATTTTAAAATATTTTATGTTGTTTAAAAAACACAGTAAAGATAGATAGGTAAATAAATACATATAAATTTAAATAGAAACAGCAAAAAAATATATAATAGTATTAATATATAATAACCCACAGGTACTAAACTATGATATTATAAATATTAGTCAACTTGACGAAAACAAAAATAAGTTTAGATAAAACTCTTGTTAGACTCCATTGGATTTAAGACATTTAGATAAATTTACTTATTAGCCTATCTTTTTAGGCTCATGCCAAGAGATTTTTGCGGAGAGCAAATTGTCAGTTTTATATTTCGAAAGTATCCATTCTTCATAAAATACTCATTAAAGAAAGGATCTCATTACATGCAAGAAATGATTTTTTTCTTTCTTTGGGTATGTTCCTAGAAGAGCTATTGGTGATCAAGAGAGATATACAAGGACGGTGGGTGAAATGTGGTTCACTACACGTCACACCAAATAAGGTTCGGCTAAATCTTGACAATTTTTTTTTTTTTTTTTTCAATTATAAAGTCTTTCTGTAGTTAAGTGTTAGCTTCTTTCGATATGTGGATATATTTTGTTCTCAAGGTACATTTTTTCAACAAACAGTAAACAATGAAGTCTATTGTCAGAAATTCAAAAATTAAACACTGTAATACTTAAACTCTTTAGGTGGATAGAGATTTATTTAAAATTACTGCAGGTAATATTTCTGATACGAATATAACGTAAGTAGGCTGCTGTTTTAAGCGGTCTAGTGGTCGGGGGTTCGAGCATTTAGCTATGTTTGAAAATAGCTAGAATATTGATGTTACGCGTACCTATTACGTGTACGCATCTGTTTTTTTTTTACAAAAAAAAATAAATAAAAAATCTGTTTGTTTTTAAGTATTTATATTTTTAAATAGAGATTTGTGCACAGAATACGTATCACATCAAAATACTAACTAAAAACACAGTTTACTATCATTAATTTATTTTATTAGAACGTTTTTAATACTGACGCATCATATTCAGTAATAGTACTAATACTAAATTTAAAACTAAAGGACTACGTGTTACTTAGAGTTGCGGAGTGGAGAGGCGGGGAGTGGTTGGTTATATTTGGGTGGGTGTAGGGGCATGGTCAACAAGCGCAGGAGAGGGACATTTTTGTTACAATTAATCGTTAAGTTTTCTAAAATATCTACTTTATTTCTTTTTTAAATTTAGTATTAGTAATATTACTGAAGGTGTATATATAATTTATAATATAATTTAATAATCTCAAGATTGGAAATGTGAAACATCTTCGAGTTTATTGATTGCGTCTCTTGCGTGGATCGCACATGAAATGCCTAACTACATCAGTTTGTGTTGGACGGCGGTTAACACTAATAGCCCCGGCCGTATAAACGGAGGAGGCATCTAATAGGGCGTCACGTGATACAATCGTTACCGGCCGGCCAATAGGCGGCCGTGCCTTAATGGGTTAGCGTACACTCGGCCATTAAAGGGTCATTATTGCGGCATTATATTTCTGTAATGTGTATAAATATATATGTAATTCTTTGTTGTATAAGAACATGTAATATGTATCTACTTATCTAATACAAGTAACGCTCGTGTGGGTGGTAACGTGACTACATTCTGTATGCACACACATAGTAAATACATTCCAGAGTGGGAGAAATGACTAACGTAGATATTTAAATTTCCTTAATTCTATTATGCTACAAATGCCGGTACCAGGGGCGGCACGAGGCGCCTCTTTTAAGTAAGTACCGTTGCCAGATATTCCCGGTGTAGCGCTGCGGTTGCGACGTTGCGCAATGGTTTCCTTCATCTGTTGACTCACCACATGCAGCGTTAGAGACATTCACATAGTGTGGCCAAATTGTAGTGAGTAGTTGAAATGTTCAAGACAATAGATCATGAAAGCAGCTGACATTCATCGCCTTGGAAATTTTGGACACACTGATACAACTTTATTATTAGAAGAACACAAAATTCAATAAAAATGAATTGATAATTCTGGCGTCTGCCAAGTATTTGAGATTATGTAAAAGTAAGATAGATGGCTCTTTCAAATAATGGAACGATTAAATGTATTAATATCAAAAAGGTAACATATAGGTTCGAAAGTTTGTCGCTAAAAATATTGCAGCTGTAGCATAGTTGGATAAAGCACCTTCCTCGGTTAAGGAAGAGATCCACGTTCGAATCCCGGTGGTGCAACAACAATATTTTTCGATAAAATTGATTTTATAGGTATATTTTTCTAATTAATTCATATTTAGTACTAATTTAATTCACAAAAATATTGTCATGGATATATGTGATAGTTTGACCTTAACATATTTTAATAAGGTAAATTTTCAAGTGTGCCAAATGAGAGTAATTTCAGGTCGCATATTCGAATTTGGTCCCGAGTTTAAGTTTCCTGTTAGCAGCTCCATTGTTAGCGATTTTTTTTCTTATTTCTGTGATATATTTACTTTGGTTTAAATATTTTAAATGTTATTTATTTAACTGTTAACTCTGTGGAAAGACAGCGTTCGTACGTCCTGACGAAGATACAGTAGTATCGAAAACAATCGACATTAAAATAATCAACAGGGTTAATACTAAGTGAATTATTTAATAAAATTGTCATCTTTCTTTTATTAAATACGCAATCCACCCTTCAAGAGTGATTTGTGCCATTAATCATGTTAAAACTATATTTTATATAAAAAATTACAATAATATTATAGAGTAGGAAATATTATATTACAAGTCAATACCGTTGTCGTTCAAAAAATTTGCTATTATATAGATTAAATGTGGTGAGTTAAGGGAAAGAAGATGACACAAGTTAACCGGGAGTTGAAAATTACCATTGACGAGATTACTGTAAAAAAACCTGCAATCTTTGTGGTTAAAATTCATTATTTTTATTTTCAACTTTGTTTTATTAACCACTTATTGTGTAAAAATACATCTACCGGTTTCGGAAAATATCATTTTCTTCTTCAGGATGTCAATAACTAATGAAAACCATACGTTTTTATTTCTTTAACAGAATCTATTTAAAAAAATAATAATTACTTTATCTATTTTCGTGCATTGATAAAGAAATAAAATTTAAAAAAAATGTTTTTCTACATTTAACGCCAACTTGTTTCAGAACGCCCGTTCCATCATTAAATTGAGTTTTATACGGTCTTCATACGGTACAACAATATTTGATTTATATCCGGCATAAATAATGTTAGATATGAGCATTGCTAAAACACATCTCGGTAAAATTATAATAATAATATACAGTTTAACTAAACTGGACAATGGTGCAATTCAATTAGAATGACAATAGTATAATTAAAATCGATTAAATTAAAATTATTTTTGGTCAATGAGAGCACATTTGACA
Source organism: Eubasilissa splendida (assembly GCA_031772225.1). Classification (NCBI taxonomy): domain Eukaryota; kingdom Metazoa; phylum Arthropoda; class Insecta; order Trichoptera; family Phryganeidae; genus Eubasilissa; species Eubasilissa splendida. Next base: position 9,888,771 of record CM062866.1, on the reverse strand, counting down.
AGTTCACATTTATTTTGAAGTGTCCACACTGCGCGTTGTACCCGGAAATAATTAATATGTTTTATTTATTTATTCCGTAAAAAAAAGCTATTATTTTAATATACTACATTACGACGGAAGTAATAGTTTTTGTGATTTTAATTAATTTAAGAAATCAACGGAAAAAATAAATAAATACCTATTTACTTAAATGAAAATATACTTATATTGTTGTAAATTAGGTGTGTCGGGGTAAGTGCATCTACGTTTGAAATTGGATTCCAGTGCCGAAATTTATTAAGATTTGTTATAAATCAATATTTGAAGATACAGTCCACAGATGGTGCAAATTCAAACATTAGTTACCATTTCAAATTATGACAGTTGTTTGATGTCAATTTGCGAGTTGTGTATGCTTTTTAAATCTTTCCTATATGTCGATAATCTTTTGTGTTAGGACGCTGATATTAGTTAAGTACCTTTATTTTGACTTATAGTTTGTGGTGTGTGTATTAGTTTAGTGATTATTTCCGCGAATTACGATTTATAATACCCCATACATTTTACAGTGGGGAAAGTTCATCTACTCAGTGGGCGGTGTGGTACCCCATATATTTTTATAAAAATAATTAATCAATTTCAAAAATAATCACTACAATATGTCGCACTTCCCCCATATAAGCAATATTACTAGATATTTTTTTGAACTTGACACGTTTTACCCGTCATTAAGGATCAAAATAACAAATTCGCATTATCATTAAGCAGATCAGTAAAGAGATTTTCATTATTTTAACAATTTGTCAGAAATAATACAACTAGATGTACTCACCCCAAATTAGGGGTAAGTGCATCTATTCCTCCAATTATCATAAAAGGCTTTCAATATCAGCTATCATAAAAGGTTACATTCAGATTTTTAAAGACTTAAATTAGAAAATAGTTAATGATTTTTCTATCAAAGTTTCTAGGTCATAGTGTCATCTTATGAAGTTTGAGAACATTTCAAAGTTTATGTGCAAAGAATGTGCAAAATAGAATGCAACGATGCCAGATGTTTATCCATAAAAAGAATAAATAGTATATAAAGCATGTGGGTGTCATAGTAGACAGACAAAATGGAATGAACAAAATCTGTTCGCCCAGAGTAAGAAAATTTATTTACATATTCATTAGATTGTGAAATATCCTATCATCTAGTATGATTAAAACAAGTCTTTCAAGTCTAACCTCTTACCTGTAGAAAAGGTTCAGAGAAATGTCATCCTTCGAAAACCGTAAATATTTCCAACATCACAACTATTTAAATCTCTAAAGGTTTTCAGTTTAAATAAAATCTTCAAAAAAAAGCACTGCTACAAATTCACAAAGACCATTTCAATTCAACAATTTACACCAAAATAAGTAACCAAATTTAAAACTACTGCTTTTCAACACCATTACGCCTATCAAGATATAAAAAATTTTAATGCCCTGCCATATAAAATTAAAATAGAAAAAATTATAAAGCCTTCAAATCGCAAATCGAACAAATATTAGAAAACTCTGACAGTAATTACAAGTTCTAATTTGATTATGTTTATGTATATGTATTTAATAATTTAATTATATATTTATTATGTATTAAATTATTTTACATTATTTTAAAACTTAAAAACTTCAATATTCCTCAATTCAAACACGAGAATTGATTTCAATTTTGTGTAGAAAAAATAATAAATTATAATTAATTATGTTATGTATATACAATGTATGTTTAAGTGTAAAATAAATTTAAATTAAAAAAAAACTTCTTGAAAAGAGAATTTAAAGAAATATTATTATATCATAATCTTTACTAGATGAAGGCTTTCTCGAGTGTCTCCCACTTTTGAAAAAGATTTGCCAAGTTGCGCGGTATGCCCGTGAATAGCGGCACCCGGCATATTATCTCGATAATAGCTCGAATACAGAATTACACATTAATCTGTCAGCATTTTGTTTTCGATAAGATCGCAAGAACTGAGAATATGAAATGAACGCAAAATAATTGCTAATGAAACTTGACGTCGTTCGTTCCGACGGTGCGCGCCCCGTAAAGTGGCCGCGATGCCAATTATTCTGATTGAACTACAGCACAAAAGGCCATTTATTAATATAAAAAGCAATACGAGAATACAATTTACAAATCCGGGGACGTGAGCGGGAATGGTATTCCGAACCGGGCGGTATAATTGCGTTTTTTAATGCGCCGAATTGTCCGCCATTCGGCTTTAATGCGGGCTGTCGGTCCGCGTAATGGCTTCCGTCCCGTAATGAAAATGTAAAGATGATTGTTGGAAATTGCCCGTTAGACAATGGCTACGTGTCATTCGGAATCATGGAGAAAAATCTAATTAAATGATAACGACATCCAGCCGGCCGGCCAATGGGGGGCTCCGGTCGGCCGGCCATTTTGGAAAATTTGACAGGAGCGAATTTGAGTGAGAAGAAAACTCAATCCTTGCGATATTTTATGAGGTTATGTATAGTTTAACGTTGATTGACTTCATTTGAATTTTAAAATTGTTAGGGAACCTTTTATAAGTACCCTAGACATAAATATAGATTGGAAAACTAATCATTTATCATATTATACTCGTATTATCTAGATTCATAGCATACAAATTATACCTAATATTTGTATGATAAATATTTATTTAATTTTTAACATAGTGCATACATAAGCACTCCTGTATACCTATGCTCTAATATAAACAAGATTAAAGTCTTTTCTTTTTCTAAATCTTATTTTTTACATATCTGGTCAGTTTCACTTTAAATCTATTCAGTTTCTCCTCCTTTCTTATGTTTTCTGGCATTTCATTAAAAATCTTCATCGTACTGTACATCATCGATTTCTGAGATTTGACCTTCTTCCTGAATGGCAGCCTCAGTCTATCCCTTCCTCTTGTACGATGCTCGTACTCATATTGATTTGCATTAATTTAATTTAATAAATAAATACCATTATATTAAAATATATTTTCTGCTTAAAAATCATCATACTCAGATCTTTCAGCATTGCACTGATCCGAGTATATCTATTATTTCTGAGTATTATTCTCAAAGCTTTATTTTGCAACACTGACAATTATTACATTTCTTTTTCATTAGTCAAAATTAAAAAACAATTTGTTTTCTAATTTCAATTTTTAAATTTCTGACAATGGTCTTGTATGATTTCTACTTGAAAAATGTGCGCACATAATTCGTATATTTCAAAGAAAAATTACATTTTCCTCCAATGTTATGCATCAGTTTCCTTTTAAATTACTCTATGTATGAAGATATTAGAATATTATATATAAGACTGTAGTTTAAACCCCATCCTCAACGGACGCCAAAAGGCGTGGTAGAGAACGTCAACCATACATCTAGTTTGCGTAATTCTTTTGTAGATCCACATTTCAAATGCTTCAATTATCTTATCATATCTTCGGTAAGTATCCATGCTTCCATTGTATAAAATAATACCAATAACACATACCATCTGACCAATCGATCGCATTCTAAGGTTGAGATCTCGACTGCAGAGCATATATTTCATACGAACAAAGGATACACGAGGTTGCTTTAACATAAGGATTCCATCTTTCATTTATATTGCAATCCAGGTATCATTGGTCGCATGTCTTTACAGGGTACCGGGTTCGAAGAACCCCTTGCCCTACCATCGGTAGTATGCCTTTGAGGCCTGATAAATTTTATTATTAGAATTATAAAACAATTAAGTAACACATATGAATTAAATATATTAATTATAAAGATATACATATAAAATCAATTTTATCGAAAAATATTGTTGTTGCGCCACCGGGATTCGAACCTGGATCTCTTTCCTAACCGGGGAAGGTGCTTTATCCAACTAAGCTACAGCGACATTATTTTTAGCGACAATTTTTCGACCCTATATGTTACCTTTTTGATATTAATACATTTAATCGTTCCATCATTTGACAGAGCCATCTACCTTATTTTTACAGAATCTCAAATACCTTTGAGTAAACTGATAGCAGACGCCAGAATTATCAATTCATTTTATTAAATTTTGGACACATTGATACAACTTTTATTATTTTAGGAGAACACATTCTTATTGTGAAGTTGTAATTATTCAGAACATAGGTCTGTGAATGTATATCTTTCTAATTAATATATTTAATTCATATTTAAAATATCGCAGACCGTCTGTTCTGAATAATTACAACTTCACAATAAGAATGTGTTCTCCTAAAATAATTAAGTAACAAGCTGCATTAATAATCAGGTTGCAGGAAACTGCTAGCTGGCGCTGTGCGTTATTCCTCTAAGAGAACGGATTTTGGACGTTTATATCGGCGACGGTGCGTTCAAGTCGTGTTTAGCTAACGAGTTGATGGTGATTTGGGTGCTTCTCGGGTCCGTCGTAAAAACGTTTGGAGATTTGTGTGATGTACTCTTACTCTTGATGGAGTTGTGTAAGCCTTATCCATTTGCATTATGCACTTATTCTGGAAGGTTTGCAGTTTTTTCATGTTCGTGGGAGCCGCGTGGCCCCAGATGGGGGCTGCGTATAGGAGTATAGCAATCCAGCTAAACAAAACTTTTAATCTTCTCCAATTTCGTTCCGGCAAATTAGTAATGGGTGGGCCCATGTGTATTGCGCTGCCAAATCTACCCCTGGTAATGGTGGAGAATCGTGCTTTCGATTTACAAAAGAATTATGCATTTTAAATCGATGTCGGTACGTTAAAAATTACGTAGATATTATTCATTGTATGATGTGAGTCATAAACTTTTATCTCGATCAATATTATGGGCAATGATTACTTAAAATTATTATACTCGGAGAGCAATTTATTTCCGAAAATTCAAATCGTTTTTAGACGGTATACAATTATCAATCGTTATACTCTGCGTCATGCGTACATCGCGGGATTACACATCCAACTAAACTATACTTTGAAAATATCAATATCGATTGTTAATGGACTATTTAAAAATGATTAAATAATATTCTTCGCCGGGTTTAACTTTTCTGAAATATTGTCGTCTCAAGTAACAACTGTTATTCGGTGAACGAGACATATTACTTTTCTGTTACTGTTACGTGATTTGTCTGGTAACGATTTGCGTGAAAGAAAATAGGTATACTTTACGACAATTTTGGTCGGGATAGTTAAGTCCAAATGCCGTCTTTAAGGAAAAAAACAGAATGCGACGATCTAACAAGCTTTTTTTCCTCTTCTTCTTCCTGTGCCGTCTTCAATTGAAAATTGTCGATAAGGGCTTGGCTGTGCAAGGTATATAAGATCACCGGCTTGTTTGTGAAAAAATATTCCGAATATACAGCTTGCGTTCATTTGATAGTTATTATTAATTTTATTAGGAGAACACATTCTTATTGTGAAGTTGTAATTATTCAGAACGCAGCTCTGTGATATTTTAAATATGAATTAAATATATTAATTAGAAAGATATACATATAAAATCAATTTTATCGAAAAATATTGTTGCTGCGCCACCGGGATCTCTTTCCTAACCGGGGAAGGTGCATTATCCAAATAATGGAAAGATTAAATGTATTAATACCAAAAAAGTAACATATAGGTTTGAAAATTGTCGCTAAAAATATTGTCGCTGTAGCATAGTTGGATAATGCACCTTCCCCGGTTAGGAAAGAGATCCAGGTTCGAATCCCGGTGGCGCAACAACAATATTTTTCGATAAAATTGATTTTATATGTATATCTTTCTAATTAATATATATTTAAAATTATTAATTTTCTTGATTTATCATGTATATTAGTACTTCTTCATTAATTTAAGAGATCTTTAGCATACGTCAATACAGCCACATCTTAAATGCTTTCAAGTTATTAAAGATGGCTTCGTTTGACTTCCAGATTTCGACTCCATCATCTTTGTCTTCCCTTATTTGTTTTGCGCCGTTTCCGTACATGCTGATTTCGGTATTCCGGATTCCGCATGTCGCTGTAGTCGTTCCTTTTGTATTTGCAAGACGTGTACAAGCCACCTTAATTGAGATCGGCATTTATGTAGAAGTGGAGGCTTCATGTCAAAGGTCTCCCTTATCTCGGTTTTTTTGCACGATCAGAATACAAGGGGCGCAGCTAATGTCGACAAATTTGAATATCTCGGAGTGGAATTTTCTAGTTACGGGAGATAGGCCACACTGAACACTTGTTTTTAAAGTTTTTTTTACAGAAATACCAACAAAACGCTCATCAGAATAGTACTTACATATTTATGCGTATTACTGACTAAGAATAAGTAAAATTTTGAACCGGTTTTAGAAAATGACGCTACAAGAGTGAACTCTGTTTAAGCGTCTCAAGGTTTATTAAAAAAGAAAGACATCGGTGGTTGAACCAACAGCAATCACTGAAGACATACGAATAACCACTCTATCAGAACCGAGGATATTGGAGGAGTATGGTAAGGCAAAAGTTAAGTTGGAGCGACAGTATCTTCAAAGACATGTCTGTCTTTGAAATCCAGCTCTGAAGAAATTGGCTCATAATAGGGATCAAAGGAGGAACATTGTTTTGAATACCACCACCCAACAGTTGTTGTTGAGCCAATAGTAATGATAGCAAAAAAGCAATAAATTGGTTGTCGGGCCACTTCACGGCCGATTTTTCCGCGGTCAGTGTTTCCGTAGAATCTGTATTTCAATGCGGATCATCAATATTAACAATGCACCATGTAGTGTATTTTGTCCTTATGTCCAGCAAGAAAAAACAAAAAGTTAAATCCACGCTATATATATAATACATATTTACACTTAGAGATATCTATAATTGAGATTCAGAGCACTATTCACATAAGTTTTTGACATCAGTGACATCTATTGTACAATGCGCGGCGAAGATTGTAAATAAATATTAATATTCATTACTGTTTTTTTCCCAATATGTACTAACATGGGGCTGCGCAAAATTATAATAGATGATGACAAGTTCATTCTATTCTTTTGGATATATGGATTCATATGGTCCATTATGGATTCTTACGGAGGGAATGGGACATGAATCAGGGCTGACGAAATGAGTTATCTTAGTTGGTTAATTTTAATTGGATTTTGATCTTGAAAGTGCCGTTCGCGGCGCGACCATTTGCATTTGCTATTAATTTTTGTTGGCGTTTCGTAATTCACCGGGAACCCGTTATAAATAACCGGCGGCCACTTGGGTCGCTCTGCTCGAAATCTCGCAGTTCATCCGTCAAATTGGCGGTATACGAGCAAGAACAAATGGCCTAAAAAGTGGGTAATGATCGTCGAGTGAGCGGCGGAGATGTGATTGCGGCAGTTTACACCTGTCGTCTTAACCTAACCTAACCGCAGCCCATCGCAACGCCGCGCGCTTCGCGGGACCGCAGTCACGACTGGCGATGCGCGGTGTTATGTCACCGCTCACCGGCATTATTTAACTGATGCATCATGAGCCTGAGGAGCGGTTACATCAGCTGTAATATTTTTTTTAATTCAACGATTGCTTCGCAAGAGGGAGTCGTGTGAAATTGCAGTAATAATTATTAGGTGTCACCGATGGGGTTGTGCCCGTCTTCTTTGAAATATTTTTTGTTATCTGAAATACGTTTATTAGATTAGGTTATTTTAGCGTTCAAAATACGGTAAAATACATTTTTTTATTAATATTAAAAATATAATACAATTTCAATAATCAGTGGATATATATATATATATATTTAAACATTTATTTCTTCTCTATGAGAGTAAGACTCGTGTATAGAGAAGGAGTATATTCGAGTTAATTTATGTTTCAGTTAGTCTGTGTACATATTTTTTTAACTTCAGTTACAAATTTATGATAGTCCGTAATTTTTCTAATTGTGATGGGGAGATTGTTAAAAAATTTGATACCTTGATAAATTTATATATATATACATTGGAAATATATTCAATGAAGACAGGTCGATGATGACATAGAACGGCAGATGAGGCAGCGGATCCTGTTTAAATCGTTCTTCACCTGCATGTATACCTGCGAGCTCTGGTCGAAATACAAGCAAGCGACGTATAACCGTCTCCGAATTCAGTACAACAACTCATACAGAATACTGTTCGGATTGGCGCGTTATTGCAGCGCATCTACAATGTTTGCCGAAGGCCGAATACATAGATTCGTTCCGCTTTCGAGACATCGAGTTGCGGGCGTAAAGCTGCGGCTGGAGCTCAGCGCCAACTATCTGGTGCAAGCGGCGCTCTCGTGGAAAACTGGTTCCCTGACTCGAGAATGACAACGACTACAGAATAGCTACAGATACAATAATGGCCCTGACTGAAGTATTTATATATATGTGTGAACTTTTTATTAATTTATATATTTTTTGGTTTTATTTTCATACCATAAATAATATTTCGTAATTTAAATGTATTATATTTATGGCGAATTGGGTCTTTATTAAAAAAAAAACCCGTTCACGCTGGAATAATCGCATTATTATTATTATTATTATTAAGTATGAAATATCCTTAAGTACTAATGGCCCGTGTCCATGAATGAGATTTTTTACTCGAGACAATCTGAGATACGGATTTTGATCACAAGATATTCTTTGGGGACAACTCTCAGCTTTTGTAGTAATAATAATATCGGATAATTTGTAAAAAGTTTCACCTCGAGGGGGCGCTTTACACATCAACTGTTTATAATCCTACATTGTCTTTAAATATATTAATTAGAAAGATATGCATATAAAATCAATTTTATCGAAAAATATTGTTGTTGCGCCACCGGGATTCGAACGTGGATCTCTTTCCTAACCGGGGAAGGTGCATTATCCAACTATGCACATTATATTTGTTTTTAAAATTAAAAATTGTAATTTTCACTTATGGAAATGATGTTTTGTAAAGGTGGATTTGTAGTTTCTTCTTAAATAAAGTATCTGATACATTTATTGTTCATGTGACGGAGGGCAAAGGGTTCCACGGTTTTGGGCCAGCCATCGCAGATGCCCGTTCACTAAACTTAAACTTCTGGCAACGGCTGGTCGGTTCTACAACCCTTCCTGCGGCTGACCTGAGAGTTTGACGTCTACTATTCAAATTGTCTGGGATACAAAGCTCTTCAAGATACAGAGACGCCATGTTATGTGTCGCCTTGTACATCAACCGGCACAATTTAAAATCAACTCTTTCGGGGAATCGGAGCCAATGTACTTAATGTAAAAGGGATGTTATATAAGATAATTTGGTAACTCCATATATTATCCGTGCTGTCGCATTTAGAATGGATTGTAATCTATCCAGCTGAAACATTGGCAGGCCAGCACAGATGCTGTTACAATAGTCCACACGTGACACTACAATGAGTAGCCGGGCTGCCTCAAGGGAAGATGTCTCCGAATACTTTTAATCTGTCTCAGTTGATGCCAGCGTGCACTGATAGTTTTTCCGATTTGTATATTCATTGAATGAATTGAATCAATGTGTGATTTTCAAAATTTTGATTTATTGTTTTCTTGTCTTTTTTTGGTTATTTTACTATCGAAGTTCTTTCGATGGCAATATAATTTTTATTTATCAGATATGATATATATTTTATTATAGCTGTACTGGTTGTTTTTATAAATAAATATGCACTTATCTGATGGCTGATAAATTGAACGATGTTTCTCTCCTAGCGAGCTTCCCGATGACTCGTCGCATAGGCCATCCCTACCAGAACCGCACCCCGCCCAAGCGCAAGAAGCCGAGGACTTCCTTTACCAGGCTTCAGATCGCGGAGCTGGAGAAGCGCTTCCACAAGCAAAAGTACCTGGCCTCGGCTGAGCGGGCGGCGCTGGCCAAGACGCTGAAGATGACCGACGCGCAGGTGAAGACCTGGTTCCAGAACAGGAGGACGAAATGGAGGTCGGTACCACACTAGTTTAATTTCTTACAGCTGCTTATAAGGTCACAAACGTCACGAATGATGATGTCTTCGCGATGATTTGATTATATAAAAACATATGTTATCTACCTGTTCGTTTAAGGTAGGCAGGTACATATTCCTTTTCTTATTATTTTCCAGATCCCTATTAATTACTCTCTCTTTCTTATCCTGTTCTAAAAATATTATTATTTCTCGATTTTGTGTGTTATTAAAAGTTATACTTCAGTTCCATCATTTGAGAAAACTTCAAATTTAGCGGTAGTTAAGAACAAATCTCAAAGGATGTTGTAGAAAAATTCTTTGCTATAACTTACATATGCATCGTGTATAAACTATGTATAGTATTTTCCGTGCCAACGGTCAAATTAGGAACACGTCTACGATGTACATAGCATATTACTGTAAAAATAACACCTGGTCTTATTTAGTACGTATAACGTCCTATTTACATATATCAATACCTTGGCCATATATTCAATGAAGATGGACAAGACATAAAACGGCAGAGGAGACAGTTGAGCGTTCGTGCAAATATGCTGTCACGGCATTTCTACCGATGCAGTAAGGAGGTGAAGAGGATCCTGTTTAAATCGTTCTTCACCAGCATGTATACCTGCGAGCTCTGGTCGAAATACAAGCAAGTGACGTACAACAACTCATACAGAATACTGTTTGGATTGGCGCGTTATTGTAGCGCATCTACAATGTTTGCCGATAACAGTATACATGGATTCGTTCCGCTTCTGAGACATCGAGTTGCGGACGTAAAGTTGCGACTGCAGCTCAGCGCAAACTCTCTGGCGTGAGCGGCGCTCTCATGGAAAACTGGTTCCCTGACCGGAGAACGCCAACGATTGCAGAATAGCTACATATACAATAATGGTTGTGACTGAAGTATTTATATTTTGTTCATATTTGTTATATATTTATATATTTGTTATATATATATGTGAACTTTTAATTATATATTTTTTAGGTTTTATTTTCACAACATAAATAAAATTTCGTATTTTTAATCGGGTCACACTGGAATAAAAGCATTATTATATCACGTCTGCCACATGAAAGTAAAAATCTGAAAATCTGCCTATATAAGAAGGTACAGTGAACATTTTTTAAGTCAGTTCTCTAAAAAAAATCTGCCGCATAACAACACTCTTGGGTTTTTATTAACCGATTTTATCTACACGCATCCATTTATTGAGTCTATTGTCAGTCAAGTGTAAATAATCACGTGAAGATTGAGAAAAATTAGCACCTGAAAAAAAAAAATCTAGAAAATATGAAGACAAACACCTCAGTCGGTAGTAGACGATCAGAATGTATTAGAAATATTTGAATATGTCCAAGAACACACAATTACTGGATTTTTACTTACAAAGGCACTGTTATTATACAATTATCAGACATCTCATAGAGACGAAGCTACTTTTTATTAAATATGAATTAAATATATTAATTAGAAAGAAATACATATAAAATCAATTTTATCGAAAAATATTGTTGTTGCGCCACCGGGATTCGAACCTGGATCTTTTTCTTAACCGGGGAAGGTGCATTATCCAACTATGCTACAGCGACAATATTTTTAGCTTATTTTTTATTATTTTTAATGGAAAAAATATTGAAGTATGGGGTAATTATTGGGCTTACGACCTGTTTTCGGCTGGTTTTAATGAACACTGTATATATATATATCGTTCACCAATTCTCAACCCTCAAATTTATCAAATTTTTGATATGTAATCCTGTAATTATCCCATACTTAATAAATAAAAAATAGCTTTGTTTCTATGAGATATCTGATATTTTTGGGAGAACACATTCTTATTGTGAAGTTATAATTATTCAGAACATAGGTCTGTGATATTTTAAATATGAATTAAATATATTAATTAGAAAGATATACATATAAAATCAATTTTATCGAAAAATATTGTTATTGCGCCACCGGGTTTCGAACCTGGATGGCTTTCCAAACCGGGGAAAGTGCATTATCCAACTATGCTACAGCGACGATATTTTTGACGAATTTTTCGAACCAATATGTATCCTTTTTTGATATTAATATATTTATCCATTATCATTTTTATTAAATTTTGGACACATTGATACAACTTTATTTTTTGTAGAACACATCTCGGTGGCGCAACAATAATTTTTTTCGATAAAATTGATTTAATATGTATATCTTTCTAATTAATATATTTAATTCATATTTATCTGATATTTGTTTGATTAGAATGCACGTTGTGATTCTAGTATGGAGACTTAGAAATAGATCAAATTGGAAGATGATCTATGGTGATTAGTTTGCTGTTGTACAATTGACTTATAAAAAATATAAATTAAATATAAAGTATAAATTGAATATGTAATCATTTGAAGGTCGTATGATAAACAGAATCATTATAAATGATGATTATATTACTAGGATCTCGCAGTTAATAAATGATGTATTTTATGAAATATAATATCTAATACCCACATCGTTCCATTCCATCGCTTACCTGCACATTAGATTGCTGCAGTTTTTTGCAGCGGTGACCTTTTTCTATGATTCCGTGACTTTGATCGTAATTGACGACCAGGTTAAATTACATTCGCAAACCGAATTCAACAATTCAGAAATTAATGACATTTCAGATGACATTATAGGTTGTTTTTGAATTTATGCATATTTTAAATTGCAACTGACCACAAATGCATAAAAAAAGAGTAGACGTATTAATATCTTAGATCTATTCAATTATTTAAATTATTTGTGATTCTGTAAGAAGTGTCGAATTACACTGAAATTCAGTAAACTGTCAAGGTCCCATTTATGTTTCAGTAACATTCCTTTTTAATATAAAACAAATGATACGTATTGATAGTAATAAGTAAAAAAATAATACCTCGTATTAATTATAAATATATACATATAAAATCAATTTTGTCGAAAAATATTGTTTTTGCGCTACCGGGATTCGAACCTGGATCTCTATTTCCAATCAGGGGAAGGTACACTACCAATTGTGTTATAATCGAACCTATATGTTACACTTTTCTCAAATTAATACATCTGTCGTTCCATTATTTGAAAGCCGTCTACATTGTTTTTACGGAATCTCAAATACCTTTGAGAAAACCGACTGCAGACGCCAGAATTATCAATTCATTTTTATTAAATTTCGGACATATTGGACATAAAAAACATCACAGACCCATGTTCCGAATAATTACAACTTCACAATAAGAATGTGTTCTCTTAAATAAAAAAAATAATAGCTGTCATTTATTGTATAGCGAAATAAATCCCAGCATAACTGAGTCGAAATTTATTTTGATTCATGTAAGATGGACTCCAAATAAATTATAAAACTTAACCTAACCTAATTTGTTTACGCTCCTTGTTACTTCGATTGGCACCACTGAGTTTCCTGATTTATAATAATGTACATGTGTGTGTGCGTGAGTATTGCCGCCTATTTTCGGAAAGCTAAGAAGACGGTTATCGACAGGCGTCATTCTTATTACATCCCAAGCTTCGACCTTGGTTGAAATATAAAGAAGACAACCCTGCTAAAAGAACAGTAACATAAAAAGGTTACTATAGTTCATATATCATATATGTGCTTATTGTTAATCGGAAACCTGGAAACCAGCTATCGAAGGTATTTAGGAATTATTCAGGAATTATTATTATTATTAGGAATTATTATTATTATATTCAGGAATGCATCAGTTTTCTTTAAATACGTAAATGTCGGTAAAGGATGAATAAAATAAAATAATAATAATTAAAATTTAATGAGTCTACTAGAAAGATACACCTACATAAAAAATCTATCTATCGAAAAAATATTTAGTTACTACCGGAATTCGAACCTGGACCTCACCACCTCACCTCTGTATCCTCATTCACTATTTCCACCATTTCATTCTTGACGACAGTCCAAGTTCAAGGCTAGGCTAGTCATAGCGATTGTGTTCCGGCCGGGCTTCCTCGAAGGCCTTTTCGAATCTTAGGGCAGGTTGTGTGATCGTCAAATATGGCTGACAGCTGTTTCAAAAGTCATCTGTCACATTGACACGTTGAAAGTTGCAGTATACGACAATGAATCATTAAATATTCCTCTATTTTAGTGATGAGAGTTTGTCCGATGATAATCTCGTTGTTTAACATACCTACATTAGCAAAGTGATAGATTTCCAACGCAGAAGCGAATAAAGCATATTTCATGATTTGAGATTTCATATCTCTGCTTTGACAGTAGTAATTTTGACGTACCAACAACCCGCTAACGTTTTTTTACCACGGACAATGTTACTAATTCTTCATTGTCAAAATTTACTACTGATCACACAACCGGCCCTTAGGATTTTCGCATCTTTCAACGTGTTAGTCTATCTCAGTCTCTTTGATCTCATAACAGCCCCTTTTTGAGCTGTTTAAAGAACTTGAAGAGCTCTGAATTGATGCAATCACGTCATGGTCAAATGGGAATATTATTTTCAAATACTTGGATGGTCTTTCCTTGTTTTAAAACTCATGTTTTGTATATACAACAACACGTTGTAAATCCGGTATTTATTTGGATAGATGATTGTTCCTGAGGAGGCTTTGTAGCGCGAGAGAGCATTTAATTTTCAGTTTTCTCGGTGAATTCCAAAGAAAGAAATTTCCGGAAATGAAGGTTCCTAAATATTTGAATGATAATCCGCCTATTTGAATATTTCCTGAATTGATTCTGACTTTTATAACATATTTGGTCTTTCGACGTTTAACTATGGGCTAATTTGGTTTGCCGAATCTTTCAATCATGTTATTCTATACTTTTAACGTGAATCATTATTAATCTAGTAGAAAATAATGTTTATTTAGGAGAACACATTCTTATTGTGAAGTTGTAATTATTCAGGACAGACGGTCTGTGATATTTTAAATATGAATTAAATATATCTTTCTAATTAATATATTTAATTCATATTTAAAATATCACAGACCTATGTTCTGAATAATTACAACTTCACAATAAGAATGTGTTCTCCTAAATAATAAAGTTGTATCAATGTGTCCAAAATTTAATAAAAATGAATTGATAATTCTGGCGTCTGCTATCAGTTTACTCAAAGGTATTTGAGATTCTGTAAAAATAAGGTAGATGGCTCTGTCAAATGATGGAACGATTAAATGTATTAATATCAAAAAGGTAACATATGGGTTCGAAAATTGTCGCTAAAAATATTGTCGCTGTAGCATAGTTGGATAATGCACCTTCCCCGGTTAGGAAAGAGATCCAGGTTCGAATCCCGGTGGCGCAACAATAATATTTTTCGATAAAATTGATTTTATATGTATATCTTTCTAATTAATATATTTAATTCATATTGAAAATAATGTTATATAAAATAATCTAACATTTGACGTTAAAATCTTTTGCAATTTTCAAGCGTGCGCTGGGTACGAAATTAAGAAAAACATTACCTTACCGGTGTAAAGGCCCGCGTTCATTGATTAGATAAATCTCAATACCATGCACACGTTGAGATTTTTAGCTTGAAATTGTACAAAAATTTGCTCAGAAATGCATTTGCAGAATGGGATCAGTCTTTATTTAAATCAGTCACCGCTTGTGCGCCACGTGCGCCCCTTTCCGAAGTTTTATGAATGTCTTCGCCCAGATGCGCGTGGCCGATAACTCAACCAAATTCTTACAATTGCCGTACTCTACGGATCGACGTTTGATTTGACAGCGAGACTCGGCGTGTGCGTACAAACGTTACTTAGAACCGTTGACATGACAAAACAAACATTTATTACATTTTAACTATTGCTGGGTAGATTCAAATTCGACCAGTTGACGAACGGAACATCGACAGTCAATGATTTTTTACGGTTGACGTAAAACATGCGTGAAATGAGGCGCGAGACGGCAAATCTCTTATTAGGCTTAGTGTGAGGATTGTCTCCAAAGAATATTATGGTAGCATAATCTTTATCTCAGAGTTTGTCTCTTATTCGTGGATACGTAGCGTAATGCTTTATAATATATTTAAGTTCGTATATACAAAAAGTATAAATAAAATATCTCATTAAAATTTGTGTGCGCGCTATATTTTTTTACATCCGTTATATTGGCAAACTGTTTGGTTGTGTAGCGTGTGACCAGAGCTATTCACGCGTAAAAACAGCTCGACGCAGATCCCCCACAGAACTAGTTGTGACAGTTTTGGGATGCTACCTACGGCATTTAAAAATCAATACATTGGAAACAACCAAAAAAACTGGACCGGGCAAGAGATAATTCTGCAGACAGCCAGTGGCTGCCCGTGCTTCATTGGAGAATTAAAAATATTATTAATTATAATTAAATCACATTTTATATGTGAAATTTTGATTTTTCTGAATATAGTTTTGTGATGACTAAAACAATTTTAGATAAATCTATTGCCGGTACACAGCTTTGCCGATTAAGCTTCAATGGGCTATACATGAGTCGCCAAATTTCATCAACAAATGTTTTATAAGTAAGAAATAGGTGTCTTCGACATTTTAATGCTAGATCTAATCTATCATTCAACTCCTATTTAGATGCAGCAAACTTCCACAATATGAAAACCCTAGAATATCGAAGAACACGTGCTGACCAAATACAAATCTTTAAATAACTGCAATCCCAGCCAATTAGAATTAATATCTCTGTTGGGATTTGTTTTGCGGACTGCAAAAAACAAAGTCCTCTGTGTAGAGGACGGAGGGAGGAAGAAGTGTTTCTTTAGTCAGACCTCAGGTAGAATATAATTCGGTCATATGGTCGCCACACTACATTGTTCACTCGATGGCGGTTGAAAGAATCCAGAGAAAGTTTTTAAGATATATTAATTTAAAATTAAATATACGCTCTGAGGATATCAATTATGATTATCTCCTTAGCTGTCTGAAATTATTAAAATTATCAGTGAGACGTACGATGACCGATCTTATATTTCTATACAGGATCATCAATGGTATGATAGACTGCCCCCAGATTGTCGGTCTGCTTGACTTTCACGCACCATTGAGGTCATCGAGACACAATTCATTGTTTTATTACAGGGGTAATGTCAGAACACATGTATTAACTAACTTCCCGTTCCCAGATTACATTCTTTGGGGAATGAATATGCGGAGGTAGTCGACATTTTTGCTGTAAATTTAACTCTGTATATAGGACAACATTATTCCTTTTTTTTTGTGTCTAAATTTAATGGTGACGGATAGATTGCTCTACTTCACATATTATTTTTAATTTTCATAATGAAAAAACATGCTGATGTTATATAATTTTTCTTATTTATTTTACAAATTTTGTTAATGCCTGAATAAAGCGTGTATAATAATAATAAATAAATATTTTTGGGATAAGATGATCGTTTTATCAATTGAATAATGTTAATCAAATCTTAAACAGGTGCGAAAAAACCCCTCAGCATACTTAAAAGATGTAATATTTTTTTCACATTTATTTCTAATAATATAATGCAATTTTTTTTGTGTAAATTAAGTTGATACGCCACTGATAAAGGTCTAACATTGTTGTGGTATGCAGCATGCTTTAGATAAAGTAACTTTATGGAAGCCAACCAGTTTCTGCCCACCAGAGATGGATTGAGCATAATTCAACAGGCATACAGTAGAAAAAAAAACGATAAAAAATTTATTACTGGTGACATGCCGAAATCTTTCTCAAGACACTAAAAATTAAACAATTTTTTTATACTCAATTAAAGTATTATTCAGTGTACAGTATTTCTCATTCGATACCATTGATAAAACTGTAAAAATTACAATTTACAGCTCGTAATTTGATTTAAAACAAATAATTCGTAACATAAATACATAGAAAAAATTAGGTGTGTTCCTTACAAAAATCGTTCGAGAAATATAGCTGCTATTGAAACTTGAGTCAAGAACTTTCCCAATTCAATTTATCTCAGGTTTTAGAAAATTATACACAGTACCTCTGTGTTTCTGCTCAAAAATTCTGTGAAATTATACAAGTCAGATAATATTTTATATTCTATTGTTTTTGCTGGTTGTTAGTCAGTGGAAAAAAAAACAATTGTTTACATTGAACCATTTGCAAAAGTCAGTTAAAAAAAAAAACAAAATGAACTTCAAAATATATATTTACAAAATACTACTGTTGGGCTAAGTTCGCTGGCCACAACGTCCAGGCCGAGGCTGATTTGAAACTTATATTTATAGTTTTGAATACATAATATATAATATAAGGCTCACGACCTGTCTTCGGCTAGCCTAAGTGATCACTTTATATAAATAAAACGTTCACTATGGTTCGCGATGGTGTAGTGGTACTCGAAGAGAGTCCACATATATACAACTTTCAAAAGTTTGATAGATGTGGAGATTGATGGGGTGAGAATGGTGAACGTTATATTTATGTAAAGTGATCACTTAACACAACCGAAGACAGGTCGTAAGGCCTGTAATTACCCCATACTTCTATATATTTTCCATTAACTATAATAAAAATAGCTTCGTCTCTATGAGATATCTGATATTTATTTAATAACGGTGTCTTTGTAGGTAAAAATCCAGTAATTGTGTGTTCTTGGACATATTCAAATATTGCTAAACTTGTAATATCAATTTGAAAGTGCAATAAGTTCGAAAATTTGTCGTCAACTTACTGTGTTGGTGTAGCATAATCGGTAAATGCATTTCCTCGGATAGGCAGAGATCCGGGTTCGAATTCCGAACAACAATATTTTATATGTATATTTTTCAAATGAATACATTTAATTTGTATTAAAAATATCGCAAACCTATATTCTGAATAATAAGAATGTGTTCTTCTTAAAAATAAAATAATAAGAACTTATAATATATTTTAATGGAAGTCTAAACGCGTAATTCAACTGTTCGGGCGTTAATTCAACATTCATTACGTTTGACGGCCAAAGACCGACTGCGACTGGTGACGTGGCGACACAGCAGCACCGGAATCGAATGCGAATTAAAATCTCGAATGAGTCATGAAGTTTTTTAACAACACGTCAAAATATTTGATATCCGCGTACGCTTTTTGATAATTTCTTTACAAATATGATGACATATAGAAAACGTCTCCTGTGACGTTGTGCTTCGTGTCGAGAGCGTAGATATAACATGTTCTACGCTGGTCCCATGGTGGCCAATATCAATACACAGTCAATAATGAATCAGTTCGCCCACGGTGTGGACGTTCCATGGTTTGCTTCTGTACTTTGGTCTTCCCTTATCGCCGACTCCTCGAAGGGACAGGCCACTTAATGGACAATCGCTGTAGGGTGATATTGCCCGTGGCGCCAGCACAATACACGCTCGTAACCCGACAGAATGACATCCAACGAAAGAATTTTAAATTTACAATAATATTCTTTTATATTGTTAACATTCAACACCGTGCATATCTCCAGAATTTGGTTAAAATATATTAACATATAAATAAATGCCTAAATTTGGAAGGAAACAAGACTTCATTTGAAATAATAATTTGACAGATATACATATAAAATTAATTTTATCGAAAAATATTGTTATATAGATTCGAAAATTTGTCGTCAAAAGTACTGTGTGCTGTAGCACAGTCGGTTAATGCACCTTTCTCGTATTGGAAAGAGATCCAGGTTCGTATTTCGGTAGCAACAAGAATATTTTTCGATAAAATTGATTTTATGTGTATATCTTTCTAATTAATACAACTTCACAATAAGAATGTGTTCTACTTAATAAGACATTAAGAATTATTTCTCGTTTTACTAATTTATCATTACGCCGTTTTCCAGCATGGGTAGGCAAAAAGGATAGAATGCCACACTCTTTTGTTTAGACACAATTTTATTTGACATAACACTCTCGTTTCTTTCACTCACAAAAAGAATACTCAAATATGGACTAAATGCATGATTCAATTGGATAGAGATCAGTCAGAAGCATCGCTGTTTAACATTCCAACTAAATCACTTATCGTATATCTTTCTAATTAGTATTTAAAATATCACAGACCTATGTTCTGAATAATTACAACTTCACAATAAGAATGTGTTCTCCTTAATAATTTTATACTATTGTATGTTCACTTCTGATGTACATTAATGTCATAATTATGTCAAATACATTTTCTCACGCACGCTTTTCGGTTCTTGAAGCTGTTGACAGGGTTGCTCTCAAATATTTGATTTATCTGATCATGCCAATTTTTTTGCGGACGCCCTCTGTTTCTGTCCCCTTCAACATTAATATATTTTCTTTCATCATCAGCTATGTCAGTCCCTCATGACTGAGGATCGTAATCTCCAAGAACTACCGCCCTCTTGATTATGCTCTTAAACTTTTCTTGGCATCCTGCAGATTTTAGGGCCGTCACTAAAGATATCAGAGCTGTTTCATTTAGTCGGTCCAACGGATGAGGGATCTTCCTCTTTCTCTATGTCCTTCGACGTTACCCACTCAAAGCTCAAAAACACGAACCGTGAGTTAATCACTGCTATCTTTGAGTCACACTCACCATCAGTGATTGAATATCTGGAAACATCGTGGTTCGTGATTCAATTTTTTTTTGTTAATTTATTGATTTTCTGATGCCTCCTTTTAGCGCCATCTACCGTATTTTCGGTAATTTGTTTAGCGCCATCTATTGGAATCTGTTTTTGTTGGTAATGTTTATGCTAGCTTGTTAGTAACTTAATTGAATTTTTTACGTCTTGTAGGTATGTGCAATAATTTTCTACTAATTATTATAGTTATGTATGCTAGAATATGTAGAAATGAAATGATATAAATAAAAACGCTTATTTTATTAACGCGTATTTCATGTATTGTGATATCAGAAACTGTGATCACAGTCACAGTTTTCAATCACTGATATTATCGAATCCCAATCACAATCACACCAGTGAGTCGAGAGTAGCATATTTTCTCATCACTATTACCCACCACAACAAGCTTCTTTAATCTTCTCTTCTCTTTTTGATGTTCAGCATGCAGAATGGAGACATTCGTGGGTCACGTCATTCATGGTATGCACATCAGGCATCAGTCCGTCTTCTCTCTGATGGCTTCAGGGTCCCCGATTCCATAACATATAGAAGCATGTTTTCTTTACTGTCATTATTGAGAGTAGTCTTGATTTAAAATGCTTCTAGAGTCCATAATATCACAGCATTTGTTGGCCTGCTCATTCACGTCGGTTCCTCTGACTGATGATCTCTCGTCCTCTCGACCAGGCTCCTGGACTTTTCTCAGCATCTCTAAAATCTCAATGCTGTCATCACAGCAAGTGAAATCTTCCTTCGATGTGGCCCGTCACAACAAGCTTCTCCATGCAAATCTCTTTGCGTAAGATGCCTAAACAATTGAAGGATTCATCATAGAACGATTGAACACTAAATTGGAAAAAATCTCAAATTCACAGCTACTAATCACAGTTACAATCAAATAGCAATCGCATTCACGTCAGTGTTTCAGCAGTAGCAGATAATCTCACCACTAGTATATGAAGATATTAAAGAAGCAGTTAGGTTCCGACTGTAATTATTGTAGTCAGATGGGTACAAACATATAATTGGTTCACAATCGTGAGACAGTTTACGACATACCTTATAATAATTATTACCATCTTAAGAGAGATCAACACTCCATGAAGACGGTTAAACAATCGTGAACAGTTTTACAGTTGCTTAGTTATAGAAAAATGCATAAAAAGTATTTCAACCGCGAAAGCAATATTTTAATACATTTCTGAAGACATACTGCGAGGATAATAAGCAGAATAGGCAGAAAATAAAGGCTTTTTGCCAAAATAAATAAAAAATACATTATACACATTTAATTTATTTTTTCATGTTGATTGAAAATATTGTAAAAGCATGATTTTATGTTGTTTCACATTTAACGATGGAATTAAAAAAATAAGTCAAACTATAGACATTAAAATTTTTTTAAAAAATATGAAAAAACATTCAACTATGATCACAGTTGAATTACAAATTAAAATTTAGTACCTTTTTGAAACATCATTTTTTATTTGTTATTCGTCATTTTCTTGGATGTGTTCAAATCTCCCACCTATTGGGGGAGATCTAAGCCATTTTCCAACTATTTTTTAAACATACACAACACTTTTATTTGCGAGTCTAGAAAATCACGAAATTCGCATATTGTAGATTAATAACCGAGCTTTCTATAAATGTCAATTTCATTTCGCTATATTAATTTCAAATAAAGTTACAACCACTTTTATAAAATATGGTTCAACTGTCCCGGACTCACCCTTATCATATGTCTTCATAATCATAATACTAGAAGGTTCAATAATTTATTGACGAGCTTTTATGAAAAGATGTATGAATGTGGACGGGGTGAGAATTGTGCGCCAGGACTGGTGAGTGAAGAGGATACGAAAAAAGTTGCATCCATTGGATATGTACTTATGCAATATAAGATTTTGGAATGTTTCAAATTTGAGCGTCAATGAATATTTCAATGAGACGACAAACTATAAATGTATTTGTGGTGTCACGTGTGGACTATTGTAATAGCATCTATGCTGGCCTGCCAATGTTACAGCTGGATAGATTGCAATCTATTCTAAATGCGGCTGCACGGATAATATATGGAGTTTTTAAAATCTCTCATATAACATCCCTTTTACATCAGCTACATTGGCTCCGATTCCCTGAAAGAGTTGAATTTAAATTGTGCTCGTTGATGTACAAGGCGACACACAACATGGCGCCTCTGTATCTTCAAGAACTTTGTATCCCATACAATTTGAATGGTGGACGTCAAACTCTCAGGTCAGCTGCAGATAGGGTTGTAGAACCGACCAACAGTTGCCAGAAGTCTAAATTTAGTGAACGGGCATTTGCGGTGGCAGGGCCAAAAGCGTGGAACTCTTTGCCCTCCGTCATAAGAAACAGTGCACCAGAGACTTTATTTAAGAAGAAACTAAAAACGCACCTTTTCAAAAAATCATTTCCAGAGTGAAAATAACGATAAATTAAATAAAAATGAATTGATAATTCTGGCGTCTGTTATCAGTTTACTCAAAGGTATTTGAGATTCTGTAAAAATAAGGTAGATGGCTCTTTCAAATAATGGAATGATTTAATGTATTAATATCAAAAAGGTAACATATAGGTTCGAAAATAGTCACTAAAAATATTGTCGCTGTAGCATAGTTGAATAATGCACCTTCCCCGGTTAGGAAAGAGATCCAGGTTCGAATCCCGGTGGCGCAACAACAATATTTTTCGATAAAATTGATTTTATATGTATATCTTTTTAATTAATATATTTAATTCATATTTAAAATAACGATTTTTAATTTAAAAAAACAAAGGTAATTGTAGAACTATAAACAGTTTATGTGCAGAGCGCCCTTGAGGTGAAAGTGTTTACGAAAATGGCGCTATACAAATTATCCATTATTATTATTATTATTATTATTATTATCAATCCCACGCTAAAAATGTATCAAAAGTCTCTGGCATTAGTATCGGTTAAATTCCTACGTTAGTATAACATTAGACGACATTCTCTTTCAATTTTTCATTTATAATAATAGCTGTTGAATTGTTTGTTAACTAGAGTATTCACGATTGTAAACTAGACACTCGGCCCTTGACGCGAAACGGAAATGCATTCATTACCTGCATAGCCAGGGAAATATTTAAAATGCAAGTCATCTGCGCAGCACTGCAGCCAGAGGGCAAAGATGGTGGGTGACCTCCTCGGGTCTTGAATTGTTCTACAGAGTACACATTTATTGATTAAAAACAAAAATACGCGACAGCGAATAAAAATGGACACAGAATAGAGGAAGATACTCGGGGTGGCCTTCATCCAGCAGTGGATAAAAAACGGCTGATAATGATGAAAACGAAAGTAACGCTAGAATAACATTTTTTTAATAGTGGACTTTTTTTAGACAACAATCGTTGCGATCCAACACATAGTCCTGTACATAGATATATATCGTTTTGCCAGGGGCGTACATTCTATACAATCAAAAAAGCTGTGCATATTTATAATCTTTGCAAATGAAATATTTATTTGATATATTATATTAATTTAGTTCTCATGTTGACGTGTTAACTAAAACCCCGTAACTAGCGGAAGAATTTAAAATTGACAAATGAAGCTGCGCATGTGCTGTTTTGCTAAATCTGTCCCAGACGTATATGAACTAAACGCAAGTCTCGCACCGCGCGGTGGTCTGAATACACGTCTTCGCTTTAACAGACGTGTTGCAAAACGGCGCAAGTGTGTTTTTGAAGCGGACTTGACATCAATACACTTTATACGTGGTATTACTTTATATTATAAAATATTTTAACTCATTTAGTTAATAACTTGAAAAAATTCTCAAAAAATACACACTCACACAGGTACACTTACACTAAACATGGTTCTAAAAGAGTGAATGATGAATACAATCCCTAATGATAACACCATCGATATTAGCAGCATAACCTTAGTCCATGCCTAGTACACGCCGCAGCCTTTTGCGTAAAGAAATTAACAGCAATAGTTAACATGAAGAAACAGCAGTAATTATACAGTCGATTACCACGTGATAGCGTGGGAATTGTTCCTTTCTAAGCTAATTACCACGTGGAAAGAACGGAGGCCCGAAAATTTCCGATGTTTAAAACGGGTTGAATTCATTTTGAATTATAGTTAAAAGTTGTGGAGAAAAATTATTACAAAATTGAATTATTTTAATATCCCACTGTAAAGTGAGATAGGCTGTGAATCAATATTCTTTGAAATACTAATTAAATCTATTAATTAAAAAGATATATATATAAAATCAATGCAATCGAAAAATATTGTTGTTGCGTTACCGGGATGTATATATCTTATATGTATATCTTTCTAATTAAAACATTTAACTAATATTTAAAATATCACAGACCTATGTTATGAATAACAACTTCAAAATAAGAATGTGTTTTCCTTAATAATATATAAGTTGTATTAATGCGTCCAAAATTTAATAAAAATGAATTGTTAATTCTGGCGTTCTCTATTGGTTTACTCAAAGGTATTTGATATTCTGTAAAAATAAAGTAGATATGGCTTTCAAATAATGGAACGATAGACGTATTAATTTGAAAAGTGTAACAAATTGGTTCAAAAATTTAGTACTGTCGCTGTAGCATAGTTGGATAATGCACCGTCTCCAGTTTGGAAAGAGATACAGGTTCGAATTCCGGTAGCGTGTATGTATATCTATCTAATTAATATATTTAATTAGTGTTTAAAATATCACAGACCTATGTTTTAAATAATTATAGCTTCACAATAGTAAAGTGTTCTACTTAATAATATTCTTAGAACTGTGAAAGATAAACTGGAATTAAGGTATACAATTATTTGATAAATTAATATTTCAATATATAGTTTCAAAATACGAGAAGACATTTTTTATAGATAAATATATATTTAGATTTATAATACGTAATTCGAATATTGAAAAGCCATGGACGGAATATGTATAATGTAGAAAATATAATTTATGTTTGGCTAATAACATAATAGTGCCGCATCAATTGCACAAAGCAGTCACAAAATTATTGCCATTGCATAATGAACAATAGTGACCTATTGAGTTCTTATCATAATTGAAATATAATCGGATGACGTGAAATTCACGTGCAAATACGCGTCTGAGTAGGCATAACGTTCTCAAGAAAATTCTGGATCATTTTGGTGACTTTAAGCAGGGTTTAATAAGAATTTTGTATACGTTGTAACCTTTGTTAATATACGTGTTCGCAGGGGCGTGCAGTGTATACAAGCAAAAAAGCTGGGCGTTACTAAAAATTCTGCGAGACACATATAAATTAAATAATTGGATTAACATAAACGAAAACATTATTTTACAATTAGTGCCATTTGTGTACCGGTAGAGACTTTAATTGCTTAGTTCTAAAAACTACCACGACAACTCACCGCTGTACCCATGCCGCTTTTTTGTATTCGCCACATCGAGCTATTTAAATTACTATATGCTGTCTTTAAGTGAGTGAATTACTCGAGTCATATAATTATATATATCATTATTTACTGAATTGAACATTTCTTTCGGTTAATCCGTTTTGTATGGAGTCGTTACCTAGACTATTTTTTAACTGAATAACATTAGGAAGGTTTACAACTGCGTGCAAATCATTGAAGTGTCTACTTCCTCTTTTACTAATTCGCGAATTTTACTATCTTACTGTTTTTAATGTGTTGATTTCATGATTGTTCTTTAAATTTGATGCAAACAAAAAGCAATTGGCAAAACTATTTCCTACCTTAACCTAACCTTTAATATAAATAATTATTTCCTTTAGTTATTACGTGAAGGATTTTCAAACATTAAATGAATCATGTTCAGTCATAGAATGTGTTCTTAAAAACGTCCGTTCATTTTTTATATGGGTAAGAAGGTATTATTTTATGTTAAAATTTAAACTTTAAAAACACTATTAATAGTACTCTAAAATTATAAATAAATACATGGTATGATCGTTATTAACGACGGATTTATTTTGTATAAAGACGTTGGTTAAACGAAAGTACATATATTATATATGATTGTATAATGCCATTGGTAAACAGCATAACCTAAATCTATACCTACTGCACGCCACTGTGTGTTTGTACAAGGTATGGCATGATTAAATTCATCGAAAACGCACATGATTACCATAGCGTAATTAGTAATTTATTCTTAATCTAGAATTATTGTGACGTTGCAGTTTTTCTGAACATATTTCTGTAGTATTTTAATACAAGTTAAATATATCAATTAGAAAGATATACAGGAAAATTCAATTGAATGAAAAATATTTTTTGCTGCTACCGGGATTCGAAACATACTTACTCTGTTGGTGTAGTGCAATTAGGTAATGTATTTCCCCGGATAGGAAAGGATCCAGGTTTGAATCCCGGTAGCAATAAAAATATTTTTTCGATAATTTTAATTTTCCTGTATATCTTTCCAATTGATACATTTAATTTGTATTAGTAATTTATTTTCCCGATATGAGAGAGTTTCGGGTTCAAGTCCCGGTGGTAGCTGTATATTTTTGAAAAATGCATTTTTTCTGTTTATCCTTCTATGTGATTCATCTAATTTGTTTTAATTATCGAAGAACTGTGTTCTAATATTACAATTTCACATTAAAAATGTGTTTTTCTTAAAAAAAAATTTTTTTTTTTTGTAATGCTTGTCCAATTATCGAAGAAGTATGATTTAAAGTGCTAGGAATATATATATTTTTTGTATTATTAACAGCAGCGTATTCTAGCTGCATAATAATAAGTCAAATTTATGAATATTTTATCAGATAAGTGAATTGTTAAGTCCCCGGTAGGAGACGGAGGTTTTGGCCAAAAGACGTATCACCCTATTATCTGAACCATTAATAAAAGTCGACAGAGTTTTGAATAACAATTTATATGGAAGCTATTCTGTCATCGCCAGGCATTCGAGTAATTCGTAATAGGTTGTATTTTCAAAGGAGTGTTTGAGTACGTTACGGTGTCAGTGCTTTGTGATTCATTTGACAGCTCCTCTTTTGTGACGTAATCATATTTAAAACATAAACACGCAGATGTTAATCGTGTTTTAATGTTGAGTCGCCATATTTCATTGATACTTATAAGCGAAATTTCATAGGTGAATGTGTTATTTCGAAATGTTATCCGTTTTTCTTGTAGCAATTATTTGTACCGCACAGTGCGGTAACAGACAAAAATATTAATATCATGTTTGAACAAAACGATGAATTAAAATTGATATGAAAATGAGCTAAATTTGATTACAAACAGAATCAGTACCTAAATATAAAATTATGTATATGTATCTGTGGTAAGTGCCGGATATTGTGATCACATTTTTTCTCGAAGTTTTTGGTTAATATCCGGGAATTATATTATCCATACAAAGATAATATTTGAATTCCATTTTAACACCTATATTTAAGTAAACTATTGATTTATCGTGTACATACATAATACAAATTCACTAATTAACTCGATTTTTAATATAGAACAATATTTTGAATTTTCAAACATATTTAAACAGCTTATTTTTGAGAAGAAAGTGCAAATTTAAACACGTCTCGCGACAGCTAGCTATAAATAATGCGGTGAGTTTGTCCAAGGTAGAGTAATTACAAAAAACATAAAATTGTAAAGAAAAGAAAGCGGCGGCTAACGTATATATTCCGAGATATATAGAGTAATTACATATATTATATAGAGGGTTGTATTGGGAAAAGTGTTAATGCATGTTATTTTACTTCTAGCCATTCTTATAAATGTGAATTATTTATGAAGAACATCCTGATTTTAATAACCGATAACATAGTCTAGAAAGCGTCGAATAATACATTTATTTTAAATGTTTGATTCCATCTATTCCAAGCACATTGGTTGATTCTAATAACCGGTGCCTAATAATATATCAGTATACATAGTTATTTTTTCATTTATTTATTTATTAATTTATTAACGCCCTTGTGGGCTTTTACAAAATAGGTTTGGTATAATAAAATACAAAAAAACATGTATATATTACATATATACATGTTTTTTAACAATAGAATTGTGCACCCCCGAATAAGAAAGATCTTGAATTATGGGGGTGGCTATCGACATTTATGTAAAACAAGATCAAAATATATAATAATATAATGTGAAATAATATTATTTTACATGTTAAGGAATTAGTTTAATTAAGGAGAACACATTTTTGGTCCATTTTCAGATCATAGTTCTGTCTTAATTAATCAATCAAAAAAATCTATCTATCGAAAAAATATTTAGTTGCTACCGCTAATATACCACGAAACTGTGTTCTAAAAATGCAACTTCACAGCAAAAATGAGTTCTTCTAAAATATTTAAGTTGTATTAAAGTTACAAAATTTAATAAAATGAATGAATTAATTTAATTCTGGCGTCTCCTATCTGATTTTACTCAAAGATATTTGAGATTCTCGGTAATATAAAGTTGATTGCTTTTAAAGTATGGAATAGTAGATGTATCAATTGGAAATATTACAGAAAATTGACGAAAATGTATTCGGTTGCTATAGAGAAATCGAAGAACGCACTTTCACGGGTTCGAATCCCGGTAGCAACTTAATATTTTTTCGATAGATAGATTTTTTCTGTATATCTTTCTAAATGATTCAATAAATTTCTATTATTATACAGTTGGTACGTTCAATATGCATCGAGAATATCTAATGGCTTATGTACTTATTACAATTTTGAACTAAAAATTTAATACATCGTATAAGAGAGCGTGACTCTAGGGGTTGATAGGTACCTACCTATATTTATGACGTCACTTGTGAAGTGTTGCCGACGGCGAAAGTTCTCGTCAAATATTCAAGACGTCAATTTTAAAATACAAAGTGGGGGATGACATTTTATTGACACTCAAAAATAAAAGAATCCAACGGTGTTATAAAAATTGGGGACACCGAACTCGGCGCGCATCAGTTACAATGCTTTCCGAAACAATACAATTATATGCAACAGGGTGATCCAACAGTAAGGTACATGACAATCAATTCTTATCAATTCTAGAGTCGTTTTGAGATATCAGTATACCTTTTTATGTCATTTATGACGGGCTGTTGTATTCCACGAATAAACAAATATTTTGATAAAATTATTAATTTTCTATTTATTGTACGAGACTCCCTTGCAACAACATTATATATCGTGTTTTTACAAATGTTGATAGACATACAAAGCGTCGGCCATCTTGGATGATATACAGTGTTGTTACAGGGAAGATCACAATTTTAGCATTCAATACCCAGGAAGATATATAACGTTGTGGGTTGTGGCATTTATAACGCAGATCTGTCCAAAACCGATGTGCAGTGTTATTGCAGGGGTGATCTTAAATAGTACAAAATACTATTTTAGTGTTTAGTTACACTATGCAATGATTTTGTTGTGTGAATGCGTATATTGAGAAATTTTCTTACTTTCCATCTACCAGTCTGCAATATAAACTTAATATATAATATTATACCCTCTGTCTAGGAGGTGTGGTAACTTTAATGGGCATTGTTAAAAAGATATTGGTGTCATTGAGTTAGTCATCTGTAGGAAACATGGAACGTAAGTAAACAAATTTTTAAGATGTAAGTATCAAAAAAAGTAATGTTAAAGTTCTATGTAAATACTTAAATAATATATTGATTGGAGAATATGTCCCATTCATTTTTCATACTGTTGACATTGAACAATTTATACATTTATATATTTTTTTTAGACGTATAAAACGAATTAAAATGAAATAAAACACATCGTGATAATGGCCATGGTATTAGCTTAATTGGAAAGATAATTTTATGCCATCAGTGTTTAAATATAATTTCGCGCATATGGGGGCCGCGGCTGGTTCAAATAAAGCGCAATCTGAATGTCCAATTTTCGACCACTTTTTCGAGCAGCCGGGGACGTATGTCGGCAACAACGCGATGAATGTTGGCTTCTAAGTCATCTATCGTCTCTGGTTTATCGGCGTAGACTAGCCACTTCACATATCCCCACAGAAAATAATCCAAAAGTGTTAAATGACACGATCTTGGACGCCAATTCACAGGTCCATACGCGAAATTATGCGCTCATCGAATGTGTCCTTCAATAAATTGATTGTGGCTCACGCTGTATAGCATATTGCTTTGTCTTGTTAAAACCATAGCTCTTCCACATTAATTCCATTGAATTGGGGAACGAAAAAGTCAGTATTCATGGATCTATAGGGCTCATTCGAGTCCTCCTCAATTCTACGCTTCATTACAGCAACAGCTTCTTCGGTGCGCAATCAATCACACAATCGTGGAGGCCAATTCACAGATCCATTAAATAATTGTGGTGCGCGCTGTGCGGCGTGTTGCGCCATCTTGTTAAAACCACAGCTCTTCCATATTAATGCCATTCAATTGGGGAACGAAAAAGTCAGTAACCTACTCATTCGGGTCCTCCTCAATACTACGCTCCACTGCAGCAACAGCTTCTTCGGTGCTCACTGTACGACATCTCTGCGGATGCGTATTATCAATTAGAGTATGCGTGGTGCGAAAACGATCCACGGTTATTTGAATTACTTGCTCGGATGGACGATTATGTCGACCGTAAAATGAACGTAGCGCACGGCGAGTTTCGCGTACTGAACCACGATTTTCGAAATAAATTTGCACAATTTGAAAGCGTTGTTCTGGCGTAAGTCTATTCATGGTGAAGTGGCAAACCAAACTAAGCACAAATCAGCTATCAGTTGTCAAATTAGCTGCAGCTGGAAAAAGTGTTGCCAAATCAAAAAAATACCTCTAAAAAAAGTTCTGAAATTTTCTATTTCAAAACCCCTATTTATATCGTTCTGCAGGAGTCTTCAATAAAACATATTCTATGTTAAAATATATTTTAAGATAGTTAAAGCACAAATTATTTTATTAAGTCATCAACATTATAAGGCATTAGCATCAATAGAAAGGACCCACCCTTACCCGGAACCATCACAGGAGTGCTTACTCTCCCGCTAGTTACTCTCAACAAAGGTAAGCAACGCGGGTCTAATGTAATGCAGTATAAATTTTTTTTTTAACTAACGTTAATTACTCTTTTATACTAGCTTCTAGGGGTATATAATAGGAAACAGAGAGTACATAGTAAAAGCTAACAACAAAATATTTGGTTAAAGTTGAAAGCATATTGAGACGTTGATTAGTCATATATAATAATAAAAAAAACAATTATAATTATCAGTAGATATGAAGTATCATAGAGACGCTTCCTGAAGGGAGATTTATACAGAATATGGACATAAAGATTTCGAGTCTCGCTCAGCACGATCACGACCTAAAATAAAATTATACACATATATATATAAATAATTTAAAAATATTATTTACACAAATACAACGGGGAGTGGGGGGCAGCAAAATTCTACCTTCCTAGAATTACCCAGCGGGTCACCCATGTTCTGAAAATTCCTAAGAAATCAGAAGTTTCTAGTAGGCATTAGCATCAGCGTTATACAACTGGGGAGGCGTAGCTAAGATGGTAAAATGCTTGCTTGACATACGAGAGGTACAATATATTTAAAATATGAAAATATTTAGTTTAGTAGTATAGGTATCAAAAATATTAATAAATATTATATTTTTAAACAAATATTGTGCACTAAGCGCGATACAACCAGTGTTTAGCTAAGATTGCAGTGCGCTGGTTCAGAATGTGGAGGCAAAAATCTTTTGATTTCATAAATATTACCCGTAAACATGAAAGAGGTAACGGCTAAAAAAAAAATACTCCACATTAAAAATAGAGATGCGCATTATTTTTGAACGGTCAAATTTAATCGGCGTAGTTCTCGAGGGACCGCCGTAAGTACAGTCGACCAAAACGGTACCGATCCGCCCGCTGCGGGCTCGTCACGTCCCAGCGGGGCGCGTCCATATTTCACTGGCTACACCGCCCGGCCCTTTGGCGACTTAAATATTTAAAGTTGGCAATCCGCGAGCCGACACGCCGTCGGTTTATTGATGCGATTGCGAGCCAATAGAGAACAAGGCAACATTTAAAAATAGAAGATAGTTTTAGTGACAAATCTGGCACGAGCGTGTAAATCGGACAAATACGGCGGGTAGGTGCATTCGATGTGTGGCGTTGGAAGCATTTTTTTTTAATACAGCCGACAGAAAGATGTTCCGGGCCGATTTTGTTTGGTCGTTCAAAAAATATTTGTCAATTCGCATTTGGTAGCCGTAAAAATAGTTAATTATAATTTATTTTATAGCGTCCAACGCCTCAACATCGTGTTAATCATTAAAACATTTTATCTGAATAATAATAACAATACTGTAGTCCATTAATGACACGTTGGAAAACTTCTTTATTGCCGAATTGGGTCGATTGGGCCGGCGACACGTGTGGTTTCAACATGACGGTGCCACTACACACACAGGCCGAGCTACGATTGAAATTTTGCGAGAAATTGACAAAAAAGTGGTGATATCGATTGGCCTTCTCGATCACCTGGTTTGATGGCTCCCGACTATTTTCTGCAGAGGTATTTGAAAGGAAAGGTCTACGCCAATAAGCCAACAATTCCGATGCTACAGGATAATATTCGAAATGAAATTGCTGAAATAACACGCCAAGTGCGCGAAAAAAATATGGTTAAAAGAGCACGCACTTGTGCCGCTGTCAGAGGCGGCCACTTGGCCAATGTCATATTCTATACATAATTGTAATAAACCAAATAATCGATAAATAAAAACTAAATTACATAATTATGTTTCATTTTATAGTAATTCAAAAACAACATCGGCCTGGAACAAAATACTCACCCCCTAATACTCTAAGATATTTTGTACATCTTGCCAGAAGAGCAGAACAAGTTGAAAAGCGGGCACTTCTTTTGCGAGAGTTTTCCAATCTATGGAATGCCGAGAAAAGTGGAGAGGTATAAGTAAGGTAGTGGGGGTTCATGAAGATACCGACATAATCATGTTTGATGTATTTACATAATATGAGACTACCCCAGCAACAACACTATGTATCGTTGTTAGGCAGATCTGAGTTACATATATATTATAACAACCATATAAAATAAATAAAAATACTATTATACGCAATTTCTAAGTGATTTTATCTGCAACAACACTCCCTCGTCGGTTCCACTCAACAATGCTAACTAACGCGAAAGTTTAATTTAACAGACCATGAAAAGATTAATAGAAAATTAAAAATTTAATAATTATGGATAAAACGCACTTAATGAAGAGAGCATATTTATAATGCAAAAATATCAACAACACTGTATATCATTCAAGATGGCCGACGCTTCGTCTATCTATCGACATTTGTATATAAATCGATATACAGTGTTGTTGCAGGGGTAGTCTCATATATTAAAAAAAAAAAAATCATTAACACTTACTTGGCTATATTCCACGTGCTCAGGTTAAAAGCGAAATTGTATTGTACTCGGTTGATATGCGTTCATGCGTGTAACACCTGTTTACCGCGCGGCCAGGTTTGTGCTAGTGTGAGATCAAATAACGTTATTATGATCGTCGCGCACTGTCATGTGTCACGTATTTCGATATAATTGGCCATGTGCCTTGCATTGCAATAATTATATTTAAGATCAATTTTTTTTATTTTTAATTGTAACACTTTATTTTATTTACTGCTGTAATGTTTTACATCAACTTTTTAGGACTATCTATAAGGGTCATTAGTCATCAAGGAACTTTTTGAAAAATCTGTTTCGATGAAATTGTCATCTCCCTCAGTGTGTGATCTCCCTCAGTGCGTCAACTTCCACAGTGCGTCATCTACCTCAGTGTGTCATCTTCTACAGTGTGTCATCTTCCACAGTGCGTCATCTTCCTCAGTACAAAAAGGATCATGCACCATGAGGTGTCCTAAATTTCTATATTCTTGACGATCCTCATCGGTCCGAAGAACCGACGTGAATGCGGAAGACATGCTTCCTTGACACATTCAGTCCAGCGAGTAGGAGCTCTTGTCTTCGTCTTTGTCTTCTTCGAGCTTCTATTTTTCCGGCTACCATTAGCCTTT
The DNA here is from genome assembly GCA_031772225.1 of Eubasilissa splendida. Taxonomy (NCBI): domain Eukaryota; kingdom Metazoa; phylum Arthropoda; class Insecta; order Trichoptera; family Phryganeidae; genus Eubasilissa; species Eubasilissa splendida. The sequence continues at coordinate 9,854,216 of CM062866.1, read as the reverse complement.
CTAGGTTATCATCTTCTCAGCGGACGATATATCTAAAGAATTGGAGAATGCGTTTCACGAACATCGTAAAAATCCTTCCCTTAGTTCTTTCAGGATAGACATGTTGATTTGTCATGCTATCCGCAAGATCTTCAGCGTTATTTCCTGCATCACATTTCAACAATGTTTCCACGAAGAAGGCGAATGACTTGACCTAACGCATCTTTGTTTTATTTGTGACGGCCATTTTTTCAAATCTTTAAATTTTTTTTCACATTTGTGTTTCTGTGGCAACATCCAGTACGTATTAAATGTCATTCAATGCTCTACAATAGATTTTCATAAACGTTATGTTCTATCGATAGATGTACTTATATTTTAAATATCAATAGCCATTTGGCTGCCTTCATTTGTGGTCAGTTGAGGACCATTATTTTTTATGATCGACGCAATCTACGCTATAATTTCTTTTGAACATATTATGAAACATTCTGATTTCCTAGCACGATTCATCAGCAAATAAATAATGAAAAAGGAATAATAATTCTTACTTCTAAATTCTAATTAGATGTATTAATTAGAAAAATATACATATAAAATCGATAACGATATATGTATTAATTTGAAAAAGGTTCGAAAATTTATCGTCAAAAATAATGTCGCTGTAGCACAGTTGGATAATGCACCTTCCCCGGTTTGGAAAGAGATCCAGGTTCGAATGTCGGTGGCGCAACAACAATATTTTACGGTAAAATTGATTTTATATGTATATCTTTCTAATTAATACATTTAAAATATCACAGACGTATGTTCTGAATAATTACATCTTCACAGTGAGAATGTGTTCTACTAATAATTCTTACTTCTTTACTGAGCTTAACAGATTTGATGCGACTAATAAAAGTGAATTCAGAATTTAATGTCAGGCAGACCAGCTCGCCGGTTACCCGGCAGGCGAATGGAGAAGGTTACGTAATATAATTGTGATCTTCAGATGTTACACTTTGACTTCTCGAGGAAAGTGAAGACTAGGAAGTTATCGATAAACGCCTTTATGGTCTTTAAACTCTCACCATCGATCATTACATGGGTAAATTTACGGAAAACTTTCTATTTTATGAAATGTATCATATAACGTCGGTTACTTACTGTATACTGTAGATAATAAAATATATAAATGTTCGCATATTATCGAAATCATTTTTTTTTGATTTTGTGTTTTGAGTTTTCGTATGTATTAGCGATGAGATGAACTGTGATTGTGTGTTCAATTGTAACGCTGGTTGCTAACTGTGATTTAGTTTTTATTGTACCGGTGATTACAAATTATCACAGTTACCAATCGACTACCAATCACAGATAATCTTAACATTAACACATCTACGTAGAAAAAAATGCAAATATGAATTTAAAGGCGGTGATAACCTCCAAAAAAAAATTTCAACCGGTTCACTGAATAGATATTGGTAATCGCTTATACATCCTCTCTCCGCGCACACTAAATGCATTTTAATTATTATTCCTGGCTATGGTAATAATTACAAATTATCTTGAATTGAGATTTTTGAGAGGAATTTCAAGTTATGTAATTTTCAAAAGCCCTATTAAATACAATGTTATTAAAGCGAACACATTCTAATTGTGAAGTTGTAATTATTCAGCACATAGGTCCGTAGTATCGGATTACTCAAAGGTATTTGAGATTCCGTAAAAATAAAAAAAGATGGCTTTCAAATCATGGAACGACAGATTTATCAATTTGAAAAGTGTAACATATAAGTTCGAAAATTTGTCGTCAATGCACTGTGCTGGTGTAGCATAATCGGTTAATGCATGTTCCAGATCCAGCTTTGAATACCGGTAGCAACAACAATATTTTTCGATAAAATTGTTTTTATACTCGTATGTACATCTTTCTAAGTAATACATTTAATTTGTATTTAAAGAAATACGATGTAATGCGAATTCATTATGTATGTATTGTAAATTAAATTCTGTAGTTTATATGTACCTACGCATACATAGTAAATGTCATCTGTTTGTTGCCAGCCACCAGATATATAATATAATTTCATTGAAATATATATTTCATTTCCTGTCATTACCATTATATATAATTAGGTATTTTTAAATTACTGGTCTATAAATATGTATATTGTAATGCCTCTAATATTTGGCGGATAAATGGCGTGGTTTTTATTTAATATTGTATTTAAACGTATTGCATAAAATTAAAAATAGTATTTTCATTACTACCTAACTATTATATTTCGAAACGTGCATGTCGACTATTTTGGTTTGCTGTGCAGTGGTTTGCAACTTGCTTAATATCACAAGTATTTTTCCAAGCTATCTGTTGATTTTTCTTTATACAAAATTACAAGTTTCAGCATACGTGTGCACTATCTCACTCCTAATCTATATTGTGCTATAAACGTCGTGTCGTACAACCACGGTAGTGCACGTCGTGTCGTACAACCGGGGAAGGTGCATTATCCAACTATGCTACAGCGACAATATTTTTAGATAAAATAATGGAACGATTAAATGTATTACTATCAAAAAGGTAACATATAGGTTCGAAAATTGTCGCTAAAAATATTGTCGCTGTAGCATAGTTGGATAATGCACCTTCCCCGGTTAGGAAAGAGATCCAGGTTCGAATCCCGGTGGCGCAACAACAATATTTTCCGATAAAATTGATTTTATATGTATATCTTTCTAATTAATATATTTAATTCATATTTAAAATATCACAGACCGTCTGTTAATTAATAATTTATATTGATTGTCAGGTATTTAATTTTTCTTTTTTAACTGCGCGGCAGGTCGTACTCGACAAAATTTCGAGACGTAAGATTGATATAGAAAAAAATAGGTTTTGTTGTTTATTAGATTTATAAAATACATTTCAGCAGCTGTGCTCTGGGTGTTACCATTTATAAAAAAATAATAATTCATTTACACTTTTATTATGAAGAATAATATTCCATTTTCAGAAGGATTATTCTTTTTTTGAAAATCCACCGCGAAGGCGCGCGGAAGCCTCAAAACCGAATAGTTTATTTAAACGACCACTCTGAAGTTTGCGGCTCTGAGATTTTCGCAATAAATAAATAAGCAGCCCGTCGCGACGTCCCGCTCGCACACTCGGAAAAAATGTCTTTCTTCGCCCGTCAACAACTGTAAAGTGGGAGGCTGCGGGGGTCGGATCCCCCACCCCCCACCGAGTGAAGGGCTGATTTAAACAAACTGTCAGAGAGAAAGTCGGGGGTTGCTGGCTGGCCGGTCGCCATTTCGCATTTTTATCTTAATTTTTGTTTATCTATATTGCTCGTTGTGTTGTGTAATCGAGCCTTTGGAATAGTGTACCATACACTGACAACTCCGACTTATTATTTATCAATGTATTTAATAAATAAAATTAATTAACACGTTAAGGACTTTCTTTTATAGATTCAAATAGCAGAAGTGTTAAAAAAACAATGAACATACAACTCTATAGGAGTAAAATAAATATTAAAAATAATAATAAATTAAGGAGAATACATTCTTATTGTGAAGTTGTAATTATTCAGAACAGACGGTCTGTGATGTTTTAATACATTAAATTAGTATTTAAAACATCACAGACCTATGTTCTGAATAATTACAACTTCACAATAAGAATGTGTTCTCCTTAATAATATAAGTTGTATCAATGTGTCCAAAATTTAATAAAAATGAATTGATAATTCTGGCGTCTGCAGTCGGTTTACTTAAAAGCTTTCAAATAATGGAACGACAGATGTATTAATTTGAAAAAGTGTAACATATAGATTCGAAAATTTGTCATGAAAAATACTGGCGCTATAACACAATTGGTAGTGTACTTCCCCGGATTGGAAATAGAGAACCAGGTTCGAATCCCGGTAGTGCAAAAAAAATATTTTTCGACAAAATTGATTTTATATGTATATATTTATAACAAATACATTAAAATAGTATAATATAATAAATATTTAATAATAAAAATATAATAAATATTCAAATACCGTTCATTACATCCCCTCTCTTATCCATTTCAACTCCCCCCACCACCACCCCCACTCCGTTAACTACAAACACACCACATATTCTGTCTGAAAGCGGTTTTAATTTTAGATGAATTGATTGTGTCAAAATTATAATTAAATAAATTAATTAACAAAATACTTAAAAATACATTCTTCTTCTTTCCTCGTTCTAGATTCAATTCATTAATTAGCGTGTCCCACTGGCGGGGGAGGGGGTTGTTTGGATGGACGTTGCCAGGAAGAGCGGTAGCTAGGGAGACCTAGCGAAGCATTCCTCTGCCATTCCCTTGCACCCTCAAGTGACCTGGACATGATGAATTTCTGCCGGGCTGTGGCCAAGTTCTATGACTTTAACGCACAAATGTGACATTTTACCTCCCCTTTTGGGGGTGCACGACTTCCGTAGCCTCTCTCTAGCTGCCTTCTGGAATCAATATGAAAACGAGTCTCACGTCAAATTGATATCGTACGAATAAATATTGTACAGGTATGGCGTTGATGCGATGGTACCCGAGTCAACCTGTATCAGTAAATGATCAAATGTAATAAATATGTATTAAATAAAATAACAATCACTATGTATGAAACCATGAAATTTATTATACGTCAACCGGTTTCGCACGTATTTAAAACTGATCATAAATACAAAAATAGTGTACTTATATATACATAAAGAGGGTGATAGAACATAAAATTACATGTGAAAGAGAGAGACAGAACACATATACAGATAGACGGAAAATTAAGAGAGGGGAAAATACAGTATTGATGGATATTAAATTGATCAATACTTACTTACCATAACGCCGTTTTTCCGCGGGGGTAGGCAGAGAGGATAGAGCGCCACACTTTTCTGTCCTGACGCATAATTCTCGCCTCATCCACATTCATACATCTTCTCATACAAGCTCGACGATTATTGAGGCTTCCAACAGGACCATCCTCCAGTATACGGTTTACCTGATCGTGCGAAGTTTTCCGTGGACGTTTTCTACTTCTGGTGCAATCAACACTTGCGTCATATATCTTTCTTATCATTCTCTTCTCATTCATCCGTTCCACATGACCAAACCTTTCCTTATTTCTTCATTTTTTACTCTGTCATAAATTGACTTTTATCCTCGATTAGAAAGTTTTATTTAACTATCTAATGTTAATTTTTTTATGATTTAAATACCTTGTGTTTTGTTTCTATCGATAAAGCGATTAAAAATATTTTTGATTGAATCCCAGAATGGTTGACACACCGGCCCGTTTCTGGTTGCTGTAACCGCGATAGATATAGGTTGTTCCATCAATCCTTCTACGGTGAATCGCCTTGAATTATTAAGGGCTGGTTCGGCCCCGACTTGAAGGGTAGTAGTTGTTAGGGGTGACTTGAAGGATGAGATGGCATTTGTTGAAGGAATAAAAGGATTATACTGTCAACGGACGCTGTTTAGGCTCCAATTACATTACAATGTTGCTATTGCTACTTTTCGTATATATGTTGTGATTATTTTTAAACAAAGGGGATAATTTTATTGTTTGTAATTTTAAATCAAACTTGCGGGAAGAGTGTTCAGAAAATAAATGTACTAATATTTTTTAAGTTAGTTATTTCTAGTGATGAGCCTAACTTTTTGACTGCGACTGTGAGTTTTGTATTCGATTGCAACCGTGGTTGGTAACTAATCGTGATCGATCACTGATGCACCTCCTATAGTTAACTTTTAGTTACCAATCACACAATCACACTCACAATAACGATGTTTTTTTTGAAATGTTAATCGCATTATGATGTCACAGTTCAGAATAATATTTTGGTTTTCTATTGACAACAAATTGTTTGCACGAATTGCATTAAATATAATAATAATTAGTGTTGTACATGTGTACATTGGCCGTGGCACTTATATACGTGTTGTGGTAGAAATTTGTATTTTTTTTGTACATTTTTTATTTAAACACTGCTCATCTAGATAGTTAGATAACACAAAGCAAAGTTATTGAGCAAAATTGGATGCTAAGTACAAGAGTCAAGAAGCTGTGGAAATTTAAAAAAAGCATGGCAAAAGAAGAAAATTTACAAGTGATTAGAATACTTAAACTTTTTAATTAAATAAATAATAATACATTTGTTAGGTTCACTTTTTACATGCATTATGTACTTACATTGATAAATAAATACGTTGGTCTGACGTATTACTCTTCCAAATTAATATTCATTAAGTATACATTTTCACCGAGTTAATTACTATGAGTGTTGCGTTGTTTCAAATATCGGACAAATGTACCGAGGGTATGCATATAAAATTTGGCAAAGTAAATACAGCATATCAGTAAGAAAGTAAGACATGTATTTGCGTACCCTGCCTGCTACACTAGTAATTTACTGTATTATAGCAGACAGTGTTCCTCCGATATAACAGTAAGTAAAGTAAGTAAGAGATGCAATTAGGTAATTCAATATACTGTTATAGCAGTTTTATTCTCAGATTTAAATTTAAAAAATCAAATGATTTTCAAAGACCTAAATAGATAAGCAAAAATATACTTTGTTTCTAATAAGTTCTCATGCATTATCTGTTCAACGGACGTTGGCTAACATGTTGGCAATCATCAGTTTGGCCCTACAGGAGACTGGCCAAACCATCGCCTTAGGTTCTTCGGCCATGATGTTCTCTATCTACCGCGGCTCCGATTTCCAGCAATCTTTTCCTGCATTATGAAGTTTAAAATCTCACACTTCTCTGGATGTATAATCACATGTCAGAGATATTGAAGTTTTTGGGTTTTTATTGTTTTAAATAAATAATTTAAATAATAAACTAATATTACTCTCAGATATTCGATGGTAAAACAGCCAACATAAAACAATTAAAAATGACAGACTCTTCACAGCTGTTTCAAAACAAATCTGTCACATTGATACTTTGAAAGTTGCAGAATACGACAATTAATCATTTAATGGTCTCGCTGTTTTATTTATGTTATCGAAGATTTTTCGCCAGCAAAGTGACAGATTTCGAACGCAGGGGTGAATAAAGCGTAGAATTGTATGTATTGCCAATGGTGAATATTTAAAATAAATCAATTTTCGTAAAATTCGCAGGTATTTGAAAATTGCCACGCTATTAGGGATTAATTTTGACAGTAGTAAATTTGAGGTACGAACAACCCACAAACGTAAGTTATTAGAGTAAAAATTTATTATTGATCATACAACCGGCCTTAAAGGGCGTTTGATTTTATCATGTGTTTGAAAAATGTACTTTTAAATCAGAAAGGTCCCATATACGTAAAGGAAGTCAACACTTCACTCCGATATAATTTTCAAAGCAGTTTTCTTCTTAATTCGCCTTCAAAAAATATTCATAAAAGGCGTCTATTTGTGCACGATGTTTGTAATTAGCCGCCCAGTTTGTGAGAGAAAACCATTTCTCAGAGTTTAAGTGCAATAAAAGTAAACCGAATAAATAATTCAAGCCTTCAATATACAAATAATGAAGCACATTAATTAATCAGCCGTCCAAAAAGCCTCCAACGAATCCGTGACGGCCTCCCAAACCAGAGGAAACAGGGTGTTTCCTGGTTATTTGATTAGGCAAGGCAGTCCGTGTACTGGCACAACCCCTGCGGGCCTCCCTTTCATCCCCTCCACGGAGCGGTCACAGGGCTGGGGCTGGGGCAGGCTGCCCGCAAACTGAGATGACGGAGGCACCGAAGGGAAAAATATTAAAAAATACAAAACACTATCAAAATTGATAATTGGATTTATTTGAAATAACACAGATAAGATAAGGGAATTAAGCATAGAAAAAAATTAGTGATAATTTATTTATATCCTAACATATTTTACATGGACAAGAAAAAAGCATAGCAAGCATGTTATGACCACATAAACAAAAACAAGAAAAAATCATTTACATATTGCATCGAAGAATATTGTTAAATATTAAATATCTATAACTTCTTCTTGTGGTATATCCGCTCAACGGATGTCGGCTGTCGTCACTTTGTTTACTGCATCTTGGAAAGGTTCCACAGTAGACTGGCCAAACCATTGTCTCAGGTTTTTTAGTCATGATGTACTCCTTCTTCCAGGGCCCTGACTTCCAGCAATATTTCCCCGCATTAAACAGGTGCATGTTCTCATTCTTCTCTTGATGAGAATCACGTCCGAGATATTGAAGTATTCGGATTTTCATTATTTTAAATACCTACTTATTTGTCATTATTCGTAACATTTTCATTCGTAACCTATCCATTCAGCTTATTTTGAGCATTCTTCTGTAGAACCACATCTCAAGTGCTTCAGGTCGCCTTATCATTTCTTCGGTAAGTGGCACATTCTCAACAATTGCAATCTATGTTTTAAGACAAATTATGGATACGAAACAATTTATATTATATTATATGGGAAGTATGGGGATTACAAGGCTTACGACCTATCTTCGGCAGACTAAATTGATCACTTTACACAATGTAACGTTCACCAATTCTACCCACAATCGACCTCCACATTTATCAAATTTTGGTAGTTATATATATATAATTACATGCAGAAACATTTCGAGTATTTTACTATAACTTCACTGTCGCCATCACTTAAGCCGGCCGAAGACAGGTCGTAATCCTTGTAATACCCATACTTCCCATATAATATTATATAAACAGATTCGTCTCTATTAGATATCTGTAATTTGTTTAATGACAATGCCTTTGGAGGTAAAAATCCAGTAATTCTTGGACGTACTCAAATATTGGGTATGTTTTGATATTTTTAAATAATTCTGTCTTTGTTTTTAAAATATTAACTTTATTCATCGAGTAACTCTTGTTAGTAGTTAATCATATATTAAAATTATAACCAGGGTATAAAATTTATATTTTTACAAAGATAATGTACTGTGTTAAAATATTATAGTGTATTCAAAATAAATATTTTTAGATTTGTCATTAACAATGCGCAATTATAAAAGTTGCAGTAATTTGTTTTCCAAAAAATTAGCATAGACCAAAGTAGTTTATAAATTTAAGTTCACATCGCCGATAGAACTTTTTTTTGACAGCGCTTTGAATCTTTAATTGTCAAAAAATAAAATTTGAGATTCAGAAGTTAAAATATACATATTTTTAATTAGTCATAAACATGAATCTAAAAATGTAACTTATGTAGTTTTTTTCATCACCAAATTTTATTGATCAAAGCACTCATTTTTGTAAAGACAGGTTGCATTTCTTCTAAACCGTTGAATTGCGGATAACTCTATTTGACACTCAATGAGCAACTAGCAACGCTCTTTGGGTACTAGTGATGTCCCCCTGACCATAGGCTGCGTTTGGACTACTGTCTCTGGGACATTCTGTATAAGGTTTATGGACTAGATGGAATAAGATATATAAGTTTCATGAACAATGTTTACGCGCTTTGTTACTCCGATTGGCACCACTGGGTTTCCTGGTTAATAATATTGTGCATGTGTGTGTGTGTGTGTGAGTATTGCTACCTTTTCTTGGAGAAGCGAGAAAACGGTAAACGACAGGCGGATTAATTACATCCCGCGCTTCGAGACCAGTCCAGAGGTCCAAATAAACCGATCGTCAGGATTGTGCACTTTGGTCGGTCGAAATCTACCCAGCCAAAGAACAACAATATCGGACCAGAAAATCAGCACGTACTATAAAAAGGTTAGTGCAGTGTTCGTGTATATCATATGTGTATCATATGTGAAGGAAATAATGGGAACAGACAGAATACATTAGAATGTATTAAAAGCAGTATGATACATGTATAAGCTTCATGGTGCAATACGATAGAATATTAGTTATAATACAGGTGTACTATGGATATTAATTTTACAGATATCGACTCATCCTAACTAACATACTACCACGCTTTCCTCGCTGGGATAGGTAGACAGGAAAGAGCGCCACACTCTTCTGTCCTGACACACAATTCTTGCCTTATCCACATTCATACAAGCTCTTCCGGTTTACCTGGTCTTCTGCGGACGTCCTCTATTTCTGGTACCTCTTCATCTCTATCTATCTTACTATTGCATACTCATTAATTTGTCATATATGATCAAACCACCTAAGCGATCCTGTTGCCGTAATTATCCTTCGATAGCTAGTCCTGGGTTTTCTATTGATATTAATGAATATATTAATTCAATCCATGAAACTGAAAATACACCAACCTTTGTGAAACTGGGCTGTTAGACGCTGATGGTCGCTCTCCTTGCAGTATTGAATCTTCAAACTCTGCTGATGAGCCTCCGAAACTTTATATAACTAATAACCGAAAAATAATAGACAAAATATTTTTTTGTCACCGTCGTAAAATATATCCATCCGAACACAAATAGAATGCACATATTAAAAATTTATATCAGGCCTACCTATCGAATTATAAAAACTATGCTATCACTATGCTACAAGCTTTACATTCTCTCCTAATTTAAATACGTATTTGATATACTTTTAAGTGACTGATTTTTTAAATAAATTGTTTTTTATTACGCTATATTGAACACAATATATATAAAAGATTTGAAGCCACTTAAAAATGTACTAAATTCATGTGAAAACTAGAATAACATAAAATGACATGTTTTTAAGCTACGATTCTTTACTTAGGACATATTAAATGAAAAAATCTTAAATTAATTGTCTTATCAAAGTATAATTTTTTTTCTGCAGTTTTTGAATGATAAAACAAAAACGTGTGTTCAAAAACGATAAAATCCGACGCCTCAGCCACAACAACAGGAACCTCTCGGGGCGCAATTAAAGTTCGACAATGCCTGGTCACATTCTTCCATCCGTTAATTTTATTTTCCCTCACAAAGGGTGGCGGTCCCAGTTAACGCACTTAGCCAAACTCAATTTGTGTACGCACACCCGCGGAGGTCGGTTCACGCACACGCGCGCGCCCATCACGGCACGCGCGTGACGGCGGCCAATCGGAAAGGCAATCGGCAAATTGTGTTAACATGGTGTTTTATGGGGGGAGAATGCTTTTCAAAGTTTTGTACGCTTGCAGATAAAATAAATGCGTTTAAAATTCTCATTTAACGTGAAATCATTGCTGAACACATTATCATCGGAGAATATATGTCGCTACTAGCAAAAATATGATATATTTTAACTAATAGGCGCTAGTAAAATTATATTCTGCTCTAAACTGTCAATTTGACAGCTGTGAAACGTGAATTTGCGTGTTTTTGTTTTCGCTTATAATACGTGCTTATGTATATTAAATCAGAGTTATTTTATCGACTAGAATTGTGCTTCTAATTTTCGATAAATTAAAAAAAAAAATTTTTTAATCAATACAATTTTACTGATATGTTTTGAAATAAAAGTTCTAAAACCAACACTGACATGACATAAACAATAATAATAACTTTCAAAACACGATTGTAGGGCGACACATCACCGACAAAGACTAAAATGTTCCGACATCAGATGGCATCAATGACACAAAGCCAATGGCATACACCTTTGTACGTGTGCCGGATCATTCGTTCGAGCAGTGACAACCAATTAAGTGTAAACCAATTGTTTGACACATTTTATTATATTTATACTAGTGAAAATGTAACTTCACTGGTAATACACATTCACTGTAACAAATACACTGTTATTGCTATTGTTGTATATTGTATTTGTGAAAGTGTAATTAGTCACCATGCTGACATGATACATAAAACATTCTGAATGTTCTGAAACATTCAGAATGTTTTGTGTTTAGTTTTAGTATTATTTGTGGTACGGACCGCGCATCGTTCTGAAATATTGGATTCTTGAAAATTTAGCTTTTTTCGGAGGCTCACCCCCCCCCGAATAAAAGGTGTCATGAAATTGTGTTAAAAAAGCGAGTTAAAGGAATATTTTATAATATATAATTTAATAAAATAAACATCACCTGAAATTGAAATACAATTCAGACGATGTTTGAAGATATCAAAACAAAATACAATGATCTGTATACGAGGTGGAAAGGGGCAAACTGGAAACATATTTTATTTATGTATTTAATTCTTAACATAGTGTATACATAACCACTCCTATATATGCTCTAATATAAACAAGATTTTTTTATACTTTTATTAAAACTTTTACATATCTGGTCAGTTTCACTCTATCTATTCAATATCTCCTCCTTTTTTATGTTTTCTGGCATTTTATTAAAAATCTTCATCGCACTATACATCATCGATTTCTGAGATTTGGCCTTCTCCTGAATGGCAGTCTCAGTCTGTCCCTTCCTCTTGTACGATGCTTAGTGCTCGTGTTAATTTGCATCAATTTTACGGATAAATTCCGCCGATATTTTCTTATTTAGAATTTTATAAATAAATACCATTGTGTTTAAATATATTTTCTGTTTAATTCAGAGCTTTCAGCATTGCAATGATCCGAGCATATCTATTTTTTCTGAATATTATTCTCAAAGCTTTATTTTACAACACTTGGCAATTGTTGTATTTCTTCTTCGTTGGCCAAAAACAAAATGCTGCTGCAGCAGTTGATGTGAGGAATAATAACAGCACCTTGTTTGTGGCAAAAAAATCATATAATAAATTATTTAATCGCAATTATTCACGTGACGCATTTTCGTCTCTATGAAGAAGTTTAACTCATGTGATATTTAGTTAATGTCGACGAACAACTTGCACTTTAAAAACCCTTTGGAATATTTTCCGTTAGCTTGTCTTGCCTGCCACACTTTTAGTATCTTAGATGGAACCCTTATCGGTAGCTAGGGTAGTTTAATTGGTTATGTCCTTGGGTGCCGTGGAGCACGCACTACTAATTTAATGGTCGAGCCCAATCTTTCCACGTCTTTACCTCCCCATCGTCATCCGATTAAAGGAAATGGAAAAAGTTACATAAACACCCGGTACAAGCATTCATTACCATATTTATGTATTTACAAAAAATTGTTTTTACCAAAATAAAGTATTACAGTGATACGCAGATACTTCTGTCAGAAACAAGGGGGCCCAAAGACCGACCAGAACTGGGAAGAAACACGACCCACCTGAATGTTGCTCCTTCATGTATCTGGATTTTCTTCTTCCATTAGAGCCATAAGTATTCTGGCTTCAGAACACGTACTCCGTTGTTCCGCACGAAGTACTCTTGAACACAAACTTCGGTGATGGCGCTAAGTGTGACACAACAAGTACAATAGCAAGATGGATAGATTTCGGCACGCATAGCGAGAAACCGAACACACAAACAGTATACTATCAGTCCCACATAGCAGGGAGATAATTCACACAGTTTTCACAGTCTAACGTACTCGATAACTGTCAACTCACATTTCTCAAGTGGACAAAAAGAACATCACAGAAAATGGTCGTGTTCTGGGTATAAGAGAGGAGGTAATAGGAGATAATAGAAGGTAATAGGAGGTAATATGAGGTAATAGAAGGTAATATAAGGTAATAGGAGGTAATAGGAGGTAATATGAGGTAATAAGAGGTAATAGGAGGTAATATGAGGTAATAGGAGGTAATAGGAGGTAATATGAGGTAATAGGAGGTAATATGAGGTAATAGGAGGTAATATACAGGAAACATTCTCTATGTCGCGTTCACATGCACGCACGACAGCGATCGGCGATCCATGAATCATAAAGATCAAACCTTCTTCATGTCAAGACTCAACTCGTGATGCACCTCCACCTAACCACTGTTGTGTCTTCATCTGTCCGAAGTTGTGTTATATTTATACGTGTTGCGTGCGTTAATTTCCATTTAAAATTCCTTACACAATTCATTGTAAATATTATCAGTTCTATTTTATAATTTGTAACGGCTAACGACACTAACGATGTATCGATTAGCAAATGACATCACTTCCGAAATATATATATTAATTATAAATTTTCTCTACGTTTCAAAAGCCGCTCAGATGAATTTCTCTTACAAATGTAAAAAAGCTGACGTTATACATTGTTCAATATTTATTTGTCCTTTTTTTTTACTGATTTGATTGCTGTGTATCTTAAGTAATACTTAAATAAAATTAATATCTTTTGTAAATTGCTATGAGTAAAATATATTCCACAAAGGGCCATGCTATGTATTATAAAAATCAATCTTATCTAGATCACTTGTTATGTTATAATATTATAATGTTATAAATTAAATGTATTAATTATAAAGATATACATATAAAATTAATTTTACCGAAAAATATTGTTATTGCGCTACCGGGATTCGAACCCGGATCACTTTCCAAACCGGGGAAGGTAAAATATCCAACTATGCTATAGACGACAAACGACAAATTTTCGAACCTGTATGTTACATTTTTCAAATTAATACATCTATCGATCCATTATTTGAAAGAACTGTCGTTGTAGCATAGTCGGATAATGCACCTCCCACGGTTTGGAAAGAGATCCAGGTTCGAATCCCGGTAGCGCAACAACAATATTTTTCGGTAAAATTGATTTTATATGTATATCTTTCTAATTTAATTAGTATTTATAATGTTATTTATTGAATTGTTTATTTTTATTACACACTATTACTGTTTTCGGCCGTCCCTTGATTTGGCAGGCGCCCGCTCCGCCTGTGCGTAACGCCGGCGCTGTCACCAGGGTTAAAAAGCCGAAGATGTTGTGTCCAAGTCAAGTCAAGACATCAAATACAATTTTCATCGGGGCTGTTAAACTTTTCAATTTGAATCCAACCCCCGGCCGAAAAGTTCTCCCCGCACTTTTTTCTCGGAAGGGAAGGGATGTTTTGGATTCGCCCGAAAGGAACACAAAAGTTTCAGTCGTTTGAGTCGCTCTTTCTGCTAATTTGTTTCTACAGCTAAAAACGTTAAAACAAAATCCTTCGTAATTTTCATTATTCCGGAACACATTTTAACCCTTTTAGTGCCTGAATAAGTGATGAGCCGCTTACCACCCAACGACCGGGCGTATATTTAGCAAATTAAAATTTCACCCTTACTTAATTAGACCGGTTTGCCGTGAAGTAGATTGCCGTGTACAGTTTTTGATAAAATTAAAATATTTTTTAAGTAACCCTCGAATTTAAGTTTCTGTTAAAAACACTGATTATTTAAAAAATTACTTATGACTTATCTAAATTCTTATTGTGAAGTTGTAATTATTAATTTAAAAAAAAATACTAATTAAATGTATTAATTAGAAAGATATACATATATAATCAATTTTATCAAATAATACATTGTTGTTACTACCGAGATTCGAATCTGAATCTCTTTCCAATCCGGGGAAGGTGTATTAACCAACTGTATTACAGCAGACAGTACCTTTGCCGACAAATTTTCGAACCCATATGTTACATTTTTCAAATTAATATATCTACCATTCTATTAAAATAAATATTATACGTACGACATGTCTAAAAATTACGTTAATTAAAAATGTTTCAGTTTTAAACAATAAAGAAAATATTTTTATAAACACAGAGTATCTTAATACAAATTAAAATTAATCAACTAGAAAGATGTACAGAAAAAATATTTAGTTGCTTCCGTGATTTTTAGTTGATTCAATTAAATTTGTATTAAATACCACAGAACTATGTTTTTGAAAATGCAACTTCACAACAAAAATGTATTTTCCTCTAAAGAGTATTTTAAACTTATTTTTACAATATCTGTTCATAAGCTTTAAAGCCCACCGCCAGTCTATTTAACAAATCGTGCCCGAAATTTCCCAGCTTTGAGTGGGAAGTATTCGATCATCCGTCGTATAGTTCAGACATTGCATCGGGAAATTTTCACCCTTTTCCTAAACTTTAATTAAAAAAGAATTCTTTAATGGAAAATGTTTTAGAGGAAACGATGAATTGCAGTCAACTATTACGTCAACGGACTGGCGGTGGACAACTGCAAAACACGTGAACAGATATGATAAATTAAATATATTAATTAGAAAGATATACATATAAAATCAAATTTATCGAAAAATATTGTTATTGTGTCACCGGGATTCGAACCTGGATCTCTTTCCAAACCGGGGAAGGTGTATTATCCAACTACGCTACAGCGACGATATTTTTAGCTACCAATTTTCGAACCTATCTGTTACCTTTTTGATATTAATACATTTAATCGTTCCATTATTTGAAAGAGCCACCTACATTATTTTTAAATATCGTCGCTGTAGCATAGTTGGATAATGAACCTTCCCCGGTTTGGAAAAATATCCAGGTTCGAATCCCGGTGGCGCAATAACAATATTTATCGTTAAAATTGATGTTATATGTATATCTTTCTAATTAATATATAAATGCCTTCGATAGCTGATTCCCAGGTTTCCAATTAACAATAAGCACACATACGATATATGAACTGCACTAGCCTTTTTAATTTTGCTGTCTTCCTGGTCCGATGTTGTCATTCTTTTAACTGGATTGTATGACGCATGTCGGTTACCGTCTTCTCAGCTATCCGAAAAAAGGGCGGAAATACTCACACACAAATCCGGCGGTGCCAATCGATGTGACAAGGCGCGTAAACAACGAGTAATTACTTTCACATGTATCCGGATGATAATTGTCACACAGTTCAACCGAATCAACCGGCGAATTTAAAGACATCACAACTGGGGCAGAAAAATAAAGTACCACGTGGTGTGAAGGAGCAGCGACCTTGTATAGTAACTTCACCAATACAAGTCTACCTTACCGTCATGGAGGAGGCGCCACACTCTTCTGTTCTGTCATATAACTCTCATTCATATTCGTACATTCGAATAACCTCGTCAGTTGTTGAGGTTTCTAACGGGACCATAGTCCAGTTTCTGTTTAAGTCTCACGCTAACGTCCTCTATTTCTGGTGTCATCAGCACTCGTGCCATATACCTTTCTTAGCATTCTCTCCACATTCATTTGTTCTCCCGAGTAATACAAATATTTTATACTTTTAAAATTAGCAATATTATCTTTGTGGTTAAAATTCATATTTTTATTTATTATCTTTGTTTTGTGTGGTATTTTTCTAAACCGGTAGATGTATTTAAACTCAATTTAGTGGTTAATAAAATAAAGATAATAAATAAAAATATTTTAATACAAATTAAATGAATCAACTAGAAAGATATATAGAAAAATCTATTTATCGAAAAAATATTTAAGTTATAGACCGAGTAAGACACCTCAGTGAAAGCGACCTAGAGTCAGACCAAGAAAGAGGTGGTCTGACTGTGTCGAAGAGTACTGATGCTGCACGGGAGGGTCTGGGAATTGGAAAAGAATGGCCAGGCATAGAAGTCGGTGGAGAGCACTTGTGGAGGAGGTCAAATCCAACCCTGGGATGTAGTGCCGTGGAAGAAGAAGATCCGGGATTGTAGTTGATTAACTTACTTTGTATTAAAATACCACAAAACTATGTTTTAAAAATGCAACTTCACAACAAAAATATGTTCTCCTTAAAAATACACGTTTTTATTTAGGTATCTATGAATATTTACTTCATAAGCCAAATACAATAAAACACTGAATTATTTTTAGTAATATCCAAATTAGTGTGCAATATTCTCCGCTGCAATAATTACGTTTTATTTGCATTTATTTATTATTCAAATAATCATCATCATCATCTGATATTGCTATCACATATATTTTTCTAGTACAGGCACTTAGTATAGTTGGGACATTTTTTATATTTTATGGAGTTTGATTATTACGTAATAACGTAAAATACATTTTTATAGCAATTTCATAACGTAACTCTGTGTTATTTTTAATATAAATTTAACGATGTTTATCGAAAAAAAATCCCGATAGTAATAAAATATTTTTACTATAAATAGATTAGTTCTGTATATCTTTCTGACCTTTTTAAGAACGCTTTTTATGACTGAATATGATTAATTTATTGTGTTAAAATCCTTCACGTAATAACTAAAATAAATAATTATTTCTATTAAAAGTTAACGTAGATAATATTTCTGCCAATTGCTTTTTGTTTTTCCCAAATCAAAATCAAATTCATGCACCAAATTTAAAGAACAATCATGAAATCAACACGTTAAAAACAGTAGGATAATAAAATTTTCGAATTAGTAGAAGAGGAAGTAAACACTTTAATAATTTGCAACCAGTTGTAAATCTTTGTAAATTATATTCTGTTAAAAACAGCGTACGTAACAACTCCATACAAAACGGATCAACCGAAAGAAATTTTCAATTCAGTAAATAACCAATTATATGACTCGAGTAATTCAAGACAGAACTGAATAATGTGAATAGCTCGATGCGGCGAATATAAATGAGCGCCATGGGTACAGCGTCGAGTTGTCGTGGTAGTTTTAAGAACTAAGCATTTAAAGTTTCTACCGGTACACAGATGGCATTAATTGTAAAATAATATTTTCGTTTACGTTAATCCAATTATTTAATTTATATTTTAAGGAGAACACATTCTTATTGTGAAGTTGAAAAAGTGTAACATTCAGGTTCGAAAATTTGTCATGAAAAATACTGGCGCTGTAACACAATTGTTAGCATACTTCCCCGGATTGGAAATAGAGATCCAGGTTCGAATCCCGGTAGCGCAAAAACAATATTTTTCGACAAAATTGATTTTATATGTATATATTTATAATTAATACATTAAATTAGTATTTAATTTATATTTGTTTCACAGAATTTTTAGTAATGCACACCTTATGCTTACTTGTATGCACCGCACGCCCTTGTGTATATGTGTTTGCTATCAAATAATTAACTGCCAATAAACCAAAAAGTTAAAATGAAGAAATACGAATAAGCCGCCACTGCCACTATGTAATATCTCGTTTTCCATAAATTATAATTACAAACAAAGTGTGGCCAAATAAATTCACGTCTTCCTTCAAAAATAATATTCTCCGACACTCGTCTGCCGTGAATAATGAACGCTCCTCTCAGGCGTTTGGTTAATTTATAACTAAATTTAAATGGGTTATAATCCAATTAGCTTGCCGCCTTCTCTTTAACTCGTTATGTCATTAATTTTACGGTTGGAATTAATGTAGCCAAATTTCTGGGATGATTAATTATTCAGGAGCCGCCCCGCCGCCCCGCCGCACCGCGAGTCGCGTCCGCTTCGGCCGGCGATCTACGTCTCTACGTCTCTACGTCTCTACGACGTGAACGCCTACGAGTTGCCTACGTCGAGCCATCAGCTCGTTTATTAACTTTTTTTTAGAAGCATATTAGGTTAAAACCACCGAATAAGACACGATGAGATAAATCTCTAGATAATTTCGGAGATTGTATCGGTAAAAAGAGACAAAAACTCAAACCTATTTATACAACTGTAGACACCTACGATTATTTATTCTGAAAAGTTACACAAACAGACAGCATTAAATTGCAAACATTTATTCAATTTTAACTGTTGCGGGGGATATTTAAATTCACCTAACTATCTAACGGAATATCCGGCCCGAGACTGCATAAATTGTCTTATAATAAAAATCTCAACACTTATCCTCAAAAGTAAAAAATAGATTAAAAAAGTAAAATATGTAGATCAAATCAGCTCTAAAAATAAACACCTTTCTCTCTGTATAACACATTGCCATTATTTTATGTATTGATCCTGGATTTCACCCCATTCTCGTGGCTGTCTTGAGAATATTTCTTCAATGTTCCAGGTCTTCTGCTGCTTACAAGTTTGCACAGAATAATGATTCTATAATTTAATCTGTTCATTTTGTAAAGTATCGCTGTCTCGTTCTTTTGTCTTCACACAAATTTTTCTTAACACCTTCACCTCATCACGAAAATGTTACTTCTTGTAGCGTTCTATTTTGGGCACAAAATACTGTGAAATCGATATACAAAATTATTTTTCAAAACACTAATCATAACATCCTAAAACAATTTTAGCTTTTTGTAAAATAATATTCATTAATTAAAGACGGGTACTTCGTACTTTGATCATCATCTTGAGGGTTGATTTTGAAATGTTTGTTCCCTACCGAGGTGTGTAAATCATCCCTTATATACTAAGCCGTTTGAATCTCATCACAGTTTAACAAACCACCTATAAAGTGATACCGATGTGGGTGATTAGTTAGGAGTGGATGTGTTACCAAGGAATTCAGGAATGATGGTATCGCCGAGTTGTCGAGTGATTTAAGTAGACAGCTGTAGTGAATCAAATATCAAATAAAAATTGTTTAAAAATTATTTACTTGAATTAGATACTACTACCGTTCACTTTTAAGAGTATTAAACAAGGTGTTAAAATATTTCTAATATAACAATACAACTGAAAATTGAAACTTTATTTTAATACAGTTTACACACTTACTTTAATGGGGGTGCGAATTGAAAATAAAGCCCTTTAACTTAGCGTGAATATTTATCTTGAGAAGGTGGTCTTTTAAAACAAACTTTGCATAAAAACTTAATGACTTTCATAAAATATCTCTAAGTATTGTAGTATGTAGATCCAGCGGGTTAATTTTTTTTCTACGTGTAAATTCTTACAAGTGCTTTTATTTACAAGGAGTAATATTAAAATTAATGAGATCAGCAGCGTCATGCACTAAGTGTACACTGGAGGTTGTCATTGGAGGTTGTATTCATCATTTACTTTTTCAGAACCATATTTTGTGCAAGTATAGGACTATGAAACCCGAGAATAGTCTCCAAACAATCTCATGGAAGATAGTGATTATAAAACGGTATGTGACCGTGATTGTGATGATGATTGGTAACTGATATTTAACGATGATTAGTAATTAAGATTTAACTGTTGGAGGTTTAATTTTTAGTATACCAGTCATTGCTCGAAGAATTACGAATAACCAGTTACCAATTGGAACCCTAAAAATAACAAACTTCTATTTGACAATGACACTCAGTTTTAAGGTCTTAACTTATTTTCAGTATTACCAATGACCACTGTGAGACGAGGGAAATTAAAAATAAAATAAAACATTGAAATTTAACAATAATGATCCATAAATTGAAATAAATAACTGATGCAGTTGAAACTTTCAGCTCTTGCTATTTCCTTTAATATCTGTTAAATTGAGTTGGTGCGTATGGAAGAAATAAAGAATAATGCACTTGAAACCCATTTCACGCAATAACTTAAATTTTCCCAAATTATTAGTTGGAACCTTGTTATTCTAAGGGATAGAATTATTGTTACAATTGAACACAATCATAGCCACGATAACGATTTAACCTTTACCATACCATGACATAAAATACCAGAATACAGCCATGCTGTCAACTCGTGTTACCGTAAGTAACAGTTATAAAAAATGTTTTTATTAGCTTAAATGGCTTTAATTCACTTTAAATATTAAGCATTCAATTTTGAAAAAATGATTAATAACATAATTTGGAGCATTCACTAAGTCGTATACAATGTGTCCTTCCTTCTTATCTCTCTTCATATAATTAGTGAGAAAGATATAATTATATTTGTATGTTTGTTGTTCTTTTCACTGTGAAAATAATGTGTGATCTCTGTGTTTCATATTACAAATTGTATTTTTACTAACGTATTAATTTTATAACGGATTGAATGGAAAAAATAATTGTTTTTGTACGATTCCCTTTTTATAATTGCTTTTTCACTAGTCATTCCCAAGCGCTAATATTTTCTTTAGGATTATCTAAAATTTGAATTTTATGTTGCATGTATATACCGAAATATCACAGGTTTAATTATGATGGTAGACCTGTGTTACAGCATGGTTTGGGAAGGGTTAAATAACCATCACTATGTATGAATTCTATCTTAGAAATTGTATCAAGACAATTTTTTATCGCGTGTCAACGCACCATTAAGAATTAGCACCCTTAAATTGACTATATATTATGTTTTAGATAATGTTGAAAAAAAGATAAATGTTGATTTTGTCACCGAAGTGATCGCTCGTCCATTTGATGTAAATTGAAATACTCGGTTCCACTGCATAGTTGATGTCCCGGGTTGACTGCAGCCTGCTACTACTACAAGCCACCCGCCCCTGTAAAGCCTGATTGCCTCCCCCATCCACCCCGGCCGCGCATTAAGTGCTACCCCTGACTTATTAACGATTAGTGAAGTCGGGATAAATACTAAACACTTAGGAACGGATTTTCAAACACATTTAATTTTTTTAAATATATTATAATATATTAAATATCTACGCGTGGATTACAGTCATCTGAAAGAGTTTGCGATTTTAAAAATTATATATTCATATTCAGCATTAGTTTCAAATACACAATAGTCGGGACTCAAACCATTAAAAAGGCTATATATAGTTTTCCCAACCAATCTCTCTGAAAATTCTCAGAGAGGATAAAACACCACACTCTTCTGTCCTGACACACGGCTCTCACTTCATCCACATTCATACATCTTTTCATACAAACTCGCCGATTATTGAGGCTTCTAACAGGTTCATCCTCCAGTGTCTGGTTTACCTGGCCATGCCTAGTTTTCCGCGGACGTCCTCTATTTATGGTGCCATCAATACTTGCATCATATATCTTCCTCACCATTCTCTGTTCATTCAGTTCCCATTAGCTACAATTCCATTCAAAGCGCCGTTCACTTTATTCCCTGCTGTCATCCTCCTTTCGATATCTTTCTTTGTCTTTCCGTTTCTATCGAACGTACTTTCCAAACACACAAACACGTCTACTTGTTCCAAAACATTCATTACCTACAAGTATTTAGCACGGTGTCTCGCTTTCTTCTTTCTCGAATATAATAAGGTCACTTTCATTGCATACATCGTACATTCTACTCACTGGACTCTGTAATTTTTGTTAGTTATTCACCATAAATACTGCATCGTCGGCGTACTATACAATCAGCATACAATCAAATCGCCCATTTTCGTTCCCACGTATAAATTCTAGACATTTTATTTATGTTATAAAAGACACGACACAAATTTCCTACTTAGTTTGCAGTACATGATATTCTTAAATTTTGTAAATTGTACATGTATAATGGACCCTTCCATCTTGCATTAGGGAGCAGTTTTTTCATTGACGCCACTTATTGTGGATGATCTAGTTCAACAGAAAACTTGCGGAATTCCCAGTGTACCTTACGAATTCAAATTCAGTAATTATCTATTATTTTTCCTTCCGAGTGCCTTCTGTAATTCCGTGTTCACTATGTGTGACTGTATTTCTCGGAATAAATATAATAAAATACTCAGCTTATATTCGATATCTTAAGAACTAATCAATTTACAGTTAGTTACCTATTTTATCGAATTGAAGTTCCTGTGTAAGCCACCTGGCCAAATGATTGTCACATTGACTCACGAATAAATCCCATGATTCGCGGTAGGTGTCGCCAAACAATTTTAATTCACGAGATGATTCAAAACAAAAGTTTCAACACGAAAAATATCATTCGTGTTGAGCATAGCTATTTCCCAGAATCTTGCAAACATTACGGTGGAAATAATAGGAAGAAAGGAAGGCACTTAGTTCTTCGTCTACCGGATGCTGGTTTATTTGTTTACTCCTTGTCCACCACAAGAACAAGCGTCGCGGGATGTGTAAACAAACACTCGCGAATTAGGATTATTTTTATGTATTAGCGATATTAAAGTAAAGATTGATTATAAGAGATGGTGGTTAATTAATAAGCGATGGTAATTAGTCCGTATAAAGTTCCAAGCGCACACTGAACTTGCTGCAGTTGGAGAGTGTTAATTAAGGCGACCTCTTCTTTCTTCCTTGTGCTTAAGGATAGGTTAGGAAAGATAGGGACGGAGATACGCAGGTTAAATTTTGATAAATCGTGAATAGAAGTATGCATGTGTGAGTGTGCACGAGTGAGACAACAAGTCAAACGCCAAAAAACTTAGTATAATTTAATTAACTTAAATGGCGCTAACACATTATATAAATTACAGAATACCAAAAATGTCTCTCTTACCGTATTGTCTTCGTAGATTGTAAAATTATATAGCTGTCCTTTTCTACAAATTACCTATGACATTAAAGTATCATTAGTGTTGAGACCGAATGGTTGCTTAGAATAATTGGAAGCATTCAAAATGTATGGAAATCCTCACAATTCCAATATATAATGTTGTCCCTTTTCATCTCATGCAAATAAAATTGTATTGCTGTCCCCCATTATAGTTTATAAATACAAGTTGTCGAGTTAAATTGTTAGACTGATAATGCTCTTACAAGGCGTAACGCGTCTCAAGTCAATTAAACGAGTAGAATAAAAAAATGAAATAATTTATTTTCACACATAAATAATTATTCCTTTTCGAAGACAAAATAGAGATTGCTTGAAAAATGCAGAAAATTTGCAGTCGTAGCTGCAATTAGAAAATATTTATCTTAGTATAATTATTATAAAGGTTGATAGAAACAATTTAGGTTCATACGATACCTGCGCGCTAACAATTTGCCGACAAGCATACATGTGAAGTTGTTACAAATGATTCGCAATTTTTCTAAATAACCCACGGCTAGACAAAAGTCGTGGGTTACGCCATAGAAAAGGTTACACTAATTCGGGTAATAATGTCTAGAATTTTATAGGGTCTTTTCATAAGATATTTAATTTATTTTAATATCCCAGAATTTTTAATAACATACGGATTTATTGCTTGTATGCAGTGCACGCCCCTGGTGTGTAGATATCGTAAGATCAGACCAGACTAGATTAGAAAGAAGATGATGCTATTGTTGAAAGAATTGTAAATTTAATATAGATACAATTTTGCAATCAAAGACTTTAGACGTTTTCGTCATTACTTCGCACCTCGTAAAATTTTACGACCACCTGGACCAACCGTTCGATTCTCTCTGGTTTTAATGATCTGTCACATCTGAAATTGCGATGGTCCATTCGAATCGATTAAGCAATTAACGTCGTTGTGAAATTTGCATACGGATTTATCGTGTTTGAATAAGATGTCCCACGGATCGATGGTGATATCTTATTTCATATTGTTGGCAAAGCATAATGTCGCTATAGAATAATAGCAATATTATAAAGCAATTAAAATCATTCTATGAAGCACGATCGAGTCAGATAGGTGAACCCTTAGAGCATCGAAAAGAAAGAAAAGCGCTTTTAAGTTAAGTTAGTAAAATGGATTACACACTATTAAATAATATTTATTTGTTTATTTTAATTATCAACGCCTGTACGGGCAATGGATAAATACATTTTTTTTAAATTACTAGGATTAATTCGTGAGTAAGTGTGGTTTTACAATTGAAATTGAAAATTATACCACCATTTTTAATTGTTGTAATTGTACAGTTGTTGTAGAGGCTACCACTAGAGGTCTCTAGCCTTGCAGACCCTCTGCGCATCCTACGCGCCGCCCCAACGGCGAACAGCGCGGTCAGGCGCTAATTGCAATTTCGTCTAGCTGACTCAGATGCACTGCACTAGCCAGCACTGAGCGCCCGTTCCGTGAATATGGAATATATTGACTTTACGAATAATCTTGCTGTATTTAACATTGTATTATATTAATTATTGCGGTTAAAAGAAAATGCACAGACGTACTGAGTAAGTACAGTTTTTGATTTCAACAGCATCTGAGGCGTTTCTGAAAACATAACAATGTCATGAGAAAACGGAAGGTGCGAAGGTGTATTCCCAACTTCTATGGATGCTATGATGACTATGCTGGGTGTTAGCACAATCTCCGGCCGACGGACCCAAAATGATCGTGCGCGGGATGGGGATATGGATAAGAGAACGGATCGAAGGAATTAGGGAGATGAACAGGAATAGGGAACAAGGGGGTTCAAGGGCCAACTAAATACACGACTTACCTGAGGTGCTTCTTTATCTAGAGTTTATTTCACTGTGGCCACAAGTTTTCTGATTTCAGAAACATGTACATCGTTGATCCGCATGAAGCACTCTCGAACTTATACTTCGTTGATAACGAGAAGTGGCGCGACACGCACCATACTATATCAATTCCATACAGTAGAACTATAATTCAAAATTCAAGTCTGATGAGCTCGATAGCAGAACGTCAATTTCACAGTCCAATGTATCATTTTCAAACGGCAGGAAGATAATTTGTCAACTTAACAGTCTAACACACTCCAAAAGCAAACGTTAACTCATAGTCCAAAACCATAGACAAATAGACAATACACATCCATACAGAAAAAGATCGTGCTCTAGGTATAGGGCAGGGGGGAATCAACTAATATTGAATACGAACTCGAAGTGATTAGGTGGAGATTTTGAACCGGAAGGCAAAATGTAAATAAGTCAAAAGCCTACAGGATGGCAGACAGTGATCCCGCAATACCAGTAACAAAGAAGCTTTGAAGGAACTGGGAGAGGCCCATGTCAATTCAGCAGCAGACATCTTCGAAAATAAAATCACAAAACTAAACCAATTGTCTACCGCAATATAAAAATGGAAATTACAGTCACCGTCATGCCTGGCTTTACAACCTAGTATCGTCCTGACCTCCACCGGTTTCTGAATTGAGTTTCCCGCCAATTACTGACGCCAAGAATGGACACGTCTTTATTTATATAATCTTGCCTCCTCATGTTGAATTTACCTATTATTCCTCCTCCTTCAGCTATTTAAGGAATTATATCTAACAAAGATCAGGCTTGTACATTTTCTGGTACATTCTATATTTATATATCGTGTGGAATCCTGGACTCTAAAAGCGAGGGATATAAGACGAATTGATGTCTTTGAGATATAGTGCTCGATTGTCTCCATTCTGCAGGAACTGAAGATCAAGGACAGACTCTCCTAACCTGAAACGAATCCTCCAATTTTTTGGGCAACTTGTAAGAAAATAAGATAGCTTGGAACGTTGAAGGACGAAGAGAAAGAGGAAGATCCCCACCCGTTGGACCGATCATGTGGAAAAGAGAACGTACGCTTTTCTAAGATCTGCAGGATGCCGAATAAATGGGTAAGCATAGCCAAGAAGGCGGGAGTTTATGGAAATCGCGATCCTCAGACACGAGGGACCGACGTGGAAAATGATCCTGGTTGTAATTAGAGATCAACTATTCGAATATCGAATAGTAAAACTAAAAATATTTTAAAGGATGACAACAGTATGAAATTAATTTTGAATATTTCAAATAAATCGTATTATACATAAATACATCAAAATTTATAAGAAAACGAGCTAATTTACCATAAATTATTTATTTATTGTAGTTTTAAAAATACATACTTTAAAAATAACAACGCATTGAACGTTTCGTATTTTAAATTTGTTTTTATCGTCGCTACAGTTGAAAATATCCGTAAATAAGTGTTTTAAATAATAGGTCTAATATTTCTATCCTTTTTTTGAAATTGTCCAAATATCTAAAATCTTTTTTTTAGATTATTTAAACAAACATTTGTAGTTTCTACGAGTTTCTTCAGTCTGCAATTCGGATGTAGATGAACCCTTCGAATAAGCAACAGGTATCTCTTCTCCGAATCTGAATCCTGAGAATTGTTTAATATTCCAGCCGAATATATCCGAACATTCGGGTTGGAATCTCTGGACGTGGATCGAGGTTGTGATGTCTACACCATACTCTATTTTCACTGACAGCACAGAAAATTCATCTGTAGGTATTTTAGATACGTCCAGTGTTGCTTCATCTTTCTTTGTAAGAAAGAGTCCAGGTTTCTGTCGCGTATCACGGGTCTTATCAGAGTTTTATACAGCATTGCCATTGAAACGAAACACGGAATTGAACACGTGGTGTGATATCTGCATACAGTCGCCTCCGAGAGCACTCAAAGCCTCTCGGCCATAAACTTAATCAGCCGGGCATGCAGCTTCATCTCAAGCTTTCACATTTTTGATCTTATTACACTGCCCCGTAATAAAACATCCTTAACGCATTTAAAATTAAAATCACCGATGAAAAATCCATTTGCTCGAATGAAGAAGTAGTCATTTTATCGGGTCCAGATGAATCAATCACAATGATATTCTAGAATCCAATTCAAAGTCGCGTCTAATGTCTCAATAATCGTTAACTGAGCAATTAAATTTGTCAAAATATCTTTTATATGGGCTGTTAGCACTCTTAACTGTTAACACTTTACAGAAATGTAAAGTCGATATCTCGCCATTAAGCTCTCGGTTTATTACCTGTCTAAATTTTATATTTATGACCTAAATACATTCTTTAATACTTTTTTTTTAAATTTGATAGTTTTCTTTAATCAAAGGTATCGAAATAATGGATGATTTGAATGAACGGTTTTATAAAATCTTTTACTAATTTATGGTATTCACATCGAAATGGTAAATATCTTTTGGAGTGCAAATGTGAGCAGTTGAAAATCTAAAATTAACTGAACAAATTAACTGAAACTCATAAATTAGAAACAAGCGATTTAGGCTTGTTATTAGTTAACTAATATTAAAAATACAAAAATATACATATAAAATCAGTTTTAACAATATATATTGTCGCGACAGAGGAATTTGAATCTGGATCTTTTTCCAAACCGGGGAAGGGGCATTATCCAACTGTACCACAGCGATATTATTTTTGACTAAAAATTTTCGGACGCCAATTTCATCGCAATTTATGTTTTTTTAAAATAAAAATTTAAAATAATTTAATACTACCTGTGACCATCTTAAATTGCCATTGTTTTCGTAACAGCGTTTACCGTGACATCACATTTGTTTTTTTTTTCCAGTGTTTGGTTTCGACGGTTCGCGTGTTTCGATCGGTAGTCGCGGAATGTGTCGTCACAACTTCATCAACCAGTCACGTTTCACTCATGAAATTGTCCATTTGAAATGTGACTAAACTTACGCAAACGATTTTTTTTAAAGGAAATAATTCCGTATCAAATTTGTTTTATACATGTGAAAAAAAAACTTCTTCACAGATGCTGCGAACAAGATGCGGCAGACGCCAGAAGAAGAATCCAATATAAATGTAGCAGTCAGTCTTTGAAATAAATTGACCACTTTTCAGCGCTTCGTAGAAAAATCTCAGTTAAACATGATTATGATATATCAGGAGGTAATTTTCAAAAGTGGTTGATAAATAGATTTTTACTGACAGCTTAACCCCTCTCTTGACAATGCTTTATGTGATCAATTAAAAAACCTCATTAATATGGGACTAATTTCTAATTGTGGACAAATCTAGGCGGAACTTTCAACCAATCGCGTCTCATCACGTAAAGGCGGACGTCATCTTGTTGTATATCACGCAAAATAGTGAATTTATCTTAAAATCATTAAATGTCTCATTTTATCACTTTGTCATAAAGTGATTTTGACCAAATTTGAAATGACCTCTTAACGATTAAGGTCGCTATGAAAATCGTGACATTACGGAAGAAATATATGAAAGATGAGGACGGTGGCGAACAGGCGCAGAAAATATTTAAGGAAGAAGATAGCCGAAGAAATCTAGGAGTGGAGCAGAAGTAAAATACATATTTATTTATTTATTAAAATACGTATTTTTAATTACACTGTAAAGTTCCTGTATTACAACAGAAATTCATTAAAATGGTATTTTCCCTGAAATCTACTAAATTAATCTCCTTGCGTCAGTGGACTATAGGGGTTAGTAGTAGGTACTGCACGCTACTGGACTTCATCCCTCGTGCACAGAACACTAGAAGATGAGAAAGAAATCCTTTTGTATAATAAAGTTATTGAATACATTTTATTTAGAAGGGTTTACTCAAAGGGTTACAACTAGGAAATCCAATCCAGGGATTGATACGTGTAATTCAGAATGTTTCGGGATTATTATTTTGGTGTACCAACACTGAATGATGAAAGACTCGATTGTTTGGGCGTATTATTAATAATAATAACATTGTTGTACACTCAAATCATTAATTACGTTATTACTTACTTAAGATTTGCATTTTGATTATTTATTTTATTTTTTGTAAAGATTCCTTATTTACTTACTTAAATATAATTGTTTTATATATATTGTATGTGACCAAAGGAGCATTTTTTAATTCTGGGACTGATGAGTCTCGAAATCATCAATTCCTCACGATCGAGGATCTTGTAATGTCGCATTATTCTGAATGACCAAAATCCTCAACTTGCGATCTTCTGCTACTCACGTAACAGAGAGAATGCTTCATGTTTCGACTATTTAGCCAAGGCCAAGTCAGGGCTTTAACTAATCACACTTTTACGTGAGATGGAGGGAGTTCATCTAAATTTAGTCAAAGCAAACTAGACCATACCACTTCTCCTTCGGACCTCGACTTCGCATCATTTCAATTCAAGGTCTTACCCAGTGGCGTAACTACGGTAATGCAGTGCATTGGTGTCCATGTTAGATAGGGGACCAAAAATCTGTCCTCGCCCTGCAAAATATTTTGTATCCATACTTTTCTCAGCCCAATATCGCCGTTAAGCGAAAATGGGCATAAATCAAAGCAATTATTTATAATTTATTTATTTACATCAACGCCCTTGTGGGCTTTTACATAATTTAATTTAAATATAACAGTACATTTTTAATACAATATTTCAATATAACATATAAAAAAAACTAAATATAATTTACGTACAAATATTTCTTCAATTCAGGTATGCTCCAACAATAATAGCATAATTATTTCTATATTGGAATGTGCATATATATATATATATAACACACTTCAAGAAAGAGTGAATATTAAAGAATACAAGAGCCCAACTTTATTCTACTACTATTACTACGTAAAACTTAATTTAAAGTTCTTATACACAACATACAAATAGGGGGGACTTTTTATAATTATGCATTGGGGCTCAATTTTTTTAGTTTTTTTAGTTACGCCACTGGTATGACCTCTTCGCTTGCTTGCTTCTCTTCCTGAATCTTATGTATAAGTTCTGTCATTTTGTCTTCAAACAGTGTGGCATCATCTGCAAATCGAATATAAATGTGACGTATTAATTTAGTGTTTTTCTTGTTTTACAGACGTCAAACGGCCGAGGAGCGCGAAGCAGAGAGGCAGGCAGCCTCTCGCCTCATGTTGTCTCTGCAAGCCGAGGCTCTGTCCAAGGGTTACCCCGGGCAAGGGAGGCCCGCGCCGCCGCAGGGCTGGCCGGGGCAGTCGCCCTACATGCCTGGCCCGCCAGTCGCGGAACCCATATGTTAAAGAGCTTGTGAAGCATACAGCATGATATATCTCTCTACGACATAACACATATATGTTCTACTACAACTAGGGCTTTCAATCCCGGGGTCTCAGTTCTCGGACTTTTGTAGGAATTGTAATACCGTATTATGTTATTGAATTTTTGTTTCACATTTACTGTTCTTCGGCATTATTTCAACCGTGGTTATGTAACTTTGAAACACAGTGGAGTAAATCTAGAAAAATGTTACCAGGATTTAAAATCAATACCACCTGCCGCCAGTGTGAACGGGTTTTTTCTGGATATGGGAAAATAGCTACCTAAATAAGATCATCACTAAATGACGAAACCTTAAACATTTTGATCTTATTAGGGTTGCATTTTAAATCTAAAAATATTAAATTTAAAATTGTATTATGTATTTTTTTGTTTTTTTACTTTTGTGCAGTTATTTTGATATTTGAATATTGTTAATACTTGTACTATGTTAATGTATGTATAATATCTGAAAAATAAAAATAAAACATCTGCTCCGACCCTTGTTTTTTTAAATGATTTAAACATTTAAATTCCCGGTGTCGGCACTGGAATGCCGGGATTGAAAATTGTCAGCAACGTAATCCCAGTTCTGAACAAAATCACTGGGATTGAAAGCCCTAACTACAACATATCTATAATTGGCATTTTTTCCTTGAAAATGTGCTTTAGTGTGTTTAAGATAAAGATTATGTAAATTTTTGACTTATTGCCAGACTTGTACATATCAGTTATTGAAACAACAAAATTTAAATAATGACCGTAGGATGAAACAAAAATGATTTATTTTACATTTTTGTTATATACTCGTAGATCACATTCTGGTAAACGCATATAAATTAGCTTTAAAAAATAACAAAAGTAAATTATACAAATCACTTAGAAAGGATACACAAAAATATCTACGGTTCTACCAGATATAGACCCAAAAATTGTATGTCAGTTAAACACGTTACCGATTATGCAACGTTAATTTTATATCACACAATCATGACAAATATGGACTTCATAAATTCCTTTTAATTTTTTACTGAGAATTCTATTATTTCCTAATAAATGCTATCATGTTTGAATTAACTGAAATTTCCGATATGATACTGATACATACAAAAAATTGCAACCCTTGTAAGCGAGCGGTAATATAACTAGTGAAAAATTTAAAATGCAATATTTTACTCACAATGTGTATAAATTTAAAAAAGCTAAAATTCATGGTAAAAAAAGTATTGCATGTCTTGTAAAATTAATTGTATATTTAGATATCACCCTTACATCTTAAAACTCTGTAGTTATGTTGGATACTTTAAACGTAAACAATATCCATATAATATATAAATCAATAAATATCTTATTTTTATTTTATCGCAATTGTAATTTCGAACATCAAAGCATGGTTGACGTGCCATCGGCCGACGCTGGATAGTCCACCCTCCCCCCCCTTCCAACAAACGATTCGAAGATCACCTGTCGAAGTACTTACACGGCATTTCAGTAGCGAAGTGTAAAAAGGTTCGACAGAATACGAAGTGTCAGTTCTTACATGTCTGTTCCTTTTCTTATACGCGTTTGTCAGTTTATTGATTCGTAAATTAAATTTAAATTCATCCACAGTAATTCAAGTTTTTATAAAAATTATAAATATATATATCTATTAAATTTTTTTATTTTTTAAATTAATATGCAATATCAGAACATAAATCTGTGCTATTCATGTTACAAATTAAATTAATCAAATAGAAAAATACACAGAAAATAAGTAGATTTTATCTCTATATCTTTCTAATTGATTTTTTTCCTTTCTTTTTATGATATTTTAAATTTATTAATAATTATTCCCCCCTAACTAGAATGATCCTGTGTCGAGATGGGCTAATTTGCATTAAACAATATAGTTGTTTATGTAAAATGTAAACGCCTTCGATAGCTGGTTCCCAGGTTTCCGATTAACAATTAGCACACATATGATATATGAACTGCACTAACCTCTTTCATTTTGCTGTCTTTGTTTTAGCTGGGTTGTCTTCTTTAGATTTCGACCGACCGAAGCGCGCACTGGTGGTTTATTTAAAACGCTGGACTGGTCGAAGCACGGGATGTAATAAAAATGACACCTGTCGGTTACCGTCTTCTTAGCTTCCGAAAAAAAGGCGGCAATACTCACACACACATGTAAATTATTATAAACCGGGAAACGCAGTGGTGCCAATCGAAGTAACAAGGCGCGTAAACAATAGTTTTTATCTGGATTCGGATCGTAGATAGCTGTAACCGATAAATCTGCGATGATCTATACAAAGTCGCCAAATTATACCAACATACGGTTTGCTAAGTGTGACATTTAATTATTACTCTCTCTGTCGGTGCGCTCATAACTGAGCATCGCGGTCCCATAGCCTGAAATTTCATCTAGCAATACCCCCAAAGTATGAAATAATTATTTTACTGCATCTCGAGAACCTCTTATCAGTACTGAGTTTCTGTCCAGTTCATTACACCATCACCCACCAGTACCATATCTCATAATGTATTTATTAAACAACTCTAAAAATATCTCTCTACTGGCAATATACAGTTTCGGGTCCGAGTCCCTGTGGTAATATAGTTTTTCGATAGATACATTATTTCTGTGTATCATTCCAAGTGATTTATCTAAAAAAAAAAAGTATTACTGAATTATGTTCTGAAAAATAGTAACTTTACAAATACAATGTGATTTTATTAAAAAATAATTATTAAGGACAACACATTCTTATTGTGAAGTTGTAATTATTCAGAACATACGGTCTGTGATATTTTTTAAAATACTAATTAAATGAAGGAATTAGACAGATATACATATGTAATCAATTTAATTGAAAAATATATTGTTGTTGCTACCGGGATTCGAACCTGGATCTCTTTCCGATCCGGGGAAGGTGCATTATCCAGCTATGCTATAGCAGACAGTACATTTATCGACAAATTTTCGAACATGTTACATTTTTCAAATGAATACATCTACCGTTCCATGTGGGTTCGAAAATTTGTCAACAAAGGTACTGTCCGCTGTAGCATAGTTGGATAATGCACCATCACCGGATTAGAAAGAGATTCAGGTTTGAATCCCGGTCGCAAGAACAATATATTTTTCGATAAAATTGATTATATACGTATATCGTTCTAATTAATACATTTAATAAGTATTTAAAAAAATAAATTCGTTGCTAATATTATACCTTATGTGTCCAATGCGGGCCTCATATTTTAATTAAAACAACATATTATAATTTATTAATAACGTAAACTGAAATTATTTAATTTTTTTAAATATGTAAACAAGAAATACTTTTTTTTGTATATGTAGATACTTAAAATTGTGTTAGATAATGTTTTATTTAAGATTTTGCATAGTTGAATGTGACACCGAATATTTAAGTATTGTTTGTATATACAGACTTTTATTAATATGTACTGCAATTTCTCATGATTTCAATTGAATGTGATTTTATATTTATGTGATTGTATTTATTAAAATTAGAATTGTACATAAAAATAAAATACTATAAATTAAAAACGCTCAGTCTTGAATACTGGCAGTCTTAAGAATGGTGTGATTTTATTAATATGATTTTAAAAGATGTCTAAGTGAAGAATTTTTTTAAATGTTTTTTTATCTCGCGCCTCCCTCCCTTTTATTTGTACTTGAGTAATGTGCTAATAAAAATATCCGAACAAACACGTCATATTCATGACATCCGCGGGGACTACATGTTTTATTCAGTATCCATAAACGACACGATTTAGAAATTCACATATTCGAAAATTAATGTATGTCTTTTCACGTCCCACGATAGATAGGTAAGAATTTTTTTGTGCATTCACTATCTATTTTAAAATGTCAAAAATAAATTTAATAAAATTCGTTTCTTACTCTTTCTCGGTGAACTGTACACCTGAGCATACACGCGCGCGCGATGTTTACACATAACCATAAAAGTACTTTTGTAGTCATTTGATATTTTTTATCTTAACAAAAAAATTATAATTATTTACCTACCTAGAAATTGTTGATTTTATTAAAATAATTTTGATTGACGCTTGAAAACATAATTGATTTAATAACCATAATTGTATTAATATTAAAAACAGGATGTTAAATAGTTAAGAATTATCAATGTAAATATTAATACTAAATGTAACTGCATAGATAATTATAATTAAAAATGCAAGATTTATCAATAATTTCTCGTTTGGAAATTAATAGTTGCGTTTAAATACGAGTATTTAGTAAAACTTAATATTAAACATGTGTAAATAAATATGAAATAATCCTTTATGTATGTATATGAAATAATGTAGTGCAAAAATAATTTGTTTAGAACAGCTGATTAGCCTCGCATGCGGGTTGAATAATAATATGTAAATGAAGTCGAGCTATGAAAAAATTAATCTGTAGGAATAATTATGCTCATATTTTTTTTTGTTTTTCACACATTTAACACGGCAATGTTTCATAAAGTATATAATTTCTAGATGTTAAATAACACAGTTAGTTAAGCGGTAAGATGTTCACATGAATATTACTTAATTAAGAATAATACATTAGTTAAAATTACAATAGATTTATATTTATTAATGTTAGCACTTTATTTTGTGTTCCCAGTACTTAAGTTCGGAATAGTTTTCATGTCAAATGATGAACAATTGTTTTTTTTTAAATGTGTACATGATATGTAGATGTAATGAAAAATAAATAAAATAAATATCAATTGTGTTCTTATTTTATATCGAACATTTCAGTATTATTTATTTTCAGGATAAAAACAATTCAACTGTTCAACTTGTGGTGACCCTCTACGCGCCCGTAGATATGGACGTGTAAGGGTTCACCTATCAACAATTAGGGCCCGGACCAGACGCAAATAAGCAGTTAGCATCAGAGATGGATCAACTAACATCACTTCTCCGCAGGCCGTCCTATCACCAACATCGCCATTCAGCCGCATCTCCAGCGAGCCACTTCAAAGTTTGACCGCGCATATAATTGTGTTAATTCCTCACTTCAATACACGAAACCTTGTAAGTGCTCTTTCATTTACATACTCTGCTTTAGTTACATACATACAACCGATACGCGTGAGACAAGAAGATGTTAGGAGCTTCTGTCTCCCAGCATCATGACCTTCTGACACAATCTCGAGTCAATCATAATTTGAATAACCTCAACACACGCACAACTACCAACTAATTAATTTATCAGCTCCAACTCAATGGACCGACCAGATTAACTACGAAAAACTACTAGACTGAAGAAGAAGCTTACCATTTCATTCGCTGGGAGGGGCAAGGAGGGTAGAGCGCCACACTCTTCAATCCTGATACACAACTCGCTTCATCCCCATTCTTTCACCTTTTTCCAGTATTTTTATGTCCTCTGGGCGGCTAAATTGTGCCGCTATGCATAAATGACGATAAAATAACAAAAAAATTGGAAAAGTTATAGCAGATAACATAAGATTTAGCAATAATTGAATATGTTAAAAAACACATCATTACTAGATATTTACATCTAAAGGCTCTGTTATTAAAAACATATCATATTCATAGACGAAGCTATTTTTATTATATTTTTAAATATCTATAATATACAGGTCAAAATAAGAAAAATATAAAAAAATTGAAAAATATTATTTTATCAGGCGTATTCTAGTATAATATGTTAAAAACATTTTACAGATAAAGAATATTTGCATTAAAAAATTTTTCAACAAAAATCAGATTCTAATTGAGTTGAATATAATATTTGCTATTTTCAAGGAAATATGAATTATCAAATTTGGTTCATAGATGGCTATGGTGTACTGGTACTCAAAGCGAGGCAATGTAATAAGATATATACAATTTTCAAAAATTTGATAAATGTAGAGATTGAGGGGTGAGAATTGGTGAACGATATACATGTATTTAAAATGATCACTTAGGACAGCTGAAGAAAGGTCGTAAGCCCTGTAATTTTACCCCTCATATTTTCTATATATCGTCTCTATGAGATGTCTGATATATATTTAAGATAAGATTTATTAAGGTTCTTATCTGTCGAGTAATGTTTGTCACATGAATCTTATTGTTGACATACGTATTGTATTCAGTTGTCATAAAATGTTTGTATTAATCTCTCCCATACGGTGTTAAAATAATATCATAATATTCGGAAAGTTAGATGCACAAAATTTATTAATTAAATAATTTTTTTGTTATTAAGGGAACACATTCTTATTGTGAACCTGTAATTATTAAGAACATAGGTTTGTGATGTATGTTTTAAATACTAATTAAATGAATGAATTATAAATATATACTTATAATATATCGGTTTACTCAAAGGTATTTGAGATTCCGTAAAAACAATGTAGACGGCTTTCAAACAATGGAACGACAGATGTATGCATTTGAAAAAAGTGTAACATATAGGTTCGAAAATTTGTCGTCAAAGATACTGACGCTGTAGCATATTTGGTAATGCACCTTCCGCGGATTGAAAAAAGAGATCCAGGTTCGAATCCCGGTAGCGCAAATATAATATTTTTCGATAAAATTGATTTTGTATGTTTATCTTTATTATTAATACATTTAATTAGTAATAATTTTTTTTATTGTTAATAACTATATTTCAGTGTTACATTTTAAACTCGTTCGTTTACAATGTTTATATTTATTACGTAGTTTGTACGTTTCAGTTGTACACCTCGCAGTTGGATTGATGATTGTGCAATAGAAACTCTAATGTGACCATTAAGTATTTATTACAAGAATTACAATTATGGTACAAGGTATATAA
Organism: Eubasilissa splendida; assembly: GCA_031772225.1. NCBI lineage: Eukaryota > Metazoa > Arthropoda > Insecta > Trichoptera > Phryganeidae > Eubasilissa > Eubasilissa splendida. Next base: position 9,816,267 of record CM062866.1, on the reverse strand, counting down.
CTCGTATCGAAGTCAACGGTGACGCAGAAAAGAGACCGCGCCTTGCGCGCGTCCCTAATTTATCCCAATCGCACACAGGTACACATCACACATCTTTACAAACTCAATATTATTATAAATTTAAAACTGATGAACTAATGAAACTTAACGTAACATATCATGAAGTGATGCAGGCTATCGTGACTTAATTTGTATGCAGTTATCCCGTGTGCAGTTGTCATCATTGATAATATATTTATACAAATTTTGGTTGAAAATTGTCAATAAAATGAAGACATTATTTACAATATTAAAATGTCCGACAGTAGAAATGAAGTCGTTTGTTTTGTTCTATTTGAAAGATACTTCAGAACAAAAAGGTCACATATTTTTTAATTTCGTATTTCAAAGGAAATTAACATTACAATGTAATGTTTTCTTTAAAATGTGCCTATAGCGTGAAAAATAAAACGGATATTTTATTTATATTAAATAAAAAAAATACTATTAGTATTTTTACCTGCCGCCGCCTTTGGAAATATTTTTTGTATGAATAATTCGTGTGCATACGGAGGCAGCTACTGCGACAATTATTAGTATTTTATTCGTTTTTTGGACGTTTAGGCCCATTTCCGGCGGCCGAATGCCGTGCCTAGTTTTGATTGGTTGCGTTTGACAGACGGACACGCTATTCGAAATTCAAAAATCGAATAAAGGAATGAGTTGTTTATCTTTTTATAAACGTTTGGAATTTTTATTATTTCGTCATATTATTATATTAAACAAAACATATATTAAAATGTAATAAGGTATTTTTTAAAGTATTTTGGACGCGTTAGGTACCCACCTAACTAAAAATTATGCATAATTTATTTAATTTATCAGTAGCGGTATAATAGTCACAATTGCAAAAGGGACTGCTTTTCAAAGGACCCTTTAATCTCTGAGTAAAGGGATGTACTCATAAAATTAAAAGAGCCATAGAGAATGCAAAAAGTAAAAAAAAAAACTAGAAACACTATTTTAGTTTAAAAATACTGGCAGATCTGATAGTATGTAATTTTATTCAATACTTACCAGATCTGAATAGCCAGGTAATATTACATTACCTGTCTCCTCTGACATCTCGACCTCTCAGAATAACTCGACCCATCTGACACTGAGATAATGAGCTCAAAAGTGTTGATTGAATTTCAATATATATTCATGTATATTTTGTTTTGAGTATGCAAATAAGATCAGTTTTAAGGTCTTAACTTATTTTCAGTATTATCAATGACGACTGATGAGGGAAATTAAAAATAAATAAAAACATTGTAAATTAACAATAATAATCCATAAATTGAAATAAATAACTGATGCAGTTGGAACTTTTAGCTCTTGCTATTTCCTTTAATATCCGTTTAATAGAGTTGGTGTGTATGGAAAAAATAAAGAATATTGCATTTGGAACTCATTTCACTCAATAACACATATTAGCCCAAAATGTTAGTTGGAACCTTGTTTTTCTAAGGGGTCGATCTGGCATCGTCATGTAAAAAAGGATTAAAGAAAAAAATGTTAAATTTTTCGAATACCTTTTTTGTCACACCTCTCGGTAGTCGCCCGAGTCTCCTGCGCCCGAATGCGGGCCTGGCCGTCTACGCGGGCACAACAGTTGCCTGACATTAGCTGCAGCTTGTGAAATGACAGCCAATTAAATTTATTACAACTGACAGAAGTTTTCGAGAAACAAAAGGCTACGCCGACAGGCGGGACAAAACCAAAACGGTAAAAAAACCAAAGAATCCAACCAACTCGTAAGCGTGGTTCTTGTAATAATTATATTAATGGCTTTTATTTGGAAAATTATTGTAACTTAGTCGTTTATTAACTTTTGTAAGTAGCTAAGTTCTCAATTAAAATTAACATTGATGTAAATATGAAAATATAAAAACGATTATGTAGGTAGGTGGTACCTACGTGTTTCAATAAGTAATATTTAAATATGTCCAAGACCACACAATTACTAGATTTTCATCTACAAAGGCAAGGTTGTTTAACGTATAATATCTATCAAATTTTTGAATGTTGTGTTTATGTTAATATGTGAACTCGCTTCGAGTATCACTACACTATCGCCATCTATGGAATAAATTTGATAATTCATTTCCCTGAAGCAGCATATGTCACAATGAGAATCTAATTATTTTAAGCTATATTCTTTATCTGTAAAATGTTTTTAACACATGGATATTGATGAGTGAGAATGGTGAACGTTATATTTCTATAAAGTGTAAATACTTAAGCCAGCCGAAGACAGGTCCCATACCCTGTAATTACTCACACTTCCATATATATTCTATTAAATATAATAAAAATAGCTATGAGATTATTATCTATTATTTGTTTAAGTATGTAATAGATTGATTCGGTAGTAATTGATGTTTTTTGCAAATAAATGATTTGAATATTAAAAAAAAAATGCGTATTTAATCAATTACCTTAATTTATATAATTATCTATAAGTGCAAGTCAGTCGCAAGGTTGGCCTTCTAGTGATAAATTTCCCGAACGGACCTCGCTTAACCATATGAGATCATTCGAACTTTAAAGACACTTTTGCTATACGTGAAATAAATATTGTTAGTCGCGGCAGTTGCGTATATATATACACAATTCAATGTCGCTGATGAATTTTCTCAATCATTAGTAAATTTTTTTAGGGTTGTTACACGATTAAAATTGAAAAGAAACTGGCCAAAATAGGGGTAAAATAGGTCATTTTTAAAACTAATGATAAAAAAGGTTTCAAAACATGGGATAATTATTTTAATGATCTGCATTATCATTCACGTCAGTCCCTCATGACTGAGGATCGCGATCTTTATGATCACCACTGCAGATCTTAAGGCTGTCACCAGATAGGTGCCCGATATTCCTCTGCAACAAGCCTCTTCAAACTATCTTCCTTTCTCGCAAGATGCTCAAAAAATTTAAGGATTCATCTCAGACAAATGGCAGTTGATGTTCAGCTCCTGTAGAATGGAAAAATTCGTGCGTTTCGTCGTTCATTGTGTCTCCAGCACCACATCTCATGAACATCAATCTGTCTTCTCTCCGTTCTATATAAGTACTTTCGCATCAACCCAATACATCGATTGTGTTAATGTCGATGAAATGACGTAACACAATTTTTTTAAACTAACATTAAGTATTATATATTTAATATTAAATGAAATCATATTTCATTTATGAAGTTGCGATTTTTTATAACACAGTCCCTTGATAATCAAAACAAATTACATAAATCATTTATCTATTAAGATCTAATCTAATTATGTCCTTGGCCGCTTAAAGGAGATCCCTTCACTAATCTCCGCTCTGAGCCATGTTTCGCGAATTATCAACTCCGAAGAATCCAGGGTCTTCCAGTCCAATGTTCCGTCTACCCTCTGGTTTATGGAATGCGAGGTGCACCCACGGTGAAGACTATTTCGTCTGAGCCAGATGCCTAGCATATCGAAATCACTGAACCTTGAATTTGACGACGTCAGGCTCATCATGGAGCTCATAAACTTAATAATATTCATAAATCTATCTATAAACTGAAAGTCCTGGCGCTATACAGTAATTTCTACTATAAAGTATTACAATTAAAAAGGTGATTGCTTTAAATTGGTAAAAAAATACATGTTTCACATAACCAGATACATTATTAAAGAGAACTCATTCTAATTGTGGAGTTGTAATTATTCAGAATACTGTGTATTTTAAATACTAATTAGAAAGATATACATATAAAATCAATTTTGTCGAAAAATATTGTTGTCACGCCACCGGGATTCGAATCTGGATCTCTTTCCAATCTGGGGAAGGTGCATTAACAATGTAGACGGCTTTCAAATAATGGAACGATAGATGTATTCATTTGAAATGTGTAACATACAGGTTCGAAAATTTGTCGTCAAAAGTACTGCCGCTGTAGCATAGTTGATTAATGCACCTTCCCCGAATTGGAAAGAGATCCAGATTCGAATTCCGATAGCAACAACAATATTTTTCGATAAAATATATTTTTAATTAATACATTTAATTAGTATTTGACTAGATATAGCTCTATTGGGAGAGAACTTTACCTAGAGTATAATAGTCCTAGGTTCAAATCTCGATGGCAGCTCAATTTTTTGCATTTCTTCCAAATGAACAATTTTTATTTTGGTTTAATTGTCAAGAAATGACTTCTCATATTCGTTCTAAATATTAACAATTCATTATGATCTTGGCGTAGCAGTCTTGGTCGCTATGACAACGACGACCACACCACAGCCAAAACCACCGGAGCCATCTGCTTCGATTGAAGTATGTAAGCCGTTGATCAGACTGGTCGACGATATTCCATGCGCTATTAAACTTTCAAATGTATCGTGTAATATAAATTATCTATTACCTTATAAATTATTTCGGTATACACATTTGTATTATGGATGATTCGACATGTTTTGTGAGTTGTTCATAGAATAGTTAGAATTCACCGCCAGCACCAAATCTCTAATGTGTTTCTCTTTCTGCGCCCTTTTTATCCGTGTTTATCGTGTCCGTGTTTTAAATCCGCACAGATATATTGAGTAAATTATAAAAAAAAAAAAATTGCGGAAGCGATGAGTTTACAAATATCTCCACCGAGGAGCGTTGGTTTGCTACGAAATAAATAAACCTATTATTATTATTATTTTATTTTATGTTTAACAGAAAAATAAACGTTACCAAATGTCACTAATTATGGCCATATGCCTTTATTCGCCATACAACCAAATTATTACTAAACATACTGTTATTTGATGAGGATAATTTAGTCAATCGTATATCCGAAAGTAATATGGCTGGGTTAGCAACCAAACATCATTATCCACACTTATTGTCAATGGCTGAGACGATAATAGGTAATTTTGTAACTGGTTGGTGATTTGTATTTATTACAAAAAAGGTGATGTTTTTGTTTCAGAAAGTAGCTGGGACTAAGCGTTTGATCAGTAGGTAAATACCTAAAAAGTTTAAACTAACTAGAAGCAGGCGTGGAAGCAGCAAATCAGCATATTTTATAGAGTTATAATAAATAAATATTATTAACTTACTCGAAGAATTGATGTACAATAAATTTAATAAAACGTGTTATTTTCTTGAAAACTGCTATGGTGGAGTAAAAATTTATGGCAGAATGATTTCCAAATCTCGGGTACGCGGACGGTATAATTTTGATCACTGCATCAGAAGAAAAAATGGCTACACTACTGTCATTGATAGACATGCCCAGCATTCACGAACAGATGCTCTTCGGTCCATGATTACTGACGACGGTAGCCGCGAGCCAGAAATTAATCGACGCTAGGCGAAAAGTTTCACGTTTATCTCAATTGTTAGAATTCACATCTCCTGTGAAAAATTACGGTTGTACCGAATTATTTTTCAGCAACGCCTTGACAATGGCACGTGTTACAAGGGGCGTGCAGTGCATACGAGTAAAAAAACTGTGTGCATTACTAAAAACTCTGGAAAAAATAATAATTTAATAATTGGATTAACATAGACGAAAACATTATTTTACAATTAGCGCCATCTGCGTACCAGTAGAGACTTTAATTCCTCAGTTCTAAAAACTACCGCGCAACACACTGCTATACCCATGGCGCTCTTTTGTATTCGTCGCATCGAGCTATTTAAATTAATCTATTCTGTCTTTAAGCTAGTGAATTACTCGAGACATATAATTGGTTATTTACTGAATTGAAAATTTCTTTCGGTTGATCCGATTTGTATGGAGTCGTTACCTATGCTGTTTTTTTTAACAAAATAACATTAGAAAGGCTTATAACTGCGTGAAAATTATTGAAGTATCTACTTTCTCTTTTACTAATTCGTGAATTTTATTATCTTACTGTTTTTAATGTGTTGATTTCATGATTGTTGTTTAAATTTGGTGCATGGATTGGTTTTTGATTTGGGAAAAACAAAAAGCAATTGGCAGAACTATTTCCTACGTTAACCTTTAATATAAATAATTATTTCCTTTAGTTATTTCGTGAAGGATTTTCAAACAATAAATGAATCATGTTTAGTCATAAAAAGTGTTCTTAAAATACATTTTTTATATGGGTAAGAAGATATTTTTTTACGTTAAAACTTAAACTTTAAAAACACTATTAATAGTACTCTAAAATTACAAATGGTAGGGTCGTATAAACGACGGATTTATTTTGTCTAAAGACGTTGGTTAAACGAAAGTACATATATTATATATAATTATATAATGTCATTGGTAACAGCATAACCTAAATCTATACCTACTGTACGCCGTGCCGAAAAAAGTCAGCCTATGTTTTCCGGAGGAAACCTTATATAAATAGCGCGATCTATCCCAGAATACACACCAGTTGCATACACTAGTGCTCGCGGAAACCATAAATTAAACATATACAAATATATATATTACTATGGAGAATACATTATTGTTGTGAAGGTGCAGTTATCGGAACATAGATCTGTGTTATTTTTAATACAAATTTAATGTATCAATTAGAAAGATATACAGATAAAATCAATTTATCGAAAAAATATTTTGTTGGCGTTGGGATTCGAACCGAGAACCCCTTCTATCCGGGGAAGTGCGACAAATTTTCAAACCTAGATGTTTCACTTTCAAATTGATACATTTGTTATTCCGTTTTTTAAAAGAAATCTAACCAAATTGATTAATTAATTTAATTCTGGCGTCTCCAATCGGATTTTACTTAAAATTCCTGGTTCGAATTCCTGTGGTAACAATATTTTTTCAACAAATTGATTTTATCTGTATCTATCTATGCATGTCTTTAGAATTGATACATTTTATTTGTGTTAATAAATACGTGTGTGTGTCGGTTGTGTAGTGGGATAAATTAGAAAATTTTCAAGATCCTGAATATTCAGGATAATCTTGCTAATTCACATGGTTTACAAATTAAAATGAGTTTTGGAACTAAATGATTCTAATTACAAGTACTCATTTAAAAACGTAACATCACCTTGAATACCAAATTTTTGTATTGGTATTTTACAACATAATGATTGACGATATTATCTTACTAACGCACACAATCTTCCAAATATACATACACACACACACACACGTACAGACGCATTCGTGAACGACTTTTATTTCGTTTGTTACAATCGAAATGACAATTTCCCTAAAGTGTTTCGGGCAAATTGGTCAGATCCCTCAGACGGGGTATAATCTAGAAAAACACTAAATTATAGCCTTCAAAGAAAATAACACGAAGCCTTTTGTGCGAGAAACAAAGGGCGACGCGATAGTTTAAATTGGTTACCCCTTACTTTTTTGGTGCCCCTAAATAAGGCAATCATTTTCCATTCACATTTCAAGGCGCACAATTCTACCGGGGCAAGTCAAAAGGCTTTTAGTTGAAGTAAAAAAAATCAAGATACTGAAATTGGTTCTTTCACGGCCACATTGCGTGTATATGTGTTACGTGTACATTTCACTGGGAAGGAGGAAAGTCAGGAATAAAATTTAATTAGATTTATTTTTGACATTTTTAATTTCATTTCACGGAGAAAATTATGTTCCAGGCCGATTATATTTGGTTGCCATTTTGGTTTGGAAAATATTTGTCAGTTGGAATTTAGTTATCGTAGAGAGTAGTTGATTACAATTAATTAATTATGAAGCATCTAACGCTTTAACGACGTGTTAAAATTAATCTAAATAATGTCAACATTTTATCTAAATAATAATGGCAATACTGTAACCATTAATAGTGATCGCTATCGTCACATATTGCCAGGTGCCACCTTGAACACAGCCCGAGCTACGCTTGAAATTTTGTGAGAATTTTTTTCTCGGCTGAATAATGTCAAAAAGAAGTGATATCGACAGACCACCTCGGGTTTCGACTATTTTCTGTTAAAGGGACATGAAAAGAAAGGTCTAAGCTAATAAGCCAAAAACAATTTCGATGCTACAGGATAATATGCGAAATGAAATTGCTGAAATAACACGCGAATATGGTTAAAAGAGCACGCATTTGTGCCGCTGCCAGCGGCGGCCACTTGTCCAATGTCATATTTCATACATAATTATATTAAATCAAGTAATCGATAAATAAAAATCAAACGAAATAATTATTGTTTTATTTTATAATTATTTAAAAACAACATCAGCCTGGAACATAATATTCAGAGTGTATTATTTTTTATATTCATATTTTTAGTTAGATAACATGCACAAGTAGATACTGAAATTATTTATTTCCATAAGTCATCTTCCTTTTTTTTAGTCTTTAAATCCGCTTACAATGTCATCATCAGTTAGGTTTTTAATTATATTTGTACGGAAAAATTCAAATGTATATATTTGATAAATGCAAATAATAACATTGTATCCTTGACTAATATGTTGATTCGCTTAGTACATGTGTGACACACAGTCAATCATCAACAAGTAAGATATGTTATATTCGCGCATGCGTGTGTGATAGACTTGTGAAACACATTATTGTTGAACAATGTTGGATTAATAAAAATTCATATATTTATGCATAAAAAATTTCAATAGCTTTCCTACAAAAGTTAAGAAGATAAAGGATAAAACAATTAAAAAATAAAATAAACAAACACTTAAAAAATACGCACGCGGAGAAACGGCGTGATGGTAAGTAAATAAGTAAGTAACTATTAAACTTCTAACTCTTTTAAAATTACTACAGTCCTTCTCCAAGCACAATGGTTTTTCTTCTTTGGAGAGAGAGAGATGCAGAGATATATAAAAAATATGTAACTTTAGTTTGTAATATAATCAAATAAACCATATATAAAATTGTAAATAAATATATAAAATAAAATTATATCTTAAATACTAATTAAATGTATTAATTAGAAAGATATACATATAAAATCAATTATATCGAAAAATATTGTTGTTGCGCTACCGGGATTCGATCCTGAATCTCTTTCCAAACCGGGAAAGGTGCATTATCCAACTATGCTACAGCGACAGTACTTTCGAAGTTCGAATCCCGGTGGCGCAACAACAATATTTTTCGATAAAATTGATTTTATATGTGTATCTTTCTAATTAATAAATTTAATTATTATTTAAAATATCACAGACCTATGTTCTGAATAATTACAACTTCACAATAAGAAAGTGTTCTTAATAAAATTATATAATTTATTAATATTGAATGAAATTTGACCCGTTATTCTCCAAGGACTAACATTTATGAACGTATGTATTACAATTAAGGGTGTTTTGTAGATTTGTATTTTTTATTTACAGATTGAATTTGATATATTCTTGTGATTGCGGTGACCATATAAAAAAATTAATCGCGATATTTAGATGACCATTAGATTTACTTTTATAAAAAAAGTCAAATTCTAGCACACAAAGCATAAACATTTTATATGGTGCATAATGCAAGAATTTTAATAATAATTTCAATACATAATTTAGTTAATTTTATAGAAATACGGAAATAACGCAAACGAAATACCATTTTTAATGAAAACACATTTTTATTTTGTAGTTGCAATTTTAGAACATAGTTATGTGGTATTTTTGAAGCAAATTAAATGGATCGATTATAGAAATAAAGGTACATTCAAAATTAATACGGCGAAAAAGTTATTTTGGTTGCAACATAGTACATTTATTAGGAAAACACATTCTTATTGTGAAGTTGTAATTATTCAGAACATAGCTCTGTGATATTTTAAATACGAATTAAATATGTTAATTAGAAAAATATACGTATATAAAATCAATTTTATCGAATAATATTGTTGTTGTGCCACCAGGATTCGAACATGAATCTCTTTCCAAACCGGGGAAGGTGCATTATCCAACTATGCGATAATTTTTCATATTTTTAGCGATAAATTTTCGAACCTATATTTTACCTTTTTGATATTAATACATTTAATCGTTCCATTATTTGAAAATATCGTCACTGTAGCATAGTTGGATAATGCACCTTCCCCGGTTTGGAAAGAGATCCAGGTTCGAATCGCGGTGGCGCAACAACAATATTTTTGGATAAAATTGATTCTATATCTTTCTAAATAATATATTTAATTTATATTTAAAATAGTAAACTTTGTTAATTTAAATAAATACATAAATTATTTGATTGCAATATTGTTGTATAATATTTTCGTTGTTATTTAAAAATAATAATTAAAGTTATTTAAACTGTTTATTTCCAGTCATTATTGACGAGTTATTTCTAGTACGTGAATAATCTGCCCAATCCGTCAGTTATTCTAATCAATCACATGCATAAAATAAATATATATCCTAATTAATAAAACATGAAAATTGCATGGGAAATTTTTACATTTTATTGAAGAGAAGTGTCAAATCCTTATAAAAGTGTATACCTATATGATCTTTTGAATCTGAAGGTACATCTTTTACTGCTGCTGTGAAGTGATTTAAATTCTTTTTTAAATGTACGAGTATGTGTCTAGGTAATAATTAAATTATTGCATTTTGTTAATGTCGTATATTTAACGTTGGATATTAAAAAGTGCGTAACATGAAAAATGATCCAGTTCAGAAAAAGCGACATTTAACTCGATAAAGTAACGTCATTAAATAGAAAATTAAACACAATGCTGTAGCTGATATTCTCTTACGTACATTTTTGGTGTCCGTCTCGCGACGGGACTTGACACTAGTTGTAATAATATAACAGCACAAATTGTTTACGAATATATTATATACGTATTTGTTTGGTTGACATTTTTGATTGCACCCAATGCCCGGGTCCTAAGTTCTAGCCGTTCTGAAACGATTATAATTGTATTATTTGATCGTTACCAGCCTGACTCGTAAAAGACGACACAAAATAATACGACGGTTCCGAGCAATTTGACGTGACGGCTCACGCGGCACAGCAGCTCGGAAAACCATACGCGTAAAGTTTTGAACGACTATTAAAACGTGAGAAATTCCTCAAGTGCGTCATTATGCTCACAATTCACTTCGTAATGTCACGCACTTAGTTGACTGATGTCGATTTCAATCGTAGGAAACACACTAAATATCACACGTTTGTAGGTAGGCGCTGCTATACCGGTTAAGTGATTTAAATTATACATTAAGAAATTTTATAAAATACATACGAAAAATATAACTTTTTTTTTTTTTCTAACTTTTGTTTGTTTTTTTTTTTTCATATATCTGTGGTGACCCTGCGTGCGCCCCACACACTTACCTAATAACCATATAGGTTCGAAACCAAACCAACCGACTAATCAGCATACACCATACATCGTGACGGACACTGCCCTAGGAGCTAGCGGCCACTTCTCCGCAGACCGTCCTTTTATTCACATCTCGAGCGAGCCACTCAGGTGATCAACCACATACGCGCATTTACATTGTATTCTAGTCGATTCTGGCTTTGTTTAATTCATACAGCAATGAACGCCAACCTTTGTAAGTGCTAAGGACAAAACATGCACTGACACGCGTGAGACTAGAAGAGGTTAGGGACTTCAGTCTCACATATAGAAATCGTTATAATGTAATAACTGTAAATCAATATTCTACAACCACAACCCCTGTCTTATTCACAAATATGAAATTTACGTGATAACTCGTCGTCCATATTTCAAAAAGGCGTATCTCGATTTTTGATAAAATTGTGTTAATAATGTTAACATGCCCGTAATCCATTCAATCGGGCATATCTGGTTTTTTTTCCCAACGAATTAATATTATATAATTTTTTTAATTTTTACACCCCACACTGTCTTTAAATCAAAAAATATCCGTAGAAATCAGTAAGATTTTTTTAAACACGATTTTTCAGTGAAAAATTCCACACAATTTGTTAATATATCGTCTGCTGTAAAATCAACGAACTCGAGATACGCCTCTTTGAAAGATGGACGACAACTTTTTAAAATAAATATGTGAAATTTGTTTTTTTCCATATGTAATTTTATCACGAGTAATTTAATTTCGACACCTGTCATACTATACTTTTACAATTTAAAATAATCTTACGTCAATTGTGATTTCATTGAACGCAGTGGAAATTAATGAAATAGTGGAGTATAAACGAAAACTTGACAGAAGAAGAACCTTCCGACGAAGAAGAAGTGTCTGCTCATCCCATCAACCCAGTTCCTACAAAGGACGATGCCATGAAGCAAATTGAAGGCCTTAAAGTATATTTTACTAGTATTAGCAATATACCTTTAATTTAATTTATAATATTGAAATAACTATTCAAAAACAACATCGACAACAACAAAATATACAGCAAAAAATATTGTTTGATTTTTTCAATAAAAAATCAATTTTATTTTGCCGTTTTTTCCCTCTGTTTATATATTTTTTGTTGTTCGCTTCAAAAACTTAAAACCGGGGTTTCACTGTATATTAAAAAATTACAAAAAGGAGTTCCTTCTACTCCCAGAGGTTTTTTTTCCCAGGCAAAGTGCCTCCAGTTTAGATGAATATAATTTCTAATTGCAATACAGCCTGTCTTATTTCTGCACCATGATTATTAACAGCATAATCTAATCAACGCGTATAGTGCACGCCACTGGCATATATTATTTTGACTTAAATTATCATTATTAAATGCTCTTACAAGGTCAGTCGGTGTTTGCGTGTTTTTACGTCTTTCGATTGGTAACCCAGGATTTTCTTGTTGAAGGTATAGGCCTATGTATCTATTGGCTGAGACGCCACATAACTTGTGACAGCAATAATGCAGCCGTCATCGGGTTCGGTCCATTCTTAAAAACGCTCTAGGAATTTGCGGAGATCGGCAGAGAACAGAGAACCGCAACCAGCAGTCTGGATTGCATCTGAGAGATCAGCTGACTCTCCAGCAGTGGCGGTCGGTGACTTTTTGTAGAAGGGATGCTGGATAATAAGTTTATACCTACTATCAAATATAACATATATTCAATGTTTCAATAATTTGGTCAAAAATACGTCACATAAACAAATTCTTCATAACATATACATCCATAAGCATTAAAGATGTTTTTGAACGTTGGATGCTGTTAACGAATGCGTATACAGTATTCGAAGACCTTGACAGGTGGAATCGAAAATTCGAATACTTTCAAACTTTGTGAATACGAAACAAAGGATAGAGTCATAGAATTAAGAATGTATATGTATTTCGACTCGCTCCGTGCCGTAGTGTGTGTGTTATGACTGGTTTTTGAAAGGACAAAGGATTTGCTACAGTGCCGTTTGACTCTATAACACAAGGTATACGGAGCGTCCAAAGCATGTATGAACCGACCGCGCCTGCTATCTAGATTAGTGGACATCTGACTGTACTAGAGCAACACATTTTAATATTAGCAATAGAAAATCTAGAACCTAGGACTTTACGCTATCGAAGGTATTTTACACACAGGTGTTCCCCTTATAAAGTTTCTTCAATAATCTTGTTGACTGCTATTGTTTCCTTCGACAGCCTTCATACAAAGATGACGCCCCGCAGCGAGCGACGCTACGCCGGCGTCCGCGCGGGTGAGTGCGGAGCGGGGGGATGTCGGGGGCGGGTAGGCGCGGGTCGGTGATTGATTGGACGGCCGAGGGCCGATGACAGCGGCCGCCGCGGCGCCCTGCGCGCTGCCTACCGCCTCCGGCCTGGCCAACCGCGGCCCGCGGATCGGAGCGATTCCTCAACACCAGTCCCACCGAATCGGAGGTGAGGTGTCTATAGACAAAAATATATTTTCTATCTACTTATTGTGAAGTTGTAATTATTCAGAAAATTGTATCAATGTGTTCAAAAATTTAATAAAAATTAATTGTTAATTCTGGCGTCTGCTATAGCTTTACTCAAAGCTATTTAAGATTCCGTAAAAATAATGTAGATGGCTTTCAAATGATGGAACGATAGATGTATTCATTTTAAAAAGTATAACATATAGGTTCGAAAATTTGTTGTCAAAAATACTGTCGCTGTAGCATAGTTGGCAATGCATTGGAAAAGAGATACAGGTTCAAATCTCGGTAGCTCAACAACAATATTTTTCGATAAAATTGATTTCATATGTGTATCTTTATAATTAATACATTTTATTAGTATTTAATATATTTTCTACGTATTTTTGTATGTGTGGTCTTTGATTAAAAGGAACCAGAACGCATATCATTGAAATAATTGACATAAAAATCATAGCCCTTACTCAGATATTCCGTTCTACACTGCTTCTAGCACAAGTCAGATATCTCACCTTGGACCCTTTCTATTCTTAATATTTATAAAGGACATTATGACATTTCAAACTAGGGTCACGTTTGAAATTGCCCCGTTACTTGTTTTAATGCCGAGCACCTTGTAATCACAAATAATTGCCCTTACGTTGGTATCGCAATCTGTTTTGAAAGCTTGTTGCTAAAAATATTGTCGCTGTAGCACAGTTGGATAATACACCTTCCCCAGTTTGGAAAGAGATTCAAGTTCGAATCCCGGTGGCGCAACAACAATATTTTTCGATAAAAATGATTTTATATGTATATCTTTCTAATTAATATATTTAATTCAATGTTCAATGTTCTGAATAATTAAAACTTCACAATAAGAATGTGTTCTCCTAATAATAAAAATCTAAATATATAACCTTTTCGCATCTCTCTATAATCAGTTTCAGTTAAAATATTATGAAGATTGAAAAACTAGCACCTGAAAAAGAATAAGACATGGAGATGCAGTCTTTATTCTGTACATAATAGGTAATTTTATTTTTATAGGTAATAATTTCACCGATACATCTTATTTTATATGTAATTGACACCAGTGTATAGTTTGTATGTGTTGTCAAATTGTGATTCACGCATGTTATAGTAACATTTCATAAATCTGTAACGTCATCAAAATTTTAATGTTTTGTACAATTAATAAATAAGATTGATAAACAATTCGTGCGACACCGTTTCTGAAAATTAACGACATGACGATACCCGTTTTGTTTGGCAACCTTTTTGTCTTCAAAGCGCGGCCGCAGTTGGTAACGTCTGGAAGGAAGTTTTGGGATTACTCCGGGGGTCAGAGGGGGCTGGTTGTGATGACGGAGGCTTTCGTCGGTGCCGCATCATCAGACGGCGGAGATAATCGGGTTATTGAGAGATGAATCGTCCATCGGTTTTTGACGATGGTCTTGTGATCGGTGGTCGACTGGCTAGTGAATTATAATAAGAATGTGTGAAATTTTTCTATCGATTTGGCGACAATGGTGTGTATTAGTTGGTCGTTTTACAATATATAAAGAATGGCAGTTCTTTCCGGGCTTGACTCTGTTCTGCCCTTTACGGTCCCGTACGTCGGATATATATATTAATAAATAAATACTAATATCTCAGAGAGAAAAATAGCATAACAAAATTTTATTATACATGATTTATATACAATGCCTACATGTACGAGTATCTATGTGGGAACCGCGTGGCAGGCGGGTGATACTAACCACTGCACTGCCGACGGATACGAATGAGACGTGAAAAGAGACGTTTACACATATATTAAGCTCTTTATTAATGTGATGTTAAAATAAAACATTGCAATAAATTCTTACACAAAAAATTAACATTATATTGGTTTGTCTAATAAGTCTTTGCGGTTTTGTTTAATTATTTACCTTGCAATGGGATCCGAAACGTCTGCCAGAAGGTCAGATATACATGGCAGATTAGCCCAGAAAACCATATACAGAAGATTCTGAATGAATTGAAATTTGGGAAATCATGGGTCTGTGATATTTTTAATACAAATTAAATGTATTAATAAGAAAGGTATACAAATAAATACATAATTTCTAAGATGGGTTTGAAATAATGGAACGACATATGAATCAATTTGAAAGTGCAACATATAAATTTGAAAATTTGTCGTCAACTCACTGTGTTGGCGTAGTATAATCGGTCAATGCATTTCCCCGGATAGGAAGAGATCCAGGTTCGAATCCCGGTAGCAACAACAATATTTTTTTATAAATTGATTTTATATGTACAGGGTGGCCCAAAAAAGAAATGAGAACATTTCGTAAAATGTGATATAATTACATCAAAATTAGTTTATCTATACTAAAAATAGCTTAAATAATTTACTAATTTACTTACTTACCTATTTACCTATATTACGTTTTATTTCTACAATTTCCGGTCGCCATCTTTGATTATTAATTTTCCCATTGTTTATATTTGGTTTTTTCAAATTGTTGCCCAGAATGATAAAAATCATTGCAGAAGACCGTATTCTGATCAAAAATTTGCGCATTGAAAAACGTTGGGGTGCTAGGAAAATGATCAAAGAGTTTCAAAACAAAGCCTGTAGTACAGCTAGACATTACAGCAGGACGGAGCTCCATCGCACACAGCCAGAAATACAATCAACTTTCTTCGTCGTGAGAATGTTAATTTCATCGAGCCAGGCATGTGGCCACCGAACAGCCCAGATTTAAATCCAGTAAATTATGCAATATGGGGTGTTTTTATGATTTCTGATTAGCTAAATATTGTACAAAAAAAAAATTACATTCAGAATAATAATTAATTACATTATGTTTTGAAACAACTCGCGTGTTACGAGATGTTCTCATTTTTTTTGGGCCACCCTGTATGTAATTATGAGTAGTAGTATTAGCATATATTTGTCTTTTTTGGGCCATCCTGTATATCTTTCTGATTAATAGATTTAATTTGTCGATGCCTTTTCTATGATATCTAAATTGTTGTCGAGTTCATTTGTGGGGTCATCACCGTTGTTGAACGTAACGCGTCCACGCATTTGATTGGAGAGGAACCGAAGAAGGTCGAAAGGTTGGATGCGACAGAATTTTCCAGTTGAGCTCCTGGGTGACCTTTTGAACCAAAATTAAAGGTGAAAAGTCAAAAATGTTAATTTTTCTCAACTTTTAAGCCTATTCGGTATTTGTGATAGGACCAGATCACCGGTCGCCGTGCGCGTGTAGATGCTTCATTAGGTTTACTATACCTATCTGTGTTGTCTATGAACTTTGAACTGTCAAGGTGTCAACGTTCTGCTACGAGCTCGTTACAATGTTCTGTTTTGTGCAATTAACGTAGTTATTGTGTGTTTCGGTTTCTCGCTGTGCGTGCCGAAACTACAATTGTGTTCAGAGTATTTCGTGTGAATCGGTTGAAGTTGTTTCTGATGTTCAGGAGAGCTGCGATTACAGCAGAGAAAATCCAGGTAGGTCGTGTTCTTTCTGGTTGATCTTTGAGCCCTTATTGTTCTGTACTTGTAGAAAATTACCACCCTTCGCGCATCGCGTTTTCCCACCCCCTTGTGTAAAAAAAATGTAAGATAAAAAAACCGCCAAGACTTATTAGACAATCCAACAAAAATATTACAATTTTTCCATCGCGCTATTTCTAACGCAGTTTCCGTGACAAATGTTACATCGGTACTGGCTGAATTTTTAAATATATTTATCATTTATTTGGAAATGTCACATTGCTCTAAAATAATGTGAATTCATTAATTAATATTACAAGACGTGCTACTCTCAACAGGAGATTAATTTCGTGCTTAGAGAAAGAGATAGTTTACAGTTGTGAACAGAATTATATATTGTTTTTAAGACTGTGGTTATAAACCATTATTTTAGATTGTTAACTTTGTTTTATTAACCACTTAATTAATTACACACATCTACCGGTTTAGAAAAATATCATTTTTTTCTTCAGGATGTCAATAACTAATGAAAAACATATGTTATTGTTTCTTTAACAGAGTCTATTTAAAAAAATAATAATTACTTCATCAATTTTCGTGCATTGATAAAAAAAAAATTTAAAAAAATGTTTTTCTACATTTAACGCTAACTTGTTTCAGAACGTCTGTTCCATCATTAAATTGAGTTTTATACGGTCCTCATACGGTACAACAATATTTGATTTATATCCGGTATAAATAATGTTAGATGTGAGCATTGCTAAAACACGTCTCGGTAAAATTATTATAATAATATACAGTTTAACTAAACTGGACAATGGTGCAATTCAATTAGAATGACTATAGTATAATTAAAATCGATTGAATTAAAAAAAACACTTTTGACAATTCACATTTATTTTATATTTTATTTTAAATATGAATTAAATATATTAATTAGAAAGATACATATATAAAATCAATTTTATCGAAAAATATTGTTGTTGCGCCACCGGGATTCGAACCTGAATCTCTTTCCTAACTGGGGAAGGTGCATTATCCAACTATGATACAGCGACAATATTTTAGCGACAATTTTCGAACCTATATGTTACCTATTTTGATATTAATACATTTAATCGTTCCATTATTTGAAAGAGCCATCTACCTTATTTTTATAGAATCTCAAATACCTTTTAATTTATATTTAAAATATCACAGACCTATGTTCTGAATAATTACAACTTCACAATAAGAATGAGTTCTCCTAATAATAAAGTTGTATCAATGTATTCAAAATTTAAAAAAAATGAATTGATAATTCTGGAGTCTGCTATCAGATTACTCAAAGGTATTTGAGATTTTGTAAAAATAAGATTTCGATAAAATTGATTTTATATGTATATCTTTTTAATTAATATATTTAATTCATATTTAAAATATTACAGACCTACGTTCTGAATAATTACAACTTCACAATAAGAATGTGTTATATTGTTTTTTTAAATTATTTTTGTAGGATTCACCACATGTAATTAGTCTTTCACTAGTTTTTTTAGCGCAAATTTTTTCCATAGAATTAACAAAAATATTAATTTTATGTCGCGTATATTTACCGACATTTATTTGGGGCGGTAGACCCGCCTTACTGCATGGTTTTGGAAGGCTTAAGATGTTAATACGATCAATCTTTAATTCCTTACTTATAGTTGAAAACACAGCATCCTCCTGTTATATCGTCTGCTCTTGCAAACATCAACAGAGCATCGTAATTCACTCGAGTGTACACAACTTAACTCCCTCGAAACAGATGATAAAGGCATCAACATAAACAGTACATATTAATTTCACACACTCTATTCGGCAGCAGCTCTCAACTGCGCGAGGTGTATTGTCATTGTCGGGGGGTGGAGAGGGATGATTCCTCGGGGAAAAATTAAATAGGGGAGGTGATATGAACTCGCTTTTCCATTAGGGTAACACGCCCCCCCGTGTGAATATTGTATGCCAAGTTTTTCAATGTTTAAACGGCCGCCTTCCCAGGGGATGCGCCGTGATAGATGATGTTAATAAAATGGAGAGTAGTCTTCCAATTGTCTGGTAATTTCATTCGTTTCCAACAAGCGGAAACTTTGGTAAAAAATTGTTCAAGCCTGCGGACTGTGCGACAAGGTCAATAGCGTTGTTGACGCATGTAGAGTACCTACTCCCTGTGCATTTTGTATATATACCTTCCAATATATACCTGTCTAATGACTGAGGATTTCGGCGACGCGGGAACAGATTGCCTTCTGACACCGAACTGTCAAGATCTGTGTTTTTTTAACGTTCGAAAGTAGCGCCGTGCGTAACGCTAGGACCACGAAGAGACAGCGTTCTAAACAGGTCGGGAAGTGCACTGATATCTCGGATTTTCAGTAAATTATAAATGTAATGACTTAAGGTAATATGATTGGTTGTGCGTTGCGCACACACGATGGGACATAAAATTATGGATGAAGAAATATTTTTTTCTTTTTCATTTATCAATTATATCTTTAATTATATTATATGTAACGAAATAACGATACGGCACCAGCAATATCATTGCAATCTGCCTGAGAATAATAAGAAATCTGATCCACAGATAGGCAAACGAGTGGTCTTAATAAATATGATATAAGATTGATAGACCACGATTCAAACTTTAATTAATTTTTTTTCCATTATGATCGAGTACACGAAGAATATTATAATATAATATTAATATTACTTTATTTATTTTAAATATATAAATTAATATTGTACATACTTTTGTATATATTTTAATATATTAAGGCTAATATAAAATCATTATTTTAGATTGTTAACTTTGTTTTATTAACCATTTAATAAATTAAATACATCTTCCGGTTTCGAAAAATATTATTTTCTTCTTCGAGATGTTATTAACTAATCAAAAAACATATGTTATATTGTTTTTTTAACAGAACCTGTTTTAAAAAAATAATAATTATTTTTATAATATATTTGGTACCTAACTTAAATTGTTACTTGATGATACAAAAATATTTGAATAATTTTTAGGAATAAATTTTAGATATAATTTAAACAATGGATTTTAACCACATAGTTGATTTTGCTAATCATAAAAATATTATTATAGAATCATTAATCGTTATTTTTTTTATTTCTCTGGCGTTATGCTCTCAGCAGAGTAATTTTAGTCGCAATGGTAATTATGACGTCACAGTAAAATAAAATAAAAGGTAATAATAAACAATCATATTACCCTTAAGTCATTACATTTGCCAACTAATCGTTATTTTAATCTATACAGTCCACGGGATCTTATCCCACCAGGTGTATCTACAAAACTTTGATCCCAATACAAAGCGGTAGGACCCCTGTATATGTATTCAATGTATGAATAAGAATAATAAATCTTACACGGTTTTATCAATTAAACAATAAGAGTAAAATTGATCTCTTGTTTTCTATAATATTCACACTTTAACCTTTACCATACCATGATATAAAATACCCGAACGCAGTCATGCTGTCAACTCGTGTTACCGTAAACAACAGTTAGAAAAAATATTTTTATTAGCTTAAGTGGCTTTAATGGCTCGAATTTACTTTAAATATTGAGCACTCAATTTTGAAAAACTGATTTGACAACATTATTTAGAGCATTCATAAAGTCCTATACAATGTGTCCTTCCTTCTTATCTCTCTTCATTTAATTAGTGAGAAAGAGATAATTATATTTGTATATTTGTTATTCTTTTCACTGTGAAAATAATGTGTGATCTCTGTCTTTTATATCACAAATGGTATTTTTACCAACGTATTAATTTTACAACGGAGTGAACGGAAAAAATAATTGTTTTTGTACGATTCCCTTTTCATAATTGGTATTTCACCAGTCATTCCTAAGCGCTAATATTTTCTTTAGGATTATCTAAAATGTGAATTTTACGTTGCATGTATTTACCGAAATATTACAGGTTTAATTATGACGGTAGACCTGTGTTACTGCATTGTTTTGGTAAGGGTTAATGAAAAAATAAAACAAAAGTGTGTGTTTCGACATTTGTTTTGTTTTACAAAAATCCTTGTTTAATTTTACGGCGAGGGTCTGGTCCCTGGCCGAGATATTAGCGGAGTGTTACTGAATACATTGATATTGTTTTTACGTACGTAAAATACAATTTTACATTGTTTAATTTTTTATAGTTTCTCATTATAGTGGATTTAAAAGAATATTGTCCCATCTTTATGATACGTCCATGGATTGTTGCACCACTATGTAGACACCATGGTCTCTATCCTATTACCTTCAGCTTACCTCCTCCCTATATCTCAGAGCACAATCTTTTGTGTGTATTTTTCTATCACTTGTGAAGTACATTACGCTATTGTCGTGTGATTTGTTTCTCGCTACCGTGCGTACCGAAATCAGTTTCATATTGCTATTAGTGCGGGGGTAAAATTTTCGTGCAATCAGCGAAATCAGAAGTCACAGTGAAAGAAGAAATCCAGATAAAGATGCATTTCAGGTAGGTCGAGTTCTTCCTAGTATCTGGTTGGTTCTGTCATGTCCTGTACCAAATTCCTTCTGCCCATCGATCTCAATTCTCGAGCCCTTTGTGCAATCAAATATATTGCTTTGAAAAAAATATTGAACCAATGACACCAAATATATTATTGGGTGCGGATAATTTGGGCTCCGACTTGGGCCCCATTGGTTGCATTTCCGTAGTTACACTAGTGGACGAGGTATCAACAATTTTTAATTCATCTATATTTCAAAAATATTTCTCATCCTAGTTTACAGTATGCATGAATTACGTACGTACGTATGATTGTATATACGGAATTAATACTGTGCAGGTCTATTAACTCCATAATCACCAACACCGCCGACGACCTCTGAACGCGTCTTGCAGACAACTGGGTGTAAAACAGAACTCCTGACAGTCTCAAAAATACGTCTGATATAATACAATGATACAATGAAAAAGTCAATTTCTGTTAACTTCTCATTATGGTATTTGAATGAATGAATTTTGTATGTAAGATGTTATACTTTTAGGAATGTGGAAGAGTATGGACTGCCGGGTCGATCTAGATGGTATGTGGAAGGAAATCAGTTCTAATTGGGTTGGACAGTTAATATGTTCACATTTCTGTAACCTGTGCTCGATAAACTTCTGTCAACTGTAAGTAGTCTTTCTTGTCTCTCACCTGTTATAATCTGATCGCACACACTACGCGATCATAATCAAACGAACATGCGAGTTAATGGGTGAATATTGGGGCATTAAATAATAATAATAATTTTATAAAATAATCGATCGCGTGTCGGTTACCGATGCTTTGATTCTTTCTCTGCGGAGTGAAAAAATATATACAAGGTGCACTCTAGCTTGGTAAGTTCAACTTGAGCAATTATATTTCTACTAGCTGTAAAGCTCGTCTAAGGACGTGAAAAAATAACTTGAATATAGCTAAATATTTGTTCAACTAATCTACAGTCTGAATGTGAACGACAAAAAATAGATGGCGTTAGTGTAGTGGTGGTACTCGAAGTGCAAAATAAGAAAATATATAAAATTGAAAAATATTGATTTTTCAAGGGTATTCAAGTATTATGTGATAAAAACATTTTACAGATAAATAATATTGCTTTAAATAATTTCAAAAAATAATTAGATTCTCATTGTGACATATGTTGTTACAAGGAAACGAAATATCAAATTTAGTCCATAGATGGCGATAGTGTAGTGGTACTCGAAGTGTTTCTACATATTAAAATATATACAACTTCCAAAAATTTGATAAATATGGAAATTGATTAATGGGTGAGAATGGTGAACGTTATATTTATATAAAGTGATCACTCAAGCCAGCGGAAGATAGGTCGCAAGCCATGTAATTACCCATACTTCCATTAAATATAATAAAAATAGCTTTGTCTTTATGACATATCTATAATTTGTTTAATAACAGTTGTGTGTTCAAATATTGCTGACAAAAAATCTATTTTAATTTATTTTGAAAATATATTTCGGAGCAATATTTTTATAATGCAAGTACCTAGTTACTCTGATCGAGTTTTTACTTTGTGAAGGATGAGGTATTTTGCACTAAAAACTCTTGTGGTAAATAAAATATAAATCTTATGATAAAAATAGTTATAAACTTATTATGAATTTTAGTCTTTCTTATTACACACGTAGTTGAAATGCTATATAGTTGTGTTATTATTTGTAGTCGTTTATTAGATTTATTTTTTAACCACTTCAAAATAAGTAACCGGTTATTTAGTGTGGCGTTTCATCCTCTTTGGTCCCTATGAGATAGCCAAAGAGGCAATAGAAGCGAAATATATTTTATTTTGGACACGTTGAATTGATAATTCTGGCGTCTGCTATCAGTAAGGTAGATGGCTCTTTCAAATAATGGAACGATTAAATGTATTAATATCAAAAAGGTAACATATAGGTTCGAAAATTGTCGCTAAAAATATTGTCGCTGTAGCATAGTTGGATAATGCACCTTCTCCGGTTAGGAAAGAGATCCAGGTTCGAATCGCGGTGGCGCAACAACAATATTTTTGATAAAATTGATTTTATATGTATATCTTTTTAATTAATATATTTAATTCATATTTAAAATATATTTTAGTTCTTCCACATCCACACATTTACTTACATGTTCCTTCTTCATGGCCCGAAGAATTGACGGTATATTTCAGCGTGGAGCTCTGTGAATCATCACCACGTTTTGCTTCCAGATTGAAACGAATCTTCAGGTACATACATGTCTTTACTGACTCTCAGAGATCAAAGTCTCATTAAGAGATCATCGAGAATAGAGGCTTGAGATATTATCTCTCTGTATTTGATCCATTTGGTCGTATCACTTTTTTTTGTGGTCATCCTCGACCATTTGTTCCATCTAATTACTCTTTCATAAGGGTTACATATTATGTCCGGAGAGCCTGAATCATCCAGTTAACATTTATTCATTCTATCGGTTACGTTTTTCTCACGGAGTCAACTCATCTTGTGACATCGCAAGACGTCCAATTTCAATTTCAAGAGTCTTAAGTTTTAATTAGTTAATTGTCAATCTCAAGATGTTTTAAGTCATCAATTGTCAATTTCAAGACGTCTTAAGTTATTAATTGTCAATTTCAAGACGTCTTAAGTCATCAATAGTCAATCTCAAGATGTTTTAAGTCATCAAATGTCAATTTCAAGACATCTTAAGTCATCAATAGTCAATCTCAAGATGTTTTAAGTCATCAATAGTCAATCTCAAGATGTTTTAAGTCATCAATTGTCAATTTCAAGACGTCTTAAGTTATCAATTTTAAATTTCAAGACGTCTTAAGTCATCAATCATCAATAGATTTCAACATATGAAGAGATTAAATGGGGTATGGAGCACTGTTCACCTTATTTCCAGGAGTCACTCTTTCCACACCTTCCGTGTCGTTAAAATGAATCAAGTCAACCTTTCCAGTATAGTACAATACGATACAAATGTTGCCTCTGACTGCACATGTCTTTGTACGTGTGCTGTGTTAGTGTGTGTGCCCCCCTCAACCCGTCCCCCCAACCCCTTCCCGGCGGTTTATCCGATTACATTTTAATCAGGAGTTGATTGAGCTGTAGAGGGTATCAAATCGTATTATATCTGTTGCTACGCACTCACCCTTCAGGGGTTCTCAACCGTCAGAGAAAGGAGACGTAATCGTTTGGGACACAATTTTGTTTATATATTATAGTATTCCGCATAGTAAAAGCCATCTTATATTAAATATATTCGTAATGGGATTTATTTTATCTATCAAGTTGACTTCATGATCAAATTTTTATTTATTTGTCAGTTTCACTTATGGGGATGAAAAAAAAATTCTGCCCGAAGTTTTAACCGTTTTTTTTTTGCAAGTCTAAAATGAAGTGAATATTTTGCTGGTGGTTTCCAATATAATAAACAATAGACTTTATTAGGTACCAAACCCTTAAAAATATTTTGAAAAGATTTCTCAAGCACACGGTGTAAATATGTGCGGCGCACTAGCGGACGTTCCGCTCAACGCCACACTTCTTTACCGGGCTTAAGCTAGTACAATTACACTAGCAGAGAGCCATTGTATAGCTGCGTTAGTATGTTGTATCGCGTATTGAGCCCTTTTCAAATCACAATGTAAGCCAAGTTGAATACAAGAATATCTGAACACAAATAATGGTTTGAAATTAAATGTCTCATCATTACAGGTATATTCTTTAATATTTGTTTGTATGGTGTGAGTGACTTCATTAAATAGTACTTGACTTTGAGAACCAAGCGACCAGCTGATAAACAATGAAGAGTAAACAAAGTTACATATCACTGCTCTAGACGATCTAATGGGGTGGAATAATAAGGGGTGTGTAGTGTGTTCGTTGTCGGGACCAACAGGGTTGCAAAAAGTGCTGTATTTATTATTTAAGAAAATTATAGAGCCTTTATTTGTCAAATTTTTAAAATACAGGGCTAGAATCTAAAACTGTGGCAGTTTGAACCAGTAATTATGGCATTTTCAACCTGTTACTATGACTCTTTGAACTGTAAATGCGATTCTTTTAACTATTAAAAATAACATTTAAAATTGTGAATACATATTATTATTATTTTACTACAATTACATGCATCAAAGATCAGTATACGGCGATCGATTTGTTGATTTGAAGATAAACAGAAAGTATTAAAAATCACCCAACTGACGAACGGAAAATCAATGCTCAATAGAAAGACATTTGACGTACAACAAGCGTGAGACGATGAATCTCTGAAACTTGATGTGCACATGGTTGACTACAAAAGCAGATAATTATTTCCAATCCGAATCTCACATGATCACAATCACCTTCTCACGAGACTACCTCTAGTCCAAAATTTCTTAAAAATCTCATTCGAGGACACAAGTCATAATTTTTTATATTCTTCTTTTTATTTTTTAATTAAAACTAGACCCACAAAACGTCTTGCTAGACATTTGTCTGCAGGTACATTTATATCCATTTAATTTAATCAAAACATAACAACTAATCAGTCACTGTTTAAACAATTCATTTCATGCTTACAAGTAAGATAGGTTATTATTCATAAGCCATTTTTTTATCATTTCTTTCAAATTGGTAGATAGCGTACTCTTTTGTAAAAACCCAGGTAATATATTCTTTTATTTAGATCTTTATTTTATTTAGAGCATTGTTGTGATAATTTTCTTTTATTAAAAGGAACAGTATGAGCTGGAATAACATTTACGGAAGAATATTACAATTTTAGATTATGTCTCAATTTAAATGCTTCCAGGTTTACAATTTTTCTCACTATGGCTGTTTGAAGATTTTGTATTTGTTTTATATTTAAGTTATAAAAGTGACCACACGATAATTTATTGATTTAATAAGGTAAATTCGAAAACAAGATATTAAAATGACTTTCTGATTATCAAAAACATAATATATTATATATTATGACGTAATAAATTTGGGTCACGTACGAAATTGCCCCGTCACTTATTTTTTTGTCAAGCACCCTACAATTCGCAAATAGTTACTTAAGTTGGGAATCACATTCGGTTTCTGAGGTTATAAAAATGGTTGCATCTATGGTTCATTTTCAAAACCATCGACGAAGCTGTCAGACTAAAATGTAGCTGTGTGCGATTCACCATAGCTAGAGGGAAACATCTTGGATTATGCTTTTGGTCTATGCCTTTGGTGCATACCTCTAGTTTATACCTTTGATTTCTGGTGCACATTATTGGTGCATGCCTTTCTTTTATGACCTTTAATTACTACCTTTGGATATCGTCCATGAGTTAGTCGCCTCACTGTAGACCACATTTTTTGTTACGATGATTAATCTTCAACAAATTCCGTTACATATCCGATTGCGTCGGGCTGGATGCTGCGGGCCAAACACGATGTGGAGCCAAGTCATCTGGTTGTCAAGGAAGGACGTCAAACTCGCGCCCAACCCGACGAGATGAGGATTCGTCAAGTGTATTTTATTGTATTTATTTTATTTATTATGTTTCATTCTGATTAGATGTCTTTCTTTTTTTAATAAATAACATTTTTTATTTATCGCCTCCAGATGTTACAATAAATTATTCCTAGTTTAGGATGAAGGCAGAATGTGACAAAAATAGGGTGGGTAGGTGTTGCTCAAGTAAAAGAACCCGTGGATCTTATGTTCTACACTGACTACCCGGAGAAAGGGAAGGACGCAGGTCTTCTACCCCCACAAATATATGGGCCTTTTAATACAACGATATAATTACAAAATGACCGTCACTACCGTATTTGTGGAGCTGATGAAAATATTGTGTATTAAATTCCACACAATGTTGTGCCACCCCTTGAAGCCTTATCCCACACACGAGGGGTGTTTTATTTTGTATCCAGCCCGCTTTATGAACTGCGCCCGGTGGTAAACACGAATATCTGTTTCTCATCATCCCCCGCCTCCTGCCCTTTCGTTCCTTCATCCCTTCGCTCCTGCATCGCGCACAACACAACAGGAGGGTCATTTGTCAACCGGCGTGGGCCGCTTTTTTCAACCACATAGAAATAATTTCAGAAAACAATTGATTGCAAAATGAAATTCACCTTTTGGAAATAAATTTTTAATATTAACATTTTACACATCGATGCATCTAGAAACTTTAATCTCGAGATTCAAAAATGATTGTTTCACACATTTTGTTGTGACGTCATTCTTCGTAGAGCTTGGAAATTTGTCATATTCATGTATTGAATCTGTGATCACGTGTTTTAATCGATCGATAGTTTTACGTGGAAATACTCTTATGCTTAATATCAGTGGCGTGCAATAGGTATAGATTCAGGTTATGCTGTTACCAATGATATTATACAATCATATATAATATATGTACTTTCGTTTGACCAACGTCTTTGGACAAAATAAATCCGTCGTTTATACGACTCTATCATACATTTATTTATAATTTTAGAGTACTGTTAATATTATTTTTAAAGTTTAAGTTTTAACGTAAAATAATACTTTCTTACCCATATAAAAAATGTATGGACATTTTTAAGAACACTTTCTATGATTGAACATGATTAATTTATTGTTTGAAAATCCTTTACGTAATAACTGAAGGAAATTATTATTTTTATTAAAAGTTTACGTAGAAAATAGTTATGCCAATTGTTTTTTGTTTTTCTCAAATCAAAAATCAATCCATGCACCAAATTTAAAGAACAATCATGAAATCAACAGGTTAAAAACAGTAAGGAATTTTCAATTCAGTAAATAGCCATTTGTATGACTTGAGTAATTCACTAGCTTAAAGACAGAACTGAGTAATGTAAATAGTACGATGCGGCAAATAGAAAAAGAGCGCCATGAGTGCAGTGGTGAGTTTTTAGAACTAAGCAATTAAAGTCTCTACTGGTACACAGATGGCACTAATTGCAAAATAATGTTTTCGTTAATGTTAATCCAATTTTTAAATTTATATTTGTTTCTCAGAATTTTTAGTTATGCACAGCTTTATTGCTTGTATGCATTGCACGCCCCTGCTTAATATTATTTAAAACATTATACAATCTTATACAAAAACAAAAATTATTTTATTTTAGCAGCATATATGAACATTGGCATTCTCGTCCTGGCTACCCCCATCTCTTTCCACAGATATAATTGTGTTTTTAAATAGATTGCCATTCAAATTTTGTACAATTGTACTTTACGATACCGAGAAAAATGTAGTCATCTCATCTCCACTCTTTCGGATGCCTTATTCTTCCTTTGCCAGAAATAAATATTCCAAAAATTTCAACTTAGATATTGATAGTCAAACAACTAACAACTCAAAGGCATCCACCCCCCCCTAAATCCTTTTTTTAACTCAAAACTGAATTTTAATTCCGGGAAACGCCAAAACTGTTCGTTAGTCGTATATAAAACTTAAAAAAATATATTTAATAGGCACTAGCTTAACCTTTACCATACCGTGATATAAAATACCCGAACGCAGCCATGCTGTCAACTCGTGTTACCGTAAATAATTGTTAGAAAAAATGTTTGTATTAGCTTAAATGGCTTTAATGGCACAAATTTACTCTTAAATATTGAGCATTCAATTTTGAAAAAATGATTAATAACATAATTTAGAGCGAATGCGAATGAATATTAAGTCGTATACAATGTGTCCTTCCTTCTTATCTATCTTCATTCAATTAGTTAGAAAGAGACAATTATATTTGTATGTTTATTGTTATTTTCACTGTGAAAATAGTGTGTGATCTCTGTCTTTTATATCACAAATTGTATTTTTACCAACGTATTAATTTTACAATGGATTGAAAGGAAAAAATAATTATTTTTGTACGATTCCCTTCTCATAATTAGTTTTTCACTAATCATTCCTAAGCGCTAATATTTTCTTTAAGATTATCTAAAATATGAATTTTATGTTGCATGTATTTACAGAAATATTACATGTTTAATTATGATGGTAGACCTGTGTCACTGCATGGTTTGGGAAGGGTTAATATAAATAAAAAACTAGTATTAAAAAACTACACTAGGGCCCCGGGTGCTAAAAAATTAACATTTTTAGTCTATTATTGAATTGTTTGCTTCACAGTGTCAAGTCAATGATACGAGAATGAAATATTTTGTTGGGAGGTTTTTTTTATTTTTATTACTGTATAAACGGTTCAAGTGATTTAAATATATTTTTTACCTTCGTAATATTTTAAGATATATTATTACACTAGATGTTACCAGTCAATCATGACGAAAAATTAAGTCAATTTTTGTTCACGTCATTGTATATTAATTGTGTCTGTGCTCATTTAAAAAAATATATAAATGCATATACGGAATACGTATCACATCAACGCTTGTGCTATGAAAATAGAACTTGATGGTGTCAAGCCAAGCAATTCTACAACTTCAAGTCACAATGTAGGTTTCTGGTCGATGCTGTCTGCATCTCAGTCCGGAGGATATAGCGCGTTGTTCCGCTTGAGGGAGTAAGTAGTGCCCGGACAAATCAATTAAAATTGTGAAAGTATTTTTTTTAAGTTCAAATAATTATCTGATTTATGGCCCTTGGAAATTCGACTTGAGTGCGTTTCGAGTCCAGCGCGAAGCGTGATCTATGAATCATCACCGTATGCGCTCGCGAATAAGTATATTCATGCTTTCACAAAATTTCAGATATCAAAGTCTCATTGAGATATTATTGTAGACACGGACTATTTTTGTACAAAATAGTAAATGGCAAGCTGGACGTTCACGATTTTTCTTTGATCTGATTTCGTACTGTGTTCCTACTCGAAGTGCCAAGTCTTCAGAGCTGTTCAACTGGCTCGGGAACGAAGTCAGTATTGTCGATATTTTTTTTAGTTTAACGCTTAAGTGTAAAATTTTTGACAATTCGTGATTTGGGTATTAAAGGACTATTGATTTAATTTATTTATTTATTAGCAGTTAGAATTTGGGGATGAATATGATGATGAATCTATGCAATTTTTTCTCCTGTCTTATTATATATCATTGAAAATCTTCATCGCTCTATAAATCATTGATTTCTAATTCTATATCTTCCTCATGTATGATGTTCGTGCTCAATTTTTCATATGAATTCTGCCTATATTTAATTAGCAAGGATTTTAAAAACAATCATTCTAACATAGAAGTACTTTTTCCGTTTAAATGTCATCATGTGAAAGTTTTTCTCGATATTCTTCTCGAAGATAAATTATTGTATTTCTTCTTCATTAGCCATTAATGACGATATTAAATTCAGTGAAATGAGATCAAGATAAAAAAAATGTATTGGTAATTATACTATATGTATTGTATATATATATTAATGTAAAAGCCTACGTAGGCATTGATAAATAAATAAAATATATGCAGAGTTACTGGAATAGGTCAAACCGTATTATATTAATGTCATATTTTACAACCCCATAAGTTAATTTCGTATTTAAATAATAATTTAATTAATTAATTTATCGCCACGTCACCGGAGTCAGCTGATTATGTATCTAATTAGGTATTTATTAATGAGATGATCGGTGCAGCGTGTGTAATGTGTAATGATGAAACTCCAGCATAAATCATGAACTTACATAATGATGTTAAACGATGACGGCGATGTCATGTCGTCAAATCACAGTAACAAGGGTAATAATTGAATAATTCATTATTACACGATGATATGACATTCAAATCATTTTAAGTCGATTTCGCGTAATTATATTTAATAATGTATTATTATATTTATGAAACGTGAATTATCGAAATTTAAATTAATTAGCCAATTAAATATGTGTTTTATCGTTAATCTAGCAAGAAATACGGCTTTGCCGAGGTGCCTTTGCATAGACCAGTGTTTCTCAATCTTTTTACTAAAAAAGAATTTAAATCCGAAAACTGAAATTTCTCGGATCAAAAAAGTATCTGATCCCGTGTCCAATATTCCTAATTAGATTCATCGCAAATAATCTATTTTTACATTAGCAACATATTTATAAAACATTTAATTGTCAGTATA
This sequence comes from Eubasilissa splendida, assembly GCA_031772225.1. Lineage (NCBI taxonomy): Eukaryota > Metazoa > Arthropoda > Insecta > Trichoptera > Phryganeidae > Eubasilissa > Eubasilissa splendida. The sequence continues at coordinate 9,784,497 of CM062866.1, read as the reverse complement.
CAAATTAATTTATTTTAATATAATTTCATCTCATCTCAACAGAAAAATATTGGCTACTTTAACACACACAAAAGCTTAGCGAAGTAGCCAGGACAAGAGTGTACCTATCGAGGTGGAACCTACAGAAAATTTGTGCGTAATATGTTCACATCTGATATGAACAAATGTACATCAATAAAGCTTTACTGGACAGCGTGGCCCTGGAAGATGCCGCACCTCATGCCTGAAGAATCTACTATGGATAACGGTAAAGCTTCTTCGGTTGAGTGTTAACAAAATAATTATAGCCATCGACAAGTAACCGGATACGACTTGAAAAGAAGAACTGCCAAGCTCTCATGGCACCCCAAGCATAGTAATAATTAAATAATGTTTTCAGTTTACTCAGTAACGCGAATAGCTTCGACCAAGACCGCAGTTCGCGACAATTCAGCGGGAGGGTCGGGCAGGACGAGTGTAAAAAATAGATAATTGTAAGAATTAAATTAAACTGGAACACAATACTGCAGGAATTACTTATTACTAGCAGTTGAGCTGCTATACAAGCATCATACAACATTAATTAATAGCTAGTATCATATCTGACGTGGGTGTGCAGGGGCGTGCAGTGCATACAAGTAAAAAATAGTTGTGCATCACTAAAAATTCTGGGAAACAAATATAAATTAAATAATTGGATTAACGTAAACAGAAACATTATTTTACATTCAGCGTCATCTGTGTACCAGTAGAGACTTTAATTGCTCAGTTCCAAAAAACTACCACGACAATTCACCGTTGTACCCATGGCGCTCTTGTGAATTCGCCGCATTGAGCTATTCACATTACTCTGTTCTATCTTTAAGCTAGTGAATTACTCAAGTCATATAATTGTCTATTTACTGAATTGAAAATCCGTTGATCCGTTTTGTATGAAGTCGTTACCTATGCTGTTTTTTTAACAGAATAACATTAGAAACGCTTATAACTGCGTTCAAATCATTGAAGTGTCTTCTTCCTCTTTTATTAATTAGCGAATTTTACTATCTTACTATTTTTAACGTGTTGATTTCATGACCGTTCTTTGCGTTCGAGGTGCATTTGGTGCATGAATTTATTTTTGATTTGGGAAAAACAAAAAGCAATTGACAGTACTATTTCTTACGTTAGCCTTTAATAAAAATAATTATTTCGTTTAGTTATTACATGAAGGATTTTCAAAAAATAAAAAAATCATGTTCAGTCATAAAAAGTGTTTTTAAAAACGTTCATACATTTTTATATGGGTAAGAAGGTATTATTTTACGTTAAAACTTAAACTTTAAAAACACTATTAATAGTAATCTAAATATTGTAGTATATATATTATATATGATTGTATAGTATCATTGGTAACAGTATAACCAAAGTCTATACATACTGCACGCCACTGGTTATAATGCTCTTTAATGATAAAATTTAAGAAAAACTTGGCGACGCACTAAAAAGACACTCGCGGTAAACCGTTTGAAAAACACTAGTATAGATAAACCAGTAGTATAGTTTGTTGAGGCTTCTTAACAGGACCATCTTCCAGTAACTGGTTTGTCTGGTCGTGCCAAGTCATCTGCAGACATCCTCTGTTTCTGATGCTATCAACACTTGCGTTATACATCTTTCTTAGCATTCTCTCTTCATTCATTTGTTCATCATGACCAAGCCATTAAGCGATCTTTTTTAATCCTATTTGTTATGTTGAAATCAGTTTTACATTATTTTTTAATGTGTTTAAATCATAATATTTCCAATATTTCCGTGCTAACAACAACTCATCCCAAGCAATAAATCATGGACACAACACAAGACAAACAACGAACACCAGTTCCGAGAGCAACAACGACATTTTATCAAAGATTCTACATGTTCTTAGCTACGAAACTGTACAACACACTCAACACCAACTGGAAATCGTTCACTTTCATAAGATTACACACATATGGAGCCAATATATGATCCAATCGGGTAGAGATCAATCAGAAGCATGGCTATCCATCATTATACAGTGCCTACACTAATAATTCACTAGTTCAATTTTATTTTTATTTTTATTCCTGTCGAATCTTTCTTAAATTAAATAACACCACAACAGCATGAAAAAACTGTCTACTTTAACATAGACTGCAGTCTAGCAAAGTAGCCAGGACAATACTGTATATATCAGAGGTGGAGTCTACTCCATCCCACATAATAAACTACGTGTATTTAATTGCAATAAAATTGTATCTTATGTTTATCATTCTATTTTTATTTATTTTCTTTGTTTTATTATTGATTAAAAATAATAATAAAATTGAATTCAAAATTTTTAGAAAACCAACTTTTACAGATACTATCATACACAATGAATCTAATCATCCATTATCACACAAACATTCAGGGTTCCACTCCATGATACATCGTTTAGTCAACTATTCACTAATCAGTGTCATAAAATCGCATGGTTCATATTATACTCACACATGTGTTTGAAAGAAGAATCCGCAAGAAATAATAAAATATTGTGCGATGTTAGGCGTTATAACCACGAGCTTTGTGATGCGTGGGATGTGACAAAAATTAAAAAATATTAAGGCTTCGACGGCTAGGCAATATAGAGCGCAATCCCCGAACGGCTGTTTATTAATGAACCTGAAGGAAGATAAGAATAAGTAGAATCCCAAATGAGGTGGCAAGACAATACGTTCGTAAATGAAGTCATTTCTTGTCAGTCAGCAATTAGTGGGAAGCAGTTCAGAGCAGAGACCGGCGGACATAACTTTGACTACAAATTAGTAAAAAAAATCTTATCCTAGTGAAATATTTTAATAGCCAAATATATTGTTAGCCCCGTTTAAGTTATTAAGTTTTTTGGTGTTGACCTATCCTTAAGTACAAGGAAGAAAGAAGATGTTGCAGTAATCGACACTCTCTCCAACTGCAGCAAGTTCAGTATGAGCTTAGAACTTTATATTGTAAAACGGGTAGAATTTTATAAAGAGTAAAGGAGCATTGAGATGTTGAACAATAGTGGGTTTTCAGAATTTTCTAATCATTTGATAGAGAATGGTCATGATTTTGATAAAAAATTGGGATTGTCAATTTTGCATATAAACGGTGTTGGTCACAAATTAAATAATTTGGAATCGTTTGAGATAAATAAAGCGTGTAAAACTAATCAAAAAATTATAAACAACCAACTAAATTTAACTACGATCCCATTCTAAAAGATATTTTCCTAAAATATTCGAGTAACTTTGTATTAAGTAATGTTTGAGTTAGAACTAAAAATAAAAAAAACATTTTTTTAAAAATAGATTTTTTAAAAATATATTCTGTCAAAGAAACAATATATGTTTTAGTTAGTTATGACATCCTGAAGAAGAAAATGGTATTTTTAGAAACCGGTAGATGTATTTAAACTCATTTTAGTGGTTAATAAAACAAAGAAAATAAATAAAAATATGAATCTTCTTGAATTAAATAACACCACAACAGCACGAAAAAACTGTCTACTTTAACCTGTACAGACTGCCAGGACAATACTGTGATATCAAAGGAGAACGTCATGGCTTGAGCTTGAAGGCAATGGTTTGAACTTTTCCGGGCCGCAGTGAACAAAGTGATGATAGCCAACGTCCGTTGAACGGATAGGGCACAAGGAGAAGAAGGAGGTGTCTACGCGCAAATTGTATCAATGTGACCAAATTTTAATAAAAAATGAATTATTAATTCTGGCGTCTCTAAAGGTATTTGAGATTCCGTAAAAACAGTGTAGATGGTTTTCAAATAACAACTCATGGGTTCGAAAATTTGTCGTGAAAAGTACTGTCGCTGTAGCATAGTTGGATAATGCACCTTCCCCGGTTTGGACAGAGATCCAGGTTCGAATTTCGGTAGCGTGCCAACAATATTTTTCGATAAAATTGATTTTATACGTATATCTTTCTAATTAATACATTTAATTTGTATTAATTGTAGATTATAATTATATGTACATAACATGTATAAATGTAAAATATTTTCATATTTCTAAAATAAATCTAATAACTATTAATGCTGTACCTACATACCCACTTAATTAAAAAAAATAATCATATTTAGAGTATATTTCTCACATAGTTGATTTTAAATGCATCGTATACAATTTTGGAGATTGAGTTATCAAATTTTCTGTACAAAATCAGGCCTCGATTTTACGCTGTTGTTAAATAAGCCAATCGGAAACTGTCCGACACAATTGTTTGGCAGCGGGCGAGGGTGAGTGGTCAGGTGGGTGTGGAGGTGGGGAAGGAGGTGGGGGGGGCAGCCCCTCATTCCAAATGACATTTTAATTCGATTACGCGGCGGCGCTGGCGAGCGCCTCAAATAACGTGTTATTGCGATTTTTCACAAGCCTTATCCGGGACTCGAACCCGAGTACAGCGGTTCTGAAACGGTATAAAACCAAAATCAAACATATCATTTGTAGGAATTTGTACCATTTATGAAATATTTCGAATTGAAGCGAAGCTGATCGGTAACGATAATTCGAGACGAAAACAGTCACGGTTAATCGCTCCGCAAGTGTTTAAAACGGGTGCGAAAGACGCACCTTAATTACCTAATTAAATCATCTAAATTAAAAAAATAATTAATCATGTCAATTTTTAAATTTCTGACAATAGAAATTGACTTGTTTGTTTTTATGTAAAAAATGTACTTTTATAACAAAAATGTCACATATCCACCTAATTTGTATACATATACGAGTATATCAACGGAATAGACTCTTCACTTCAATATTATGTGTCTGTATTCCTAAGCGTGATATATCAAAGGACATCAGCATATCATATACCAATAAGATATATTTCTATATAGATTATTAAACGTCGACGTTTAACGTTCGTCAGGATATTAAATTAACTAAATAAAATCATTTATAATGTTTTTAAAAATAATTAATTAAAATTATTTAGAAATAAATCCAGTACCTAATCTTAACATCCTTCGTTATCGTTATATCAATTTATCATAAATAATCTATTAAAAAAATTAACATTAACAACAAAAACGAATTTGATAATATAAAAGATAGATAAATTTCTTTTAAAGAAGAACCTGAATCTCTTTCCGAACCGGGGAAGGTGCATTATCCAACTATGCGACGATATTTTTAGCGACAAATTTTCGAACCTATATGTTACCATTTTGATATTAATACATTTAATCGTTCCATTATTTGAAAGAGTCGTCTACCTTATTTTTACGGAATCTCAAATACCTTTGAGTAATCTGATAGCAGACGTCAGAATTATCAATTCATTTTTATTAAATTTTGGACACATTGACACAACTTTATTATTAGGAGAACACATTCTTAATATCACAGACCGCCTGTTCTGAATAATTACAATTTCACAATAAGAATGTGTTCTAAAAATAACTACTGTTAATAATAATAATAATAACAATAACAATAAATAAACTGTACACCTTTGTTAAATGAAGTTCTAAGATCAGCGATGCGATTGCCAGTTAGCTTATATATATATAATCAATTTATTATAAGCTTGGGGGGATTGCCACAACAGTTCTACTACCGAATACACATCACCCCTACTATTTAATATCAGGGGTTGTCATATTATTATTTTAAATGCATTAAAAAAAAATAAAGTCAGTTTATTAATAATTGTATACAGGGTGTAAAAGACCCAGTCCACAATACTTTATAGGTGCATTCCTGACTAAATTACGACTCAAAAATGTTCAAAAAAAATATGTACCTATTCTCAACTATGTCAGAGATACAGGCATTTAAAAAAAAAATCGTAATTATGGGATTATTTCGATTAATTGAAATATTTTATCAATTCCAAATTGTGTATTGAATACAAAAAATTGAAATTTCTCGAAATTTGAGCGGCCAGACTATTTGCAGTTAGATGCTTTAGGGCCTGAAGCAAATATATAGATTAATAATGGAAAAGTTCTATAAATATTTATTTCGAAGTATGCATTGCTAAGCTTAACATATTTCAATAATGAATAATAATAAATTTCTAAACCAAAAAATTCCATCCCAATGAAAGACAAAAGGGTCCCACTGTGTATGTATTGTATATAGTTAAAAATAATATTATTTAAAACACAAGCGTAAAATCGGTCGCTTGTCTCTTAATATTCTTAGAAAATTCATGAAAAAGAAAAAAGTGTTATTAGGCAATATGCTGCGGTTAACCTTTTGAATGCCATGAGCGCGTTAACACGCAAACTTTGCATGTTACGCCAAGCCATAAGCGTGATAACTCGCACTTTTAGACTTTGCAGGCATTAAAGTGACTTGCATGGATTAAAGTCATATTTTAAAAATAATTTTGCCATCTGTGGACGATAGTTCTCAACGTTTAATGGATGACTTACGAGTAAGTCAAGACCCTTAAAATCTACCTTTGCCCTATGTGGTGTCTTCTGTTTCAAATACGGTTGGCAGTTAAAATGTTAATATGTACTCGTAACTGTAAAAAATCCACGCACTTTTATACCTGCGGGGTAGTTTTCAAGCATTGCTATTTAAAAAAAATTTTCAGTGATTTTAATTTCTCAATCATAAATTATTTTTTTTCTGTGATATGTTATTCCATTGATTGCCTTTAAATGATTTTACATTGTACTTTAATTTCATACTAGGACTATATAGCCAAGTTGTTACGATGTAGGGGTAGCCGTACGCCACGATCTTCCATTCTGCCTCTTTTCTCGTCACACATCTTCGGTTATTGAAGGTTTAACAGAGTCTGATCACGCTTGATCTTTTGTGGAAGCCCTTTGTTCCTGTTGTCATTGACATATATTTTATTTACTATTCACTCCTCGCTCATATGTTCCGCAAAACCAAAACCATCTCATCTATCAACTACAACAGAGGAATTTTTTGTACGAGGAGTCTTCGTTATTGAGGTTTTCAATGTAGATTTATTAATAAAAGACAGCTGGAGAGGGAGAGGGGGGGGGGGGGGAAGGGTGAGACTACCTAGTCCCAATCATCATCAAAGCCAATGAAAATACGCGACATCAATAACATATTCAAGATTATGCAGTATGTAAAAAGAAAAGAAATTTAATGTAGTTATTAGCAATTTTCGCAAAATTTAAAATAAGACCCTTCAACGTCCCTTATGACACTCGTTGTATGTATGTTCTGGCGTCTCCTATCGGATTACTCAAATGTATTTGAGATTCCGTAAAAATACAGAAGATGGCTTTCAAATAATGGAACGATAGATGTACCAATTTGAAAAAGTGTAACATATGGGTTCGAAAATTTGTCATGAAAAATACTGTGGTGCTATAGCATAATCGATTAATGCACGTTCCCCGGTTCGAATCCCGGTAGCGACAATATTTTTCGATAAATTTGATTTTATATGTATATCTTTCTAATTAATACATTTAATTTGTATAAGAACTATTAACAACAACGAAGGAAGGCTGTGCAACCTCGAAAAGTGGTTTAATGTCCAAAATTTTGATGATCTTATACAGAAAAATCAACATGGTTGCCAACCTTCTCGTTAAAAATTGTGTGCACTGTGACGCCAAATCGTGTGCGCGCACACACTCGTACATCTTGGAGGGAACATTGGTTGCGACTTAATAGTAGATGCGCGAGCTATGCGGAGAGCATCGTGTGGAGCCAATGAGAGAATGCCATGTAACTATGCGCTCGTGCTATACAACAGCACTACGTCTAAGCGACCACATTGAGTTATTTTTCTGCTATTAGTATTAGTACTGTCTATCAGGGTCATTGACGTTGATAATCAATATATTAAAAATAAATTCTAGTACATATGTGGATGTATAAAATATGTACGAGTGACTGCCGATTTGTAATTGATAATCACGGAGCGCCGGTTGAGCGCCCCTGGGCGAGCGTCCCAGTGGCGTAACAACGCTCCCCCGCGATCGCCAATAAAAATGCAATTTTACTCCTCTTCCTTCCCTAATTTATTATCCGTACATATTGCGAGATAATCAAGTTAGCACAGCTATCTGGCGAATTTAATATTCCGATATCGCTGTGTCATTATCGGGAGTGCGTTATGGGAGCAGGACTTGCGCCATTGCCGCCACACTCGCACTGTCAGCTTGGCTCTTCATTCGGAAACATTTCATTATTACGACTATTATTTTCGGGGTAATTTAATTATAAAATTATTTATTAGTTTTTATCAGCGAGTGCTTAAAGATCAATAAATGAGAACTATTACCATCCCTTAAATCATCGTTTTACCTACACACACATTTTTCTTTCTCCCTTCTTCTTCCTCCAGTCCCACACCCTGATTATTCCTCCTCACTATCATCGATATTTTAGTGTTTATCTTCTTTTATACTATAAATGTGAGGTCCAAAATCAAAAGCAGACATGTCTATTTTACCTGTTTTCGTGTAAAATACAAATAACCATTGTACCACAGCTGTCACATTTGAAATCATATTGAACATAACCAGTAACCACACATCACATGACCAAATACTGTCATCTTATTGGCTAAAAACATATTTGTCTGGGTTTGAGTTAATCATCTATTGGACATGTCTGCGATTGAAGTAACAAGCAACTTTTAAATGCATTTTTATACGAAATTTTTCAATATTTGTCTAATTACAATAAACTAGTCTTGTAGATATTAACATACCTAACACAAAAATCATAAAAATTAGACAAAAATAAAATTCTTGCATTTCTCACCTACTAATTTTATCACATATATGAAAAAAAAATACTCGTTTTTAGTTCTACTCGTTTAATTTCGTGAGACGCGTTTAGCCTTATTTTATTTGTTATTGGCACACCTGAGATATGGAACAAAATTACAGTTACACAGAAAGCAGTTAAGACAAAAATTTGGAACTACTGCACCCTTAAAATAGCATTAGTGTTGGAACACAATTGTTAACTAGAATCATATAAAAATACCTGTATCAAAATCATAAGAATTAACATGTTTTACTTCCCTTTTCTCAGTAATTCGGGGCCCTCTGAAAAGCAAAGGCCCTAGCAATTGTGCGATTCTATAAATCCAGCCCTGCTTCACAAAAGTGGAGGAAAAAAGTCAAGAGGATGGAATTTAAAAAATATGGCCATCCTCAGTCATGAGATGCTGACGAGAAAGAATGCGGCTTTGATAGATAGGCCTAGTATACATTTTGAATATGTGCATTCTATTTGTGTAAGTTTAAAACAGCAAATAAAAGCGAAATTGCTACTGGTGAGAGACAGTTTCGGAATCGGGCGGATATATTTTACGGCGGTGATATAAAAACTTTTTGTCTATTATTTTTTCGGTTTTTGATTGTGATAAAGTTTCGGAGGCCGGCCAGCAGAGTTTAGAAGCTTCGAGACTGCAAGGAGAGCGACCATCGGCGACTATCAGCCCAGCTTTGAATGAATGTATTCAACATATAGAAAACCGAAGACTAGCTATCGAATGGTATATATGGCAACACATTCTTAAAATCTCAGTTACCAATCATCGTCACAATTACAGTCACATAACGGTTTACCATCATTAGTACGTACATATAATTACAATCTACAATTAATTACAATGACAACTAATTAAGACACAATTATATATTTTTTAAATTCCACATTAGTCCAACTAGCCCTACAATACCTCTCTCATGGCAGAAATTATATACAGGGTGGCACAAAAAAAGTGAGAACATTTCGTAAAATGTGATATAATTACATTAAAATTAGTTTAACTATATCGACAATAGCTTAAATAGTTTACTAATTTACTTACTTACCTATTTACTTATGTTACGTTTTATTTCGACGATTTCCGGTCGCCATCTTTGATTATTAATTTTCCTTTGATTTTTAATATTGGTTTCTTCAAATTGTTGCCCAGAATGATAAAAATCACTGCAGAAGACCGTATTCTGATCAAAAATTAGCGAATTGAAAAACGTCGGGGTGCTAGGAAAATGATCAAAGAGTTTCAAAACAATGCCTGGAGTATAGCTAGACATTACAGCATAACTGGACATTACAGCAGGACGGAGCTCCATCTCACACAGCCAGAAATACAATCAACTTTCTTTATCGCGAGAATGTTAATTTCATCGAGCCAGGCTTGTGGCCATTGAACAGCCCAGATTTAAATTCAGTAGATTATGCAGTATGGGATGTTTTGATGATTTCTGATTAGCTAAATATTGTGCAAAAAAAATTACATGAAGAACTATAATTAATTATATTATGTTTTGAAATCACTCATGTGTTACGAGATGTTCTCACTTTTTTTTTGGGCCACCCGATATATCTAATTGTAGAAATAACACGCCTGACCAAAATGATTATGAAGTGATTAAACTTTCATTAATCATTAATAAAAAGATAAGTTTTGATACGTTTGTTTCAAGAGTGAGAAATATAAAGAATTGCCTAATTTAATTTTGAAAAGGAGAAAAAAATTATTAGTCATGTTGTTGTAGACTTCTTTATTAAATTCATTTCTTCTTTCCAAGCCATCGCACCAAAAGGTGATTAGGAAGCTGGCATTATCTAATTTAGTTTTCAGTTTTGGTACCGTAAATTGTAGCACGTTGTTTCTTGTCTCATGGCGATGATTTATGACAGTGATATTTACGGCTAATGGTAGTTTCGTTTCGCGCACCGGTATTTGCTGGGTGTGTTCAGCTTCACCGGGCGGTGATGACGAGAGTTGCATAACATAGCATCAAGCAGAGCGGAATAAAAGGTCAAATGGCAGTACGGATAGGGTGTAATTTTATCTTTGACCCCATGACACGGTATTGTGAGTGTTTTTCAATAAATAAATAAATTTGTTTTTAATACCATTTAACAGTTTAATAATCAGATTTAAAGAGATCACAATCGGGAGCGGATGACAAAGAACTGGTGCACGGCTCCACCGGAGATCTCATCCGCGCGTCGTAGAGCTGCGTCTACTGCTACCGGTACACTGGCTGTGCGGCAGGACACGCGGATTGATGGGGATGCAGCGAGGACACGAGTATTCTATTACAGGACATCAATAATTCACCCCCAAGGGATGCGACGGATGTTTATGGGGTTGGAAACTGTATCGGACTCAATGGTGGATGTGATTTTTGCTATTTAATCATTGAATTGAAAGAAATCAAGTCGTATTTTATTTTTGTGAGTAAATAATGTGGCACAATTATTGAATGACTTTTTTTGAATAAGATTTAATATAAAGTATATTAATATATACATACATTTTTTTAAAAGTTTTTCTATTTATTACTGGACGAAGGCCTCCCCAAGTGTCCCACTTTCTCTGTTCATTGTTATTAGCGGTCGCGTATTTCCGCAGAAATTGATGATTTCGTCAGTCCAGCGGGTTTTAGGTTGGCCTGTACCACTGGATGACCGTATTTACCCAACGATTATTCGTTCTTCGAGGGATGTGGCTTACCCATTGCCATTTCATTTTCTTGGCGTTTCTTTTCGTAAGGGTCTATAATGCATACTCAAAAATAGAGGGATCATAAAACTTTAAAAGTATGTTTTAAATACATTATTCATTCTTCTATCGTATAACTTTTATCCTCATTTTGTATAATGTTTTTAATTTCTTAACCATTTAAAAGTGTATTTTGTAATATGTTATAATTCCAATTCTTTTTTTAAAAAAAAAAAAAAATTATTGATGTTTCATCCCTATGGAGTGTTTTTGCCATTACTGAGTGATTTTAAGTTCTTGGCATTACTGAGTGTTCTTGCCATTACTGAGTGGAGTGTTCTTGCCATTACTGAGTATTTTGAAGTTTCTTTTGGATAAATTTAATTTTTACAGATTTATTTCATTGGCGTTTGGGAACCTCGTTAATATTTTAAAAATGGTTTGATTGTTAGATGATAACATCGTTGGGATGTTGATGGGGAATATAAATATTTGTTAGAAAGATCTTGGATTAAATTTGGATAATGGTCATTGATAGGGCATCCTAAAAAACGTGATTTAAATTTTCCTCTTCTAGTTGACATTCACACATAGGAGAGTCGCGAATGCGGATTTTAAACATGTGAGAATTGATACAACAATGGGCGATTCTCATACGGCAGAACGAGGACTTATTTTAACTTATTTAATTTCGTTTTGGAAAATCAGGGCCTAACAGGAATCTCTGGCTGAATTTCCGCAAACCTTTTAAAAGTTTAGAAGTCTCCCATTGATCTCTCCAAATGTAGATCTTTTCCAGTTCTCTTTGAGAATGGAAAATATATCAGATATTGTCGCATGATTATGTAAAGGGACGCCATAAGTAGAGGCTTCCTTTGCTAAGGCATCGGTTTTTTTATTTCCCGGGATTTCACAATGACTGGAAATTCAAGCTAAAGCAATATCCATGCCTTTTTGTTTCATACTAAACATTAATTCTCGTGTTTGAATATATTGCTCGTCTTCGGCGTATGAAAATGGACACGATTTTGTAGGACGCTAAGAGAATCTGACAGGATCAGACTTTTATTGCAAATGGGTAGATTCTTCATAATATGTCTCGAGGATTGCAATGGCCTCAGCAGTAAATATTGAGGTTTCTTTTGGTAATCGATATTTCTGTGCCAGGTTTTCTGAATCACAGAATGTTGCTGCCCCAGTGTGACTAGTTAAATCTGTTTTGGAGCCATCCGTAAAGAAAAGTTTCCAGCCCAGCCACTTTGATCTGATAATATTGATGAAGTCTCTTTTGGCTCGGGGGTTATTCTAGATTCCGAATAATAGTTGTATTTTGGGGGTGAATGTATGGGTTTGGAAATAAGAGGCATGTAGGAGAAGAAGGTTTTGTCTTTAAAAATTGTTAGAATACGTTCGAAAAGTCTTGAAACTATTGGTCAACATCGGGAGACTTATATTTTTTCAATATGAACTAATTCTAAGTTGTTCTGTAAGAATTAAAAATTTTGGCGCATACATTTGAAAAGGAATTTGTCAGACATAAACTGATCTTAATTTTACGATTTGAAACGTGCGCTTCTGCCGTAAGATGTCACTATACTAGAAGTCAGTACATGACTATTTAAATCCATTATTAAATATAGCAATATATATAGCAAGGCCAGCACATTAAACTCACACCTGACCACCAGATTTCAATGACAGTAAATGTTATGCATAATGGAAACAATTTCGTGTTCAAGATTAAATGCATACAGCGGGTATCAAATAAATCCACAGTAAAAGTGAGAAAGTATACAAGGAATGACGTCTTTGAAATGTGGTGCTGGGGATGTCTTCTTCGAATTGATGCCCATCTTGACACAGAATTTCTCTAGTGAGACGGGCACAGTCCAAACAGATTTTTACATTGTATTATACAGCTACAAATAAAAAAATAAAAAAATTACTTGCTCGGATGGACGATTATGTCGACCGTAAAATGGACGTAGCGCACGGCAAATTTCGCAAACTGAACTACGATTTTCGAAATAAATTTGCATTTGCAAATGCAAACTTTGTTCTGGCGTAAGTCTATTCATGGTGAAATGGTAAACCAAACTGAGCACAACTATTAAATTGGCTGTCGCTGGAAAAAGTGTTGCATTGACGAAAAACAAACCTCTAAAAAACACCCTTTACTTATGAGGAACATTTGGAGCTGATTTGTATTTAATTATAAAATTTTGATAATTAGAAGGTAAAAATGTTTTCTAATTTTGTAGTTCTTAGTAGTTTTGATTTTTATTTTTAATCGGGTGGAGTGTAAAATTGATAACTGTTTGATCTTCAACACTTTCCGTACCGTAAGTACCTAATGACACTAAGAAATTGAACAAAATTATACATAAAAGATAAAACAATACCTTTAGGTCTACTTTCATTACTCTGAGACAATTCGCGATACAAAATGGTAGGAGTTAGCTAGCGGCTTTGCTGAATTGATTTGTTACTGCTGTTACTGGAGTTGGCTGGTATGCATGCGAGTGATTTCACATGTTCTAAAATCGATGGGAATTTTGTGTGTGTACTATGGAACAATGAAATAGGAAAAAAATGGCATTACATTTTGACTATGGGCGGAGTTAGCTGCTTTGCAGACTAAGGTTCATTACGATCATTTTTTAAATTTTATCTGTTTTTGCTGAGAAGTTTCAAAATTAATCAACTGACTACGTAATATTGTACGTTTGACGTACGTGACAATCTTGAAGTGAGGTGCGAGACGGCAAATCTCTGAGACATGGTGAGTACACGTGGACTACGAAAGCTGAGAGTCGCTTCAGAAGAATCTCGCCATAAGACGCACGCACGGAGACAAATTCAGGAGAAATCATAATGTAGACTTATCATATAAAGCGAGTTAATTGCATATTTGATTGCCGTACTTACGCCATAATATGAGCGTAACTTATACAAATGCACAAATTATCTCCCCGAGAGGCCGCGTTAAGTGCCTGTTTGTAATAAAAGCATTAAAATGATTTTAAAATAAAGGCAGCATCCGTTTAATGGCGGAGCAGTCTATATTAATTAATCAATTAGATGAGATTTTTCTGGGAAGTGTGTCATTAGCGGCAGGGCTCCCACAAATCAATCCTTTATTTATTAAATTTTTAGAATTATTACATTTCATTTCAAACACATTTTATCGAGAAAATACGATTTTTCAGAACAAAGTTCATTGATAACTAAAAAAAATTTGATATATCTAAATAAACTTGGAAGATACTATGCAGAGGTTTTCGTGATACGTTTATGTAATTAAAAAGATAATCGATAAACATCTAAGCTACCCTTTTTTAATCTGGTTCATTATACTTATTTGTTCGTTATTTACTCGTGCATTTCTGAGTAGACCGTTGTATCATTTATTTTCCCATTTATTTTTGTATATTATATATAATATGTATATTTTTTCTGTTTATCTTATTTTTTTATTTTTATTAAATAAAATAACAATAACTTTGAATGAAACCACGACATTTATTATACGTCAACCGGTTTCGCTTATTGTTATTATATTTAATATAATATGTCAAACCACAAAGCGATTACGTTCTAGGAAAATATTTTTTATTTTTGTTTCTCGTTAGTATAGTATTAAATATACCTGATTGTTGATAGGCTGAGGTCCGGTTCCCCGTCAGGTAAATTATAATTTTATTTATTTATTTTAATATAAATTAAATTAATCAAAAAAAAAACTTCTGTCGAAACAACTTATATATTTTTAAGAAAAACACATTATTATTGTGAAGTTGCAGTTTTTTTAGAACATAGTTTTATGGTATATTAATACAAATTAAATATATCAGTTAGAAAGATATACAGTTTATTGAAAACATATTTTTGGTTGCTACCGGAATTCGAACCAGGATCTTTTCCAATAATAATGTGTTTTTCTTAAAAATACAAAAGTTGTATTAAAGTTTATCCAAATTTAATAAAAATGAATTGATTTAATCTCTGGCATCTCCTAGCGTATATTACTCAAAGGTATTGTTGCAATAAAAGGTGATGATAGCCTTTTAAAAATGGAATAATAGATGTATCAGTTTGAAAGAGTCGCTGCATATAGGTTCGAAAATTTGTCAATCAACTTACTCGGTTGGCGTAGCGTAAAGGTAACGCATTTCCTCGGTTAGGAAATGATCCTGGTTCGAATCCCTGGTAGCAACTAAAAATATTTTTTCGAAAAATTGATTTTATCTGTATATATTTCTAATTCATACATTTAATTTGTTTTAAATTTTAATTATGATTTTTTTTCAAATCACAAACATATATGCTAGGGTAGTATGATGTGTTTGAAATGTTTAATGATTTTTTTTTCTCATTGAGATGAGCAATACTGATGGAGCGCCTTATTGTGTCTCCACGTTTATTTTATTTTGTGGCTAACACGGAAAATAATAAGTTTAGATACAGAGCCGGCAGTCAGCAGCCCTGAAGGGCACCCGGAGCGCTGTGGACTGGTAGCTTTCCTCCTGTCATAAGATGTGATAACACGTGATAAATCATCAGCTTATAAGTCAGGCTGGACCCCGGACGGTAGCCTGATTAACATTTCACGTTTTGCTCTCTCCACTCAGGCAACAAGGGAAAGTATTGTTCGGATAGAAAATAA
This sequence comes from Eubasilissa splendida, assembly GCA_031772225.1. Taxonomy (NCBI): domain Eukaryota; kingdom Metazoa; phylum Arthropoda; class Insecta; order Trichoptera; family Phryganeidae; genus Eubasilissa; species Eubasilissa splendida. Next base: position 9,768,384 of record CM062866.1, on the reverse strand, counting down.
AAAAATGGAAAAACTTTTTTAAAATACAGTTCAACTCGGTTATAACGAGTACAAAAGGAGCAGCTAAATTTGTTCATTTTAACCGTTACTCGTTATTACAAAAAATATCAAATACATATGAAAAATCAAAAATCTATAATTGTATGAACATAAACATTTAAAAATAAATTACTACATTCAATCATATTATTTCAAAATACAGAAAATATCGGCGGATTTTATATGAAAAATTGATGCAAATCAACATGAGCACGAGCATCGTACAAGAGGAGGGGACAGACTGAGACTGCTATTCAGGAAGAAGGCCAAATCTCAGAAATCGATGAAGATTTTTAACGAAATACCAGAAAACATATGAATGGAGGAGAAATTGAGTAGATTTAAAGTGAAACTGACCAGATATTTAAAAGATAAGTTTAAGTAAAAGAAAAGACTTTAATCTTGTTTATATTAGAGCATATATAGGAGTGCTTATATAAGCACTATGTTAAGAATTAAATAAATAAAACAGATTTATAATGCCTTTCGTGTACATAATTATATATATATAACGGAAAGGCTTTAAGATCTTTAGTTACATAGTCACTCGTCACGTGATTAAGACATGATAATGAACGCATTACAAGTCTTCATTTCTTATTGTGTTACGAATTTAAAAGTCTAATTGAATAAAAAAAAAGATATTTGAGCTGATGGAACAAGTCTGTCTGCTGAACCGAAAACATTCCGTAGCTGAAGTACCTACCCAGGCATCACCACTCAACACTTGACGATTTTTTAAAATTGAATACTTTAAAGCACCTTCGAGATATCGCAAATAAAGTTATGGATTCTGAGAAGAAATACCTACTCCATTTATTTATGAGATGAAACACGTCGAGTACGTACGATGCGGGTTTCGTTAAATTTTTCTTGTTATATATAAATACACATTTAAAAAAAATTTCTAATAAAATTAATAATCAAATCAATTGTAGTATAATTTAACGAAGAATTAAAAGGTGATTTAAATTCTATTTATTGCATTTTCTTAACGTTGGATATTAAAACTGTTTGTGATGTTGTAATTAAATATGTACATTGGAGTACGTGTTTAATTTCGTGTCGTGTATATAATGTAAACACCTCACAGTTATGTACAATTACAAAATGATGATATCTTACAATTGCAATGAGCTGCATGCTTACAAATGTCTTACGATTATACAACTTACAACGTCACGATTTGGGTTTAAGCTTACATTTCTCCATGTAATTATTTCACATTAACGACGTCTTACCTTCCTACATTGCACATGGCATTTATAATAATATTTTACATACCTAATGAAAAATTGTTGTCGCTCAGCTCATTGATCCTGATTATGGTCTCCAATTCAAATATTCAAATACAAAATTAATCGCCCATTTTTAAACTATTCGATATTTAAATATTTGCAGATAAATATTTTAAGAATTTGAATTCTAAATATGTAAATGTATAATGTACATATTTAATAATATAGGCAGTCCTGATTATTCGCCGAAATATTTATGACAGTGCATTAAGCCATATTTCAGACAATATTTTGAGAACGCATTTCATATGTATTTTAAATAAAGATGCGTACACGGAATACATGTCACATCAATATTCTTACTATTTTCAAACTAAGCTAAACGCTTGTACTATGAAAATAGGACAAATTTGCTGATATGCTGGAACGAGGCGCAAACCCCCGACCACTAGATCACCAGCGTGGTAACCACTACACCAACAAGCTATTCGAATATATATTACTAGTTCTGATTTACCAATTATGTATTAAATTAAATAGTTAGCCATGTCAAAGTGATCAGATGTTCCTATGTACTTTTTTAAAAATAAAAATAATAGTAAATACAAATTAAATGTATTAATTAGAAAGATGTAAAAATAATGTTGTTGCTACCGGGATTCGAACCTGGATCTCTTCCGATTCGGGGAACGTGCATTATCCGATTATGCTATACCAACACAGTGGATTGACGACAAATAATGGAACGATAGATGTATTAATTTGAAAAATGTAACATACAGGTTCGAAAATTTGTCGTCAATCCACTGTGTTTGTATAACATAATCGGATAATGGACAGGTTCGAATCCCGGTAACAACAATATTTTTCGATGAAATGATTTTATACGTATGTTTTTCTAATGAATACATTTAATTAGTATTTAAAATATCACAGACCTACGTTCTGAATAATTACAACTTCACCATAAGAATGTGTTCTCCTTAATGGAATATTTTATCTTTTACTATTCGATATTAGAATAGTTGAAAGTGACGAATATTTGGAAACTCTAGACGTAATAGCGTGATTCGGATGATGAACTGTTATATCAGCATCCTTCACCATCACTTCTTCTCCTCTTGGCAGTCCAAAAATGACTTAGTATCATAATAGCATTGCGTGATGTTAATCTTGAACTTGTTCAATTAAAATATTTCGCGGTGGGGATACAATAATTAATTCAGCGAACTCCTTAATGGACTCTGGAAACGTGTCGAAGGGTTTAAATGTGATACAGTTTTTCATATCAGTATTATATTATATGAGTAAATACCACAAAGGTCACGTGACAAACGACTATTGCTAAGGTAACTAATTTCGGTATTTAACTTATTTACTAGACTTTATTGACATACACGTTTTTGTTGTAACAGAGGTGAATATATTATAATATAACATGATAAACATAAGATACAATTATATTGCAATTAAGTGTAATACTCGTAGTTTATTGTGTGGGATGGAGTAGACTCCACCTCTGATATATACAGCAGTGTCCTGGCTACTGTGCTAGAATGAAGTCTGTGTTAAAGTAGGCAGTTTTTTCGTGCTGTTGTGGTGTTATTTAATTCAAGAAAGATTCGACAGGAATAATAATAAAAATAGAAGAAAAAAAATGTAGTGGGAGTGTTGTAGAACTAGTGAATTATTAGTGTAGGCACTGTATAATGATTATGTTATAATGTTGGATCTCTACCCAATTGGATCATATATTGGGTCCATATTTGTGTAATATGTCGTTGTTGCTCTCGGAACTGGCGGGTAGATGTTAGTTGTTTGTCTTGTGTTGCGTTCATGATTTATTGCTTGAGATGAATTGTTGTTAGCATGGAAATATTGGACGAGTCTCAACATATAGATTTGTCTTATGTCTAGGGTGTTGTACTCTTTAAATATAAGATCTAAAGGGACGACCATTTATTACCATAAGAATTGTCTTTTGTGCTCCTTTAGCGTAGAAATGCAATCTTATACTTAATTCGAATGGTACAAACTATAGATTTTACTGAAGAAATATTGGCTTTACATACGAGGACAACTTATCTGCTATACACTGGAGATGCGGGCGATTGATTAGCTTGTTTTGTTGCCGGGCAATTATGGGATAATTCGGATTGCGGAGGTAAGAACGCAAAATGGGGTCTTACTTCAGCCTATTTCTAAGTTATGCAGGCTACCATCGGATATTTTTGGCTGAAAATAATATCTGACCATCGAAAAATATTTCACACTATGTTGTATGTACGGTGCTAAATAATTCGTTCGATAGAAATTTGTTGGAAAGAAATTTGATCGAAAGAAATTTGTTCGAACGGAAACTTGTTCGAACAATGTTTGTTATTAAGGAATTTTATTCCTGTATAAATGATGTATGTAGATATATAATTTTACTTCTGCATTTTTGCGCAGAATCACATTACTGAATTGGTTAATTAACCTTTTGGCATGATTAATTTAGCAACTAAACTTTCTAGTGCACACACTTTGGGTTATTGTCACTACAATAGTTTTTTAAGTGCAGTCTACTTCATTATTAGGTGCACATCTCGTAACCATAGTAGGGACAATAACCCAAAGTGTATGTAGTACAAAGTTTAGTTGTGAAAATTAAAATAATTTTTTGGCTTTTGAATTGAAACACTCATATTTCTTTGTTTGTATAGTCAAACCATGGATCATGGACTTTATGGCGGTGAAAACGTATATCTCGACTCTTTAGAAACTCCCAAAATATGGCTTCATACCATGTAGAAAAATGGGACATGGAATTTTATTAATAACAAAAGAGATGGACAATTAAATTGGTATTTGTCTGTTTTTTAAACTTAATATTAATTGTATTCAGTGAATCTACACACAGTGGAACCTCTCGATTCGAAAAATATGGAACCTGACAAATATAGAGACATAACAAATAACTAAAATTCAATTAATTCATTTCCAGCCCCCAAAAATAGTACACAAATGAATCAATTTAATGTCAAAACTTTACTTTTATTATATTGAAGAGACATGCTGGTAGAAGTGGAAGAGGACGAAAGTTACTAATATTTAGAAGGAGACAATTTAGACATCGGGTAACTCTAATCTGGTGATAGTTTTCGTTTGTCGATGATTCAGTAGCACTCGATTTAACAATATTGCCTGTTGTTTAAAACCTTCGCGAAATAGTCAATCACATTACCATTGAATCCATTTATATTTTGGTTGACTATGGCAACATTTGGGTGCCACTTTTCGACCATCTTCTGCGCATTGGCCCAGTTAGACAGCATTGCCGGGCGGTGGAAGTGACAAATATAGAAAATATTAAACATTTTTTTTTTTTTTAGGAGAACACATTCTTATTGTGAAGTTGTAATTATTCAGAACATAGGTCTGTGATATTTTAAATATGAATTAAATATATTAATTATAAAGATATACATATAAAATCAATTTTATCGAAAAATATTGTTGTTGCGCCACCGGGATTCAAACCTGGATCTCTTTCCTAACCGGGGAAGGTGCTTTATCCAACTAAGCTACAGCGACAATATTTTTAGCGACAATTTTCGACCTTATATGTTACCTTTTTGATATTAATACATTTAATCGTTCCATCATTTGACAGAGCAATTCCATCATTTTTTGCTCTTGTTTGTTACCAACATGTTTGTTACCAACAACATTTGTTTGTTACCAAAATGTGACGAATATAGAGGTTCCACTGTATATCAAAAATCAGGCGACTTATTTATTCTAGACATCTGCAATTGGCGGGAAGTAGCCTGGAGCAGACACCGGTGGAGGTTTATTGAGGAGGACAGGGTGTAGTCAGGGATAACGATATTAATACATATTCAAAACTGACTGCACATTATCTATCACACACAAAAACTATTATAACATTCGCATTTAGATACTGGGGTGGGAACGAGCCGCTGTGAGGTGAAGAATGTCTACCAAGACCAAAATACAGTCATAATATCAGACAGCTCCGTAACCATTTTTTAACCTTTCAAAAAAACTCCACAAAAAATGACCCATTCACCAGAAAGTGTGTAGCAATCACACACCTGAGAGAGCAATTAGCGGTTGTGTTATCTGATCCTTTTTGCGCCCATATCCGCCGGTGAGACGATTTATCTCTTCGGAGAAAATCCTTTATTTGCCTACCTGCAATTATATTTGTGGTCCGGGTCGGGCCTAAATACGCGGACACCTAGCGTGACTGTTGGCTTTTTAAAAAATGATTTTATTTAAGTAAATAATATGAACCAAGATATTTGGTATATTGCTTTTTTGTGTAATTCACAGCATTTAAAATTTAAAATATACAAATTATTGTATTGTATAGTTGTGAAAGGGGCGAGTACTTTACTAGAAGTTGTTCATATCTTTAGAAAATTACAATTAGATTCAAATGATTTTTTATTGTATTTCACCAATGCATACATTTTTCCCACTGCTTAAATTTCAACTTTACTTTTATTCCCTGTCCAGTCGTTCACTTTCACAATTTTCGTACACTGACATACATTTTTATCTCCACAGTCATTCACTGTTACATTGGTTCGTTCACTGTCGCTTTTATTTATTTATTTACTATCATAATTTTTCACTGACACTTACACTAGTGATGTGCTCAGAATCACGAATCGTGACTCAATCACCGATATCTTTAAGTCACACTCACTATGAGTGATTGAATATTTGAGAATATCGTGATTCGTGATTCAAATTTTTTTCTGACGCCGCCATTTAAATCGATTAACACTTGAATTAGCGCCATCTATCGGAATCTGTATTCATTTGTAATGTTTATGCTATTTTTTTAACATTATATATGTGGAATATATTTCTACTAATTATTTTAATTATTTATTATATGCTAGAATACGCAAATTCAGTTTTAATAATATAAATAATTACGCTCAAAAGTATGTTTTTATTAAAAATTATATCGTGTATTGTGATATCAGAAACTGTGATCACAGTCACAGTTTTCAATCACAGGTATTATCAAATACCAATCACAATCACACCAGTGAGTCAAGAGTAGCATTTTTTCTTATCATTAACTCACATCCACGTTTACTATATATTTTGTAAATTATATTTATTCACTTTTACGTACGTAAGTTTTTTTTTTTCTAAAATCGTACGTTTACATAATACGTAAAAAAAAAATGCTGCAAATGTAATCTTAATATATAAGAAAAAATAACAGTATAAAATTTCATTCAGAAATGTTCACTGTTGTTTTAATCGAGCGATTCAATAATCTGTTATGACCATCTTGCATATTATTAATCAAATCATCGCGTATGAAACATGACGAGACGGAATATCTTCGACGGTCAATGGCTACGGTGTCATTTGCAAAAAACATTCGTGACTCACTGTGACATCGCGCACACCTTCAAAGAAACGTATATCATAATTAAACCCATTAAACCCCCGCGAGCCACCCAGTATGATATTTATTTAGGTGCATTTTTTTTTTTTTGGAACAGGTAAAATAGTGAAAAAATGTCGGCTTTCGCAAAGCTAACAAGCTCGGCTAATTTGCGGAAGTGACGTAAAAAATCCGGGACCGGTCGTGTGCGATCCCCGCCCCCTGCCCTCGGCCCATTCATTACGACGGCGCACGGCGCCATTCTTAGGACACACTTTTAAAAATAATATCAAAAAAGTTCTCAACATTTTCTCATATTTATTTATAGGGAGAGTATTGCAAGGAGCCCGAGATATCTAGTGGACATATACGGTGACCTGATTATTGCCTAAACGAAAACTGCGCACACGAAAATTACCCACACGAAAACTGCGCACACGAAAATTACGCACACGAAAACTGCGCACACGAAAATTACGCACATCAGATTTTTAATTAAAAATTTAACCTTTTTTTTAATATAAAATAATTTAAGACTAGAAATTTCAATGTACACAAGCAAACTTTTTTTAAATTCTTACTGTGATATTATATTAGATCAAAAAAAAATCTGGTTTTGGTCGCCTATATATATATATATATATATATAAATAAATGTATACATATAAATATATGATATATTATTTTCTTAAATTTTTTTTTTTTTCTATGTTATATTGTTTGAGTATTACGTTTTATCGTATGTTATTTATTTTTTTGATACCAGTTTTCGAACCTGGATCGTTTCCTATCCGGGGAAAGACGATACACTTAATTTGCATTAAAATACCACAGAACTGCGTTCTGAAAAAACTGCAACATCACAATAATAATTCTGTTCTCCTTAATAATGGATTTTTTTTTTCAATTCCTTCTATATTACATATACATTAATTTTTATTTTATTTTTTGTTAAACTGCATGCTAGTATAACGGCAAGGATTGCCTTTTACTTAGTTAAACATGTGCATAACTTACGTACGCGCAATAATCCCCGAACCGATATATACATATATGCACGCGATGCGTGAGTTTTAAGGGCACAGTCAAGGGATTAATAGGGGAATATTTTTACGACTGGTCGGTCTGTCGATGGAAATGAGGTGTTGGAGGGAGAGCGCTTGTGAGGTTTTCATCTTGGGACAATCTCTTGAGATAGGGAATATGTTTGGAGACAATTCTTATCTTTTTTAGTTCACTAGTTGTAGGTGACTATGGTTCTTGGTGACGCTGAGTCTAGGTTCTAGGTTACGTGATTGAGTGAAGGTTCCTCGTGGTTTCCCGGTTTTCTCATTTTCCTTGATCCGGGCAGCGCTCTTCCTGCGCTGTGTCAATTATTTGGGGCCACTGATATTTCCATCTTTCTTCTCTATTTGCCTTTTTCATGTTCTCCCGCGCCACTTAACAGGTCTTCATCATCCCCCCGACACTGATGATAAATTCTGTTTCGGCGGTCTTTCATTTCCAATGCGAAAGATATGTCCAAGCAAATTTAGCTACGATTTTTGCTATTCGGAGCAGCAGCGGGTTCATACCAAGATGCTCTCGGGTCATATTCTTCTCGATTTGATCTGTTAACGTCTCTCTTAGGTATCTCATATCTGCAGCTTGGCTTCTGGGCCGATTCCTCTCCGTCAGAATACAAAGTTGACGGGATGGGGTCTTATTGTTGAGGCTTTGTTTTCTTTATTAACTATACACAGGGACCATAGAGTGCTGCTAGCTGAGCCTATCCTGTTATCAATTTCCTTGTCCTGTCACGCGTCATTTGAAAACATTACTCCCAGATACTTGAAGGTGTCAGTCAATGAGAATGTCAGTCAGTATATATGATCTTCCTCCCTTCGTATCACACTTTCACATCGTCCGAGACTGATTTTTAAAAAAAATTCTAGGAATAGGGGTAACTTTTAAAGAACCACTCGTTAATTTTTATTCTTATACACAAAGATACCACAAATTTTTAAATATTAATCGCAGACTTATAAAAAAAAATGCTTACTCGCGGGCAAATATTACCTGACGTGGATGAGAAGCGCAACTCGATTGTGATGTTAAGTTCGGTCAAAATTTTCGTGACAATTTTTTGTAAATATTTTTTCTCATCCTTTTTTTAAATCGTTTGACTTAAAAACCAGCGATGATTTTATGTTTCCTGTTGATCCTAACCGAGATTTGTGGAAATAATTGACGAGCCGTGTCTCATCTGATGTGGGCCACTTGAGATTATATTATTTGTGGAATAATGATTATTAGATATTTAAATATAATATTACTAGTTTTGCGATTGTATTTCCGTATTATCGTATCTAATATTTTCCAGGTGCAGGTTTTAGAATCTTGCTGACTGATAATAAATGCAGTAGAGAGATACGTGTAGGATATTTTTTTATATGTATAGAACTTTAAAATGAAATAAAAGTCGTGGTAATGGCCACGGTATTGGATTTATTGGAAAGATAATTTTATAATAGTGTTTAAATATGATTTAGTGCGTATGGGCGCCGCGGCTGGCTCGAATAAAGAGCAATCTGGAAGTCCTTTTTGGAGCAGCTGGGGACGTATATCGGCAATAACATTATGAATGTTGGCTTCCAAGACGTCTATCATCTTTGCTTGATTAGTGTAGATTAGCGACTTCACATATCCCAACAGAAAATAATCCACACGATGTTGGAGACCAATTATGCGCTCATCGAATGTTTCCGTCAAGAAATTGATTGTAGCGCGCTGTGTGGCGTGTTGCGCCGTCTTGTTGGAACCGCAGCTCTTCCACATTAATGCCATTTAATTGGGGAACGAAACAGTCAGTAATCCTGGATCTATTGCTGTGCACGATGGAGAATCGACTCATTCGGATCCTCCTCAATACTACGCTCCACTGCAGCAACAGCTTCTCGCATTGTATGCATAGTTAAAATATTTATGTATACACGATAGACCAGCCCTGTGGAAGGAGTATTTTGCAGTAAACATAAGAAATAGGTTAATACAAACAAATTGGCTTTTCTGCATCCCTTAATGTGCACCCTTTCCTCTCACGCACTGCACCTTAACATATGAAATAGCTCGCGTCTTCACGTAAGATGGCATTTAACATACATAACATAAAAACATATATAACAAACACAAAATAGAGGGAGTTGAAAACGTTCTTGGCGCAAATCGCCACAAAATACGTTTTTCTCTTTTATTCAATACTAAGTAATATATTTCGCGCTAGTTGTGTAAACTTTTATGGTGCCTAACAATAAAAATTTATATTTTAATATGGCTAATAGAAAGTGTGTTGCCATTATTATTCCATTTAATTCCCGTCTCAACAATAACAGTGCGGTGTCAGGGTGTGGGGAGGGGGGGGGAGAGACCAGCGCGGGGGCGCCTAGTGAGGGAGGGGCCGCCGCTCATTTTTACGATATTATAAATAAGTGATGGGGCAATTCCTCCCCGGGGAAGAAGGAACAAATGTTCGTAAGATTTTTGCTTCATTTCTAGATATAATTTCTCTACACTTGAGATATGAATGGAAGAATAGAACCATGTTCTTCTTCTTATTGTGCCATATCCTGGTTACGATATCTTGTTATTGACTTCAGCTCTTCAGTGTTTTCATGGTGTGTGTTCACGAATGAGATTTCTCTCGGAGAGTCATGTAAATGTTAGCACAAAGTTTACTTCCTGTGTTTATGCTCCTTTTGTTCCTTCGACTGGCACTCTTGGTTTTTCTTCTTGATTGGTACGAGTCGTGACTGAAGGATCGCTGTCAAACCACGGTCGGAGCTCAATTGCGGTTGGTACTTCGTCAGAATAACATCTACTAAGTAGTTCCGGGAATGCGCATTTAAGTCGGCCGGAATAACACGAAGAGATAAGAAGAACAATACATCAGACGTCAGAGAAACAGCTACTGTCAATCAAGGTTAGTGGTAATTTTCATTCTGCATACGTGACCATTGGAAACCCTGGAACACCCGGATTAGAATGATGAATATTTTCAGTACATACATGACTCATTAAGAGATCACCGTGGATACGAGCCGTTATTGGAGCACAGGAAAGAAGGACCCACCCTAACGAGGAGCCGATACTTCCTTATCGGCTCCACTCTCAATCGCATATTTAAGGTTTTCTATAAATTAATTAATGAAGTTCAATTAAATGTTTATGACATGTTTAGCAATTATGAACTTAATACTTCCTGCGTCCTTCGGGCGTATTAATTTATTGCAATATAATCATTCATATTCGTACATAAATACACAGGATGACATCAGATCCTGATTCATAAAAAAAATCACACTTATTTTGTAAACAAACAAAAGGTAATATAATACAAAAAAAAACACAATATTACATAATCACCAGTTTTACTTATAAACATTATTGAACCACTTTGGTTATTAATTTTGCCTTGTATTATGTGCTGTAGAAGCTAATACTTTTCTTATCATATACGACAGCGTTCGTGTAAATATATTGTCACGGTGTTTCTACCGGAGGTGATGGCGATCCTGTTTAAACCGTTCTTCACCAGCATGCACACCTGCGAGCTCTGGTCGAAATACAAGCAAGTGACGTCCAACCGTCTCCGAATTCAGTACAACAACTCGTACAGAACAATGTTTGGATAGGCGCGTTATCGCAGCGCATCTACAATGTTTGCCGGAGGCCGTATACATGGATTCGTTCCGCTTCAGAGACATCGCTAGCTGCGGCTGGAGCACAGCACCAACTCTCTTGTGCAAGCGGCGCTCTGGTTCCCTGACCAAAAAATGAAAACGACTACATAATAGCTACAGATACAATAATATTTCGTAACTTAAATGTATTAAATAATATGTATTATCTTTATGGCAAATCGGGTCTCATATAAAAAAAACCCGATTATTATTGTAATACCCCAAAGTGTTTTAATTTATCTATATTTCATTATGCATTCGATTCTCATCCACGTGGATATGATCCCATATCTTGACTTCAATATTGCCGGTTGGCTGCCGCACACCAGGTTGCGACAAGTGATGATCCAGTCATTTATTTTATCTCATCCGTCTTGTAGAGAATCGCTCTCTCGCCGGGAAACACAAATTTCACTTGCACTTCACTTCGCACTTTGCACTTCAGTGTTCGCCTTCTGGTCAATGGCGTAACTAAAATAATCGAACCTCAAAGCAAAATGAGAAAAAAGGGACCCTGAATATGCTAGTTGTATAAAATATTTAAGAGTATTAAATTGCAATATCATCATCGCTCCGCTATCTAATAACTTTACATACATCTATTGTAAAAAGTGCGCTAGAATTCAACTCCACTCTGTGATCTCCCTACTGTCGCTCACTAAATAATAGTAAACTATTTAAGCTATCGTTAATGTAGTTAAACTAATTTTGGTGTAATTACATCACATATTACGAAATGTTCTCACTTTTTTTAGGCCACCCTGTATATATTAATTTTATTTTAGATGAAAGTAGTTAAAACATTTTCTAAAAAATTATTTACATCGGATTCTCGATCGATCGTTCTCCGAATAATCGCCTTCCCGCATGTGTCGTTTGTTTCATCCAGTCCCGAATTAATTTCATACAAAACACGCAAAAATAGATCGCATCGATCGTTTATCTACGCATAATTTTATCGCATTAATCGTTTAAATTACGCAGCATATTACATTACACTGGTTTATTTTATAATAGCGGCATATTGACGTTAAAGGGTGAGTTTTTTTTATGGACATTCAATAACTGATTCCAAAAGAAATGTCATTTGCAACATTGAAAAAATATGGTAATAACGCAACAGCCAAAACACATGATGAAGGATTGCAGGATGTACAGGTTTTTAATTTACATTTGAAATATGTAATTTTTTAAATATATTCCCGCATTCATAGTTTATTTTAGTAGTTTTCCTTCAAAAACGATAGATGGAGATTTCACTGTATAATAATATTATCAAATATGAATTAAATATATTAATTAGAAAGATATACATATAAAATCAATTTTATCGAAAAATTTTGTCGGGATTTGAACCTGGATCTCTTTCTTAACCGGGGAAGGTGCATTATCCAACTATGCTACATATGAGTTTGAAAGCTTAGCGCTAAAAATATTGTCGCTATAGCGTAGTTGGATAATTCAGCTTCCCTGGTTAGGAAAGAGATCCATGTTCGAATCCCGGTGGCGCAACAACAATATTTTTCGATAAAATTGATTTTATATGTATATCTTTCTAATTAATATATTTAATTCATATTTAAAATATCACAGACCTGTATTCTGAATAATTACAACTTCACAATAAGAATGTGTTCTCCTAATAAAAATATCACTTTATTTAATTTTTAATAAAATCACATTTTATCTGTGAAGTTATGATTTTTCATAACACAGTGCCGTGACAATTCACACAATTTGAAATAAATCACTCACGAAAGACATGAACTTGATGGTCTGGTTGGGGCTTAAGCCGCATTACAAATTCCCACGTGTCGATATTTTATAGAAAAATCAATAAACTTAGAATTACGTTTATTTTGAATTGAGGCACGCCATTCGCACATACGCGGACAACGACAACGACAACCGTAGTCATCACATTCGACTGATAACTTTCAAGTTTAGATATGTTATTTGTATTAAGGTAGACACATTATATTAATTTTAATTTATCGTAAACATTACAACATTAACATTAAAAATGATGATAATACAGAAGTGAAAGTAAGGATAATACAAACATTTGATGACAACTCAAATTTCTGATTAAGTTTAGTATCCTGTTATTAAAGTTTCGCTTGATTTTCTCGAAATTATTAAAACTTATTATAGAAAATATGTACTCGAAAGAATAACATGCCTAAATTGTATTTTCAAGAATTCGAATTTTCACCGTTTACGGTTCACGATTGAACATTAGCGAAATACATTTCTGACTAAAATCATAAGCCTTGAAGACTGTCAGAAATGGAAAGTTCGGTACCAGAAACTGCCATCCCACAGTCACCCTGCTGCCCCCTCCCCGGCGCGGTCCCACCCCGCGGGACGGGCCCATCAGGGCCCCGGTCACGTGCGCCGGGGGCGGGCCCTAACTTATTGTTTTGTTCCATGCATTACAAGTGGGGATCGTGCTCGTAATGGCCATCGCTGGTTCCACATCTTTTCTTACCGTCGCAGCATCCCGGTGACCTCGCGCAGGGGGGGCTGGAAGGGGGAGGGGAGGACGCGCGAGCCCCTTAGTAAATAAAGAAAAAAAATCTTAGATCAAACCGGTACCATTTAAAAGTATCAAGGAATATAAGATTTCTTCGTCTTTTTGAAATACCTCATTAAATACTTAATTTAATTTTTTTTTATTCTTTTCTGGTGCTGGTTTTAAATGTGTTAAGGATTTCAGAATGTATTCCACAATAAAAACTCGGTATTATAAATATATTTCAATTTAATGATATTTATTGATAGAATCCTCACAAAATTGTTTCAAATCAATATGAGAACGAACAACATACAAGAGGAAAAGATAGACTGACACTACCAGTCAGGAAGAAGGCTAAACCTCAGAAATCGATGATGTACAGCGCGATGAAGATTTTTAATGAAATGCCAAAAAACATAAGAAAGGGAAAAAACTACATAGATTCAAAATTAAACTAAACAAATATGTAAAAGATAAGTTGTAGAAAAATGAACGATTTTGATATTGTTTATATTAAAGCATATATAAAAATACTTATGTATGTATTGTATTAAGAATAAATATATAGGCAGAATTTTTGTCTACATGCTATTTACTAGGGTATACTGGACGTGACATGTATAACGACATGTGTTTCTACATATGAAATAATGTAGGAATTGGTCAAATGTTCGGGAGCAGGTGTTCTTTTCGTTAAATACGGCACACAAGTAATGACGTATATGGGGCCTTGTGTACTTGTTTGTTTTAGGTGGATTGTCGCCGATATAAGGCTTATACTCCTCTAACGCAGCTCATAAACATACACATAAATAAATTACAATCCTTCCAGAATAAGGTCATCAGACTAGCGCTGCGTGCACCTAAATGGACCAGGATTACGCAACTCCATCACGACTCGGGTATTCCCCCAGTAAAAGAATTCATAAAACACGTCTCCAAGCGTTTTTATGCTAAACTCCCACGGTAAACGTACTATCAACCTATGACATAACGGCCCCCTCGTGTATTAAACGTCTCAAAACCGTCCTCCTTTAGAGGTTATCTCTTGCCCCAGCTAGTAGCCCTTGCATCATTGCAGTAATAATATAATAATAACAAACACAGCCCATTTTTGCTGATGCGCCCATAAGGCATACATCATGATGGGAGAGCAAGGGGTACCAAATGGACCCGGTACTCTGAATGAAGTGATGCAAAAGTCAAAAAAAGATAGATTTTCGATTATACATGGACGTAACAACAACAAGTGCACTAGTAGACAACCAGACACAGTCAATTTATTACTTGATGCCGTGACATAAAATTGTGTTGGTTCACACTCTTGTCTTTCCAATCTTGTGTTTGCAGCGGAGACTTAGATAGTCAGCAATAGCGATGTTTTAAGGGATGTTATCCTGTATTCCGTGCGAATGCACGAATGCGTAGTGAACTAAAGATTCTTTTTTTTTTTTTATAGACCTATGTTCTGAATAATTACAACTTCACAATAAGAATGTGTTCTCCTAAAAATTAATAAAGTTGTGTCAATGTGTCCAAAAATTTAATAAAAATGAATTGATAATTCTGGCGTCTGCTATCAGATTTACTCAAAGGTATTTTGAGATTCTGTAAAAATAAGGTAGATGGCTCTGTCAAATGATGGATCGATTAAATGTATTAATATCAAAAAGGTAACATATAGGGTCGAAAAATTGTCGCTAAAAATAATGTCGCTGTAGCTTAGTTGGATAAAGCACCTTCCCCGGTTAGGGAAGAGATCCAGGTTCGAATCCCGGTGGCGCAACAACAATATTTTTCGATAGAATTGATTTTATATGTATATCTTTATAATTAATATATTTAATTCATATTTAAAACTAAAGATTCTTCCGATTCTTCATTCACATTATGTGCTAAAGTGACAGCCTGGATAAGGAGATTATTTTGGGCCGTAAAAGTCCTGGAAGAGTGCCACAACGGTTGAAAGATACGTTGCGTCCGGCTGGAGGGTCAGGAGACAGGAGTCGGGAGTCAGCTGTGAGGGCGACCTAGGATCGGAACATGTGGAGGTGCATTATGAGCTGAGGCTACAGCATGTCAATACTGACACGAAGTAAGAAAGAAGATGAAGAATATAGACATATTACGCATCGCGACTGTAGCTGAATGAGCTAAGGCCTGTGAATTTTCATCTGCCACCATCGATCTAGCTCAGTCTGGGCCCTCAAGTGTGTGTGTGCTCTGGTGTCGCCTGCTGCCACGGATGGGATGATCATTGATTCAAAGGCAACTCTGCTGCAACACAATTATTAACAAAACACAATTAATCCCGACATTGGATGCACGAGATTATTTATTTGCCAACATTAGTCAACGCGGCAGCGGGGTGTCGATGCAGCTGAGCCAGGATTCGTCTCTTGCTCCAGGCGTCCCGTCTCAGTCTTGTCCATGACGCTCCTTGCTCGTTGCAGCGGGGTCTCTCCCCAACCAGCGGGTGTACTAGGCCCGTATATCTCTGGGTCCACCGCAGTGGACATCCATCCATTTAGACAGATAAGTCGGCAAAGTAGGCTACCCAGACCTCGGCGCGCAAATTCTAACATCACTCCCATTTATCCCGAAAATATATAAAGAATTTCACTTTATATGTATATTTATAAAACACACAAACCACCTCAAACTTGTTCAAATGGCAGATAATCTAGTATATATTTTTTTATCAATGCTGAATTCATTGTCACTACATACCCGAAGCACTCGGCAATGACCGATCACTTTTGGCTGATAAAAAATATGAATTGATTTATTTTGAAGAGTTGTGGGAGGAAAATATTTGAGAACCTCCAAACAGTCGTCCAGAACAATAAGTCTTTCTGTATAATATGGTTTTATTAGCGGCGTTCCCCATATATCCAGTGCCTCTCAAACTATTGTGCACCCACCCGCCCGCCGCCGGAATACCAAATAATGTCTTCCGCTACAGCCCGAGACGTTTACGACCCGAGTATCGCGAAACGCTGAATTATTTACACCAAACTAATCCAATGAATTTAACAAAAGCCGATTTTCTCATTTTATCTAAGAGATTACTTAAAATGTATACACACACACACACACACACACTCGCACTTGTACATGCGAAAACAATAACCAAACTAAACATTTAATTAATTTTTCAGTGCGTTCGTATATTCTGGGCGTGGTCACTAAAACAACAAGAAAAAAGCACCAATTGCAGATAGTTTTAATGGATTAGTTCTTTCGTAATGTACCTACTTAGAATGCAGGTAGGTACATACCTAATTCATCATCGCGTATCAACAGACATTTCCAATCAATCGCTGGATTCATCGAAGTCTCGATACTGGTTCATTTGGATGATACTTGTATTATATCCATCGCAAAATACAAGTCACGTGACGTAAAAAAATTAGTACCGAGTCTTGTAAAATAGTTTACAACTCTGTTATTATTCCTCACATCGACTGCTGCAGCAAATCCAACAATTGTAAGCTTTGATAATAGAATGCAATGCTGAATGAACTGGATATGATATAACCTTAAGCAGAAAATATATTTTAATATAATTTATATAATCCTCAATAAGAAAATATCGGCGGAATTTACACGAAAAATTGATGCAAATCAACATGAGCGCGAGCATCGTAACAGAGTGAGACTGCACATTCGGGAAGAAGGCCAAATCTCAGACATCGATGATGTAAAGTGCGATGAAGATTTTTAATGAAATGCCAGAAAACAAGAATAAAGGAGAATTTGAATAGATTTAAAGTGAAACTGACCAGATGTGTAAAAGATAAGTTTTAGTAAAAGAAAAGACTTCTCAAAATCAGAAAATTCTCAAAGGTATTTGAGATTCCGTAAAAATAAAGTAGATGGCTTTCAAATAATGGAACGATAGATGTATTAATTTGAAAAGTGTAACACATGGGTTCAAAAATTTGTCGTCAAAGTACTGTCTACTGTAGCATAGTTGGCTAATGCACCTTTCCGGTAGCAATAACAATATTTTTCGATAAAATTATTTTTATATGTATATCTTTCTAATTAATACATTTAATTAGAATTTAATAATGACAATATTAATTTTAGGTTTTGATCAAGATGATCTCTGTACATAATTGTTTCATTTCTTAATTTTTTTTCGTATATTGATACTGTAGCGGACGCCTGCCGCCACCAAAACATCAACGAGCAAAGCGTGCCACAGCTACACAATGCACCGGCTACATGGGCCGTCGGCATCCAACGGCCGCCAACTTTGTTCTCCATTTTCTCATCGGTTCCTGCCTCGGTCGCAAGCATTTGGTGCAAACTCCGTATCGACCACGGAGATTTGAGAGATGAGTGAATTAATGACCTTCTGACGATCACACAGGACATGGAGGTGGAACACCATTCGGATCTCAATCTTCTGATTCCACACATACAACAAACTCATTGTCTCCATAATGCCATTGAGATGTTTTACTTACTTATTTATTATAGGCAGAGAGGATAGAGCCCCACACTCTTCTGTCATGACACACAATTCTCGCCACATCCATATTCATATATTTTCACACAAAAGCTCGACGATTTTTGAGGCTTTTGACAGGACCATACATTTACCTGGTCGTGCAAGTCTTCCGCGGATGTCCTCTGCTTCTGGTGCCATCATCACTTGCGTCATATATCTTTGCCACCATTCTCTCCCCATTCATCTATTCCATATGACCAAACCACCAAAGTGATATTTTATTAATCTTACTCACTATATTATGATTAGCTTTACATTATTTCCTTATTTCTTCCTTTTTTACTCTGTCATAAATGGATATGCCACATATACGCCTAAGTGATCTCATTTCCACATCAGTGTCGGTACCAGAACTCCATTGTGAACCACTAATCTTGCCTCAGTCGACAAGTTCCCATTAGCTATAATTCCATTCAAAGCGCCGTTCACTTTATTCCCTGCAGTCACCCTCCTTTCGATATCATTCTCAGCCTTTTCGTTTCTATCGAATATACTTCCCAAATACACAAACTCATCTGCTTGTTCCAAACATTCATTACCTACAAGTATTTAGCACGGTGTTTTGCTTTCTTCCTTCTCGAATACCATCACTTTCATCGTGAGGTCGCTTTCCTTGCATACATCGTACATTCTACTCACTAGACTCTGTAGTTCTTATTAAAGAGAACACATTCTTATTGTGAAGTTGTAATTATTCAGAGTGATATTTTAAATACTAATTTAATATATTAATTATAAATATATACATATATTTTATCAAAAAAATATTGTAGATATACTGGCGTCTGCAATTGGTTTACTCAAAGGTATTTGAGATTCCGTAAAAATAATGTAGATGGCTTTCAAATAATGGAACGACAGATATATTAATTTGAAAAAGTGTAAAATTTGTCATGAAAAATACTGGCGCTATAACACAATTGCTAGTGTACTTCCCCAGATTGGAAATAGAGATCCATGTTCGAATCCCGGTAGCGCAAAAACAATATTTTTCGATAAATTTGATTGTATATGTATATATTTATAATTAATACTTTAAATTAGTATCTACAGTTCTTGTTCATTATTCGCCATTAGTACTGCATCATTGGCGTACAATAAACAGCATACAATCAAATCGCACATTTTTGCTCCTACATTCAACATTGTCAGCCTTTCCGTTCCTATCGAACATACAATTGTTCCAAACATTCATTACCTACATGTTTTAATGTGTTTGATAATAATAGTAAATCTGACGGACATCTCCCTGATCAGTAATCAATTAACATCGAACCGATGCCGATATCAGAATTCAAATCTCGCACGCCGGAGGGGAGAAGCAGCTGTGACGGTGTGTAGCTAACGTCGTTTCGGTTGAATTTTTATAGTAACAAATGAACGCTTCCCGCCAATTTTATGGGTGTATTAATATGTTCGGTCCGCGCCACGGCTAGACCCTACCCCCGCCCCGTCTCTTATCCCGATTGCTTTGTAATTGGCTTTGTATCGACCGGCCGTGTTATCATTTCGCATAATGTTACACTAGCTGCGATTTTTGCGAATCGCATCGGTTAGGACCGATTGCGAAGAATGGGTATGGCAACGTGATCGGAAACGGCACGACAATGCGCAAGTTTTCTAAACGGGTTAGTGCGCAAGACTTGTGACCGAATGCGTGATAACTCAATATTGTAACAGCCCCAAACCATTATGAGTAATTTCACCCTCGGACCAAGACGCTATAATACTTTAAATGCGATCTATTAAAAAAAACAACCGAGCATGAAGTTATACGAATTTTTGAAAAAGTCTGCATTTTTGGAAAAGTCTGGAACAAAAAAAAAGTTTCAAAAACGTGAGAAATGGGCGTGAATTATGCGATTGAAAAAAATAGAACAAATTTTGAATATGTCCAAGAACACACAATTACTGGATTTTCACCAACAAAGGCACTGTTATTAAACAAACAATAGATATCTCACAGAGACGAAGATATTTTTTATTATATTTAATGGAAATATATGAAAGTATGGGTAATTACGACCTGTCTTCGGCTGGCTTAAGTGATCACTTTACATACATCATTAAATGTAATAAAAAATAGCTTCGTCTTTATGAGATATCTATTGTTTGTTTGAAAAAAATATGCCTAATTCTGTAGAGATCTTTCTGCTGGTATTCAATATTATGTTACAAATGCGTTATGTGTCATGCCCTTAAAAATTCATGACGTGTACGATTAACCGGAAAATAGAGAAGTTTAAAAAAATTAGATTTTCTGAAATGATATAGAGCCTCAAAAATTTTTGAAATTGTGAAAATAATGAGCCAACATGATTAAGGGCGAAGGAAAGACCGAGATGTAGATGAATAGATAATGTTAAGATGGAAGACGAAAAAAAAAATTTCAATATTTTCAGCTGTCGTCTTTAGTATATTATGTACATGTCCTTCATCCACATTACGTTCAAAATGCTCCATCATCATCATCACTGGCGCAACAGCTCTGGCCTCGTCAAATAACTGTAGCCAATCCATTCTATTCTTCTCCAGTTCACGATAACAACTGCATTCGCATACCATGTCAGAAGGTCTAAGATCTCGTAATTGGAATTGTAATATTCCTCCAGCCAAAATGATTTTACTCTAAGCTTTCTTCGCTGGTGATCAGGCCACATCAGCCGTGCCATCTTAATAAATTGGACAATGTTGTGTTCATCAAATTCGGTATCTAATTCGTAATTGTAACGTACCCACAGACCAGTAAATGAATAGACATGAAATAAAGTGTACACGTAGGAGAGGGGTAAGGAACATTAATTACGGGACGAGGGGCATTCTATAAATATTATTTGTGAAAACAAAAATCAGATATTAAAGAGAACACATTCATATTGTGGAGTTGTAATTATTCAGAGAACATATGTCTGTGATATTTTAAATACTACTTAAATGTATTAATTAGAAAGATAACCAACATATAAAATCAATTTTATTAAAAAATGTTGTTGTTGCTACCATCGAATGCTTTGTATTCATCCTTAAATATCCTATATATAAGTTGTATCAATGTTTTCAAAATTTAAGAAAAATGAATTATTAATTCTGGCGTGTACAATCGGATTACTCGTAGGTATTTGAGATTCCGTAAAAATAAAGAAGATGGCTTTCAAATAACGGAACGATAGGTGTAACATATAAGTTCGAAAATTTGTCGTCACTGCACTGTGTTGGGTTAGCATAATCGGTTAATGCACGTTTCCCGGATAGGAAGAGATCCAAGTTCGAATTTCAGTAGCAACAACACTATTTTTTGATGAAATTGATTTTATATGTAAATTTTTCTAATTAATTTGTATTTAAATTAATAAGATAGTTTAGGACACATTTATGCAACAGTAAAACTATTCCATCTTTGAAAATTAAACCTTTGTGTAAACGAGACGCATTTTTTACATTAATACATATTGTATTGTCAGCGTTTAAATTTTCGTTCCAATCGAGTCATATATTTAAAAAAAGTTTCGGAGCTATTTGATTGCGTGAGCGGTACCAAAATGATCACACGGGTGTATTTTGCGTTAGTTCATGCCTATATATTTGGTAGTCTGTGAACGTATCTATGCGCCATACAATTTTTATTATCGACTCCAAATATTCTCCTTTCAGCAAAAAAAAATCATCTTTCTTACTGACAATCCAGTATTCAAATCCACATGTGCCTGAAGTGATACGCATTCACCAGCATGATTGACTGGCTAAGCATTGTGTTGTATTCTGCAGCACGTTTCCGTTGACGTCTGATTCCGAAGTCACCTTTACTGAAATGTAAACTGGCGCCAAACCAATTGGAGTTTTCCAGCTTTAGCCGGGATTATGACTGCATGCATTCACGGCACCGATTGTTTTCCAGAAAACACTTTATATGCTCGCTCTTCCTTGTAATCCACCGATAACAATACCGATACAATAATATATATTATTCACAGGGTGTCATTACAAGCAGAACCTTAAAGGGTTCGGTATCACGAGAACATTTGCTTGATTTGATTTCGTCATAAAAAAATTGTCGGATTTCTGATTCGCTTCATTTTGTTATTATGGTTCGATTATACCTCTAATGTGACGTCACAGAATTTGGTATCTTGGAATTATCCATAAACTTCAACGTCGTCAATATATACTTTTTTTTATTTGCAAAATATACGACAGTAACGGTAAAAGATTATATGAATATCAAATAAATTTTCTGTAACGTTTTAAAATAACCATATTTTAAATTCAAATTAAATGCGTTCCCGACGGGTTCCTGGAATGAGCCACTCCTCGGATTCATCGACTGCCTTGTAGAGTACGACCAGTCTAAGTATGCGCTTTAAAAAATCTGAAACGTATTTGCGGAAGGGATATGGCCTAATCCAGTGTGTTACTAATCAGCTCTCATTTTAATTAGTCACCCCTTGTCCTCCAAGGAGTTTGTGTGCTCTGGACGTCACCGATTGCTTTTTAGTGCAGGTACACTCAACATAATCGAGAGTTACGAAATTTTTAATATTTACATAATATCTTCTTTGGAACGCGGACGAGCACTGCGAGGGCAAGCGTGTAAAATATTATTCAACGTATACAAGTTTATGTCTAATGAAGCTGTCAACGAGGTTAGTGATTTGAAAAAAGTTCAAAGATTTTCGCAACTAAATGTAAATGACTATATTTTATTTATTGTGCAATTATGTTAAAATGTTAATCTTTTTGTTGCGGTTAAATGTAACTAATTTAATTTTCATTGTTATTTACATTATACTTCATTATTTATAAATTTTTAACATTAAATTTTTATAATAATATATATTTTTTAATTGTGATTTCTGTTAAATTTTGCGAGAAGCCAGTATTAATAAAGAGTTAAAAATATTTGTGAACTGTTATTTTCGTATATATTTATTAAATAAATTGAATATCAAATGAAACTGACTTTTTATTTTGTGTATCTATCAATAATGCCCAAATTTAAAAGTCAATTAAATTCAGAAGATCGTTTTTCGGTTTACCTACTGTGAGCATTCGGCGTGTGCGTCCTTTTTCTGAAGATTAACGAATGTCTTTGTATAGATGCACGTGGCCGAAATCTCACATTGGCCGTAGTCTACCAACAATCTTTCAATGCACCTGTAGCGATCGGAATTCAAATCCACCGCCATCTCAGTCGGCATCGACGCTAGCGACAGCGCCGCCGGCTGCTGCTACAAGCCCGCCTCGATCATTCACCGCCAGGCAGTCTCTCCAGTTTCATCGTTTCACAACGGCGGTCTTGCCGGCTGGCGCTCGCCGAGCAAGACCGCCAACTCGCTTCATTTCATCTCATAAGACACGTGCACCTTCTACATCTTCATTCATTCTTTAATTCTATCTGTCTTCATTGTCATTGTCATATCATACTGTCATAATAAATCTCAACACACGCAATTGATATTTATTTCATTTAACCACCGTCCTAACCCCCAAACATCTATGTATTTTGTGACGTACCCGAAGTGTTTCGGTATATGCGTTTCGTCATCTAAACAGCAACACCACATATCTAAAAATCATGCACTTTACAGGTGAGAGACATAACTAGTTTTAAATGATTTTTGAAGAATTGCTGTAGTATTACTTACCTTTCTAGAGTTGTAAAGAGGAGCAGATTCTTCCTAAATTAAAACTGAACTAAAAATAGATATGATTCTCTTGACTTGTGCGCAGTTGACAGGTAGGTTACAGACGATATATGGTGATTAAATATCTTTGATTTGCACGCCCCTAGCGGACGCTATGGACAAACTAGTAACATACAACTTTATTATTTAGGAGAACACATTCTTATTGTGAAGTTGTAATTATTCAGAACAGACGGTCTGTGATATGTATTAATATAAAAAAGGTAACATATAGGTTCGAAAATTGTCGCTAAAAATGTTGTCGCTGTAGCATAGTTGGATAATGCACCTTCTCCGGTTATGAAAGAGATACAGGTTCGAATCCCGGTGGCGCAACAACAATACTTTTCGATTAAATTGATTTTATATGTGTATCTTTCTAATTAATATATTTAATTCATATTTTATTTACAAATTTACATTTACTTATTTACAAATAAGGACGTGTCTTTTAATTGATGGACTACAGTATGTATAATAAAAATACTTTACGAAATAATCAAACCACTAAGGCTGACCGCGATTGGTGCAGTTTTCGAGAAGTTGACCAAAAATACTAGCGACTAATTAAAACCGTTGTCGAATAAGAATCTTGGACGAATTCCTATCCAAATTTTCAATTATACTCGCGCACTATCTGAGAGCATTTAAACACTACGATAACAGTGGCGTCGTCCCAGACATCCAATACAAGCAATCCCATCTGTCGATAGTTACAGGAACCATTCTGCTTATCTCTAATTCCTCGGCAACGACCGAAACCCTCTGGCGTTCGCGTTTCGGCTATTCGAGTGGCGCTTTGAACCGACGTCCAGCAAATAAAGAATTTCATTGGAAATATAGTGAAGACGTTTATCATTTTTATTGTAATGTTGGTAACGCCATGCTGGAGAGTTGATCAAAAATGGAAATATACATACTGATCCTCACTGTAGCTATTCAATCAGATCGTCTGGTCGAACCGTGAGAGTAGTACCGATCGCGAATAATGTGTTGCTCCAAAAATAATCAACAAAATCGATATAGACCTATTAAACATTTAAAAAATGATGCGACCCCCCCAGAGACCACCTTAAAATGCAAAGTAAAGGAACATATTCTTGTCTAATTTTTTATTTCCTTGTTGTACCTTGTCAGGTATCCATCCACCCATAAAATACTGTGGACTAGGTCTGTTACACCCTGTAAAAATTATTTATCTTTTCGAAAGATCGATTTCTTTTTCTTTATATATATTGTTTGGGACATATTTGTTCTTGAGCGAGAATGATGTACTGTGCCTTCCACCTCCCCCCCCCCCCCCCCCCCTTCCTAACCTGCCACGGGCCCAGTCGATCGGTGACCCTGAACCGGTACGGTTACAAAGGATTTCGCAGTGTAAAATAGTGACCATCTATTGCAGCCTGAATCAATCAAGACCCTGAACGGAGATAATGTAAAACCCTAAGTTACAGTCCACATTGGAGGTGCCAGGAGAACGGATTGTGGTGAGTGGAACATCCTTCCGAATCCTGTTTCTTCCGGCATCTATGCCATGCATTTTTTATTTTTTTTAAATATTTCATTTAACATCTCCTTATCTAATTTTTTCCCCTTGTATTATTTTTATTTATAAGTTTATAGTTAAACTAGGTAAAAGGCAATCCTTGCCGTAAAAAAATATTAATAAGCGTGAGTATATAAGAATATTTTTCTATTAAGGAGAACACATTCTTATTGTGAAGTTGTAATTATTCAGAACAGACGGTCTGTGATGTTTTAAATACTAATTTAATGTATTAATTATAAATATATACATATAAAATCAATTTTGTTGAAAAATATTGTTTTTGCGCTACCGGAATTCGAACCTGGATCTCTATTTCCAATCCGGAAACAACATATTTAAAACATCACAGACCTACGTTCTGAATAATTACAACTCACAATAAGAATGTGTTCTCCTTAATAATATAAGTTGTATCAATGTGTCCAAAATTTAATAAAAATGAATTGATAATTCTGGCGTCTGCAGTCGGCTTACTCAAAGGTATTTGTGATTCCGTAAAAATAATGTATGAAAAAGTGTAACATATATAGGTTCGAAAATTTGTCATGAAAAATACTGGCGTTATAACACAATTGGTAGTGTACTTCCCCGGATTGGAAACAGAGATCCAGGTTCGAATCCCGGTAGCGCAAAAACAATATTTTTCGACAAAATTGATTTTATATGTATGTATTTATAATTAATACATTAAATTAGTATTTAGAATATTTTTCTGTTACGAGGCGCGTTTTTTAAGTACTGGATTTTTTTTTTACAGAAAAACAACATCATTTTTAAAACACTTTATTTTATTCGGACGCTACACACCTTAAACTGCTTCTTATCATAGTCGCCGTCAGTATTAAGGCACTTGTCATAACGGGGCACCAATTTTTGAACACCTTCGTCATAAAATGATACCGCCTGGGATGAAAACTCCGTCTTTGAGTTCATCATCCATTGCATCATTCAGATTCCATTCCATCATTGCACTTTCACCATACACCTCACACACTTGGGATGAATATCAGCAGGTTTCATGTTTCGTGCATTCAAGAACGAACGGGCTGATTTATTGTCTTGAACATTTCAATCGCTCACTGCAAGATGGCCACACTATGTGAATGTCTCTAACGTTGCATGTGGTGAGTCAACAGATGAAGAAAGTCATTGCGCATGCGCCACGCCGGGAATATTCGGCAACGGTACATATCGGTATATTCAAACCAGTAGACCAACGACACCGTGTGTCTTCACGTTTTGTACGTATAATCATATTTGGAATCAAAATTTCTAATCATGTTATTTCGTACCTCGTTAAATAGTAACAATTTGGAAAAATGAACAAGGCGGTTAGTGTATTTGCTGAATATACAGCGTGTATACCGTCATTAGTGGCGTACAGCGTGATATAATAATATATTAGTGAATATTTAAATTAAATTTTAAAATATTGTTAAATACATCGTGTTTAACCTTTACCATACCATGATATAAAAAACTCGAACGCAGCCATGCTGTCAACTCGTGTTACCGTAAATAATAGTTAGAAAAAATGTTTTTATTATCTTAAATGGCTTTGATGGCTCGAATTTACTTTAAATATTGAGCACTCAATTTTGAAAAAATGATTAATTACATAATTTAGAGCATTCATTAAGTCCTATATAATGTGTCCTTCCTTCGTATCTCTCTTCATTTAATTATTGAGAAAGAGACATTTATATTTGTATGTTTGTTGTCCTTTTCACTATGAAAATAGTGTGTGATCTCTGTCTTTTATATGACAAATGGTGTTTTTACCAACGTATAAATTTTACAACGGGTTGAATGGAAAAAATAATTGTTTTTGTACGATTCCCTTTGCATAATTGG
This sequence comes from Eubasilissa splendida, assembly GCA_031772225.1. Taxonomy (NCBI): domain Eukaryota; kingdom Metazoa; phylum Arthropoda; class Insecta; order Trichoptera; family Phryganeidae; genus Eubasilissa; species Eubasilissa splendida. Next base: position 9,740,843 of record CM062866.1, on the reverse strand, counting down.
TTTTTCACTAGACATTCCTAAGCGCTAATATTTTCTTTAGGATTATCTAAAATATGAATTTTATGTTGCATGTATTTACCGAAATATTACAGGTTTAATTATGATGGTAGACCTGTGTTACTGCAAGCTTTGGGAAGAGTTAAAAAAGCACCAAAATAAGAAAAATTCTAAGCTTTTTATGTGATATATGATGTTTTGATTCGACTCCAATTGAAATACCACACCGAACTAGGACACACCATCGACCGATGCAATTTATGGCTTAGTGTTTTCGAACGATGTCTTTATTTGTTCTTGTGGTTCAAGCCAATTTCTAAAACGAATTGTACTCCAACTGTTAAACTGCTGTATGTATGCGAAACTAGCATCTAGTAGCGCGGCGATGACGGCGTGCGCAATACGTCTCGCGGGTCGGTCAGAAGCCTGCTAGCTCGCTCGTTCCTCGGTTGCGAGTACGCGTAGATATTGATTACTGTTTTTTTTTATCAATGTTTGTTATTGTCACAGACTTACAAATGTATAGACATGAACTAAAGCAAATTCTTTGTTTCAATATTTTCATTTTGGTGTCACTCGTGTGATCACTTCGGTACCACTTACGCAATCAAATAATATATATATACATTCATGTAAAAAGTACTTCTTGTTTACACAAAGATTTAATTTTCGAAGAGTGAATAACTTTTACTTTTGCATAAATGTGTCATTAACTATCGGATTTATGTTTTCGTAAGTACTATGTATAGAATGCTCCTCGTTTCGCAACGAATGTTCCAAACCCCTCTCCCATATGTGCACTTTGATTCATGTCTATTCATTTACTGGTTATTGTAGTCAATTTAAATTTATTGTACCTGAACTCGTTATTTTAACAATGCCTAAACGCAAGTACACTTTTAATGTTAACTTATAAACTGAGTAGATACTCGTTTATAAAGCTAGGAAGTACTCCATCGGACGTCAGACCTTAAAAATTAGTAGATATCCCGTTTTGAGGAAAAAAAGCTGTTAATATAATATACATAAAAATGGAAATTTAATTTTCAGATGTATTCTAATATAATGTGTTAATCATTTGTCGTGTATACAGATAGAGACTATTATTTCTAAAAAAATAATATTCTCACTAATGACATCTATGTTGTTTTAGAGAAATGAATATTAAATTTTCAAACCATAGATGGCGACAGTGAAGTTATAGTTATTACATGAAGTGTTTCTACATAGTAACATACACACAACTTCCAAAAATTTGTTAGATTTGAAGGTTGATTATGGGTGTAATGGTGAACGTTACATTGTGTAAAGTGTTCACTTAAGCCAGCCGAAGACAGGTCGTAAGCCCTGTAATACACATACTTCCATACTTCCCATATAATATAATAATTGCTTCGTCTCTATGCGATATTTTTAATTCGTTTAATAACAATGCCTTTCGAGGTAAAAATCCAGTAATTGTGTGCTCTTGGGACTTATTCAAATATTGTTAAAAAAAAAAATAGTCTCGTTATGTGTGGAGTAACAGAAGATGGAGTAGTCAGGAATGTGGAACCATCGAGGGATGGTGTAAACCGTGGGACAGTATTTAGGTTTTAAACCAACCGATGAAATAACCGTGAAGTAGATATTAACGACCTAAAAAGGATTTGTTGGTCGCCGTTTATCGGGGTTTAGAGGGTAGAGCGAGGTCTTCCTCGTTGGGCTGGAGGGCGCCAGGTATCTGCGGTGGACTGAAGGGGGAAACATAACAAAAACAATAACACTTAAAACACACAATGCCATCAAACAAACGAGACCTTCAACTGGCAGGGTTATCAAAAGCAAAACTAGCAATTGCATAAGAAGACATGAAATTTGTGTGCTATGCGATTGATTTCACTGATAGATTTTTCAGTAATTTGAAAGAAACCCCAAAGGAAGAAATCCCACGCTATCTCGGAGTTGTTTGCTCTCGTTTCGATTCCACTCAACGCGTGCAATATTTCACAAAATCTTAAAAGCTTGTTTTTAGACTATATTTGAAAGTCAGAGCAGTTAGTTACTAAAACCTTATGGCGCCCCTTCATATTACCTTTTTTCCTTTTCTTTATTATTACAATTGATCAATATTTTTTTAATACATTCAGTTATTAACATCTTAATTCTGTCATAAGTTGACTCTGGTATCATCGTACCAGAGCCATACCTGTAAAATTTGACGTGAGACTCGTTATCACATTAAATTTTGAAGGCAGCCAGAGAGAAGCTATAGAAATCATGCACCCCCAAAAAGGGAGGGTGGACGTTACATTTATGTGTTGCAGTAGAAGAACTCGGCCACAGTCCGGCAGAAATTCACCCTGTCTAGGTAGCAAGAGGTCTGGAATGGTCTCTCTAGCCATCGCTTTTCCCAGCATCGTCCACCCCAGCAACCCCCAGCGGGAGACTCACACCCTTATAAATTCCCGTAAAAGTCTGAGATTTCCTTAATTTCTTATTATTATTGAAACTATGATGGGGATGATTTTGCAGTAGGTACATCAGCCTCTGAGTGGCCGCGATTAGTGTTTCAGTATAATCTGTTGTTCAACATATAGCGACACGTGAGACCAGAAACGGTGATTTTTTTGTTTATACGTTGTAATGTGTTTATTTTTAATTACTCACCGATTCAGTATGCATTTCTTATAAATTTTTCGTATTTATTTATTTATTTTAAATTCCCAGTTCCTAAAATATATTAGAAATCAAATATTGTAAAACATAAAACAAGTACATCCTTAAGATTTTAAAATTACTTTAAAATCCCAAAATGTAACACCAAACACTACCGAAATTTCATATATTTAGGCATAAAAAATTTCACAGAAATGAAGAAGATACATGATATAAAACAACTAAAAAATTAATTAAACGAACACATCAAAAATACACAATTAGACAATAAATAATATTATAGATTGAAATTATTAAACTTCTGATCCTTTTAAAATTACTACATTCCCTCTCCAAGTATAAGAGTTTTTCTTCTTTGGAGAGTTGCAGAGATATACAGAAAAAAAAATATTTTTAGTTTGTAATAGAATCAAGCAATTCATATATAAAATTGTAAAAATTTCAAAATTAATAAATAAAAATACTATTATGGAGAGCACATTCTTTTTGTGAAGTTGTAATTATTAAAAACATAAGTCTGTGATATTAAAAAAAATACAAATTAAATGTATTAATTAGAAAGATATACATATAAAATCAATTTTATCGAAAAATATTGTTGTTGCTACCGGGATTCGAACCTGGATCTCTTTCTACCCGGGGAAATTGCATTATTCGATTATGGAATAATGAAACGATATATGTATCAATTTGAAAAGTGTAACATATAGGTTCGAAAATTTGTCGTCAATGCACTGTGTTGCCGTAGTGTAATCGAATAATGCAATTTCCCATGCAGGAAGAGTTCCAGGTTCGAATCCCGGTAGCGTCAACAATATTTTTCGATAAAATTTATTTTCGACTCGAGACAATCTCCGAGATACGGATTTTGCTCCCACGAGATGCTTTGGAGACTACTTTCGTATTCCCCTTGTATACACCGTGTCACGCCGTATTATTTTCCACCGTATATTTATACATGCATAGCCTAATAATCGTTGTAACTATATTGTAATAAATTCAGTATCATCGTGTAAGTAAAGCGTTTCAATTTAGTTGCCATTACCATTGACTTGCCTCATTCTACACAACAAACCGAGGCGAATATCGCGATCTTTGCGAACACAATCACATTTCTTCTGATATAACCTCATACGTTCATACAACAATTGGTGACCCCGTACAGAATCTATTAACCACCAAAAATGTATCGTATAGTTTCGAAGCCAAGAACTATTTAGCACAGCCCTGATGGACCACTCGAGTCACTTAAAATGGAGGTAATTTTGATTACAATAAAGCAATCTATAGATTCGTAAAGGTCTTTATAATACCTCATACATTTTCTGTCACATTAAGTTGTTTGTATTTAATTTTCAATATATCTAATTTGGTTAATGGATAAACTGCGATAAGTCTGGCACTGACTAATCGAAGGTACTCAGCGCTATTCATTATAATTTTCACTATTTATACACAGCGATTAATTATATTGACTTAGGTTATTATTTTATTATCTAATAGAATTTTGTTAAATTGAATGATGATATTTTTAAGGAAGGTGTATAAAAAATAGTGATGTCTCACAAAAAAAAAATTCAACCAGTTCGCTGACCTAATTTTGGTAAATCTCACAAAGTTGGCAAAGTTTATAGTAATTGTCATGTATGTGTTTGGCGTGCCACGGGAGGTGGTCAAGTGTGTCATTTTAATAAAAAATCGATAAACACTGCAGAAAGCAACCGTACAATTAAGTACATGTACTTTTCGAGTACAAAGATTCACGTCGCGTACCTTGGATCAATGATACTACAGAAGACATGTAAAAAAAAATACTAAAATCACAATTGCTGTCCAGAAACAGAAAATTGTATTGTTCAGAACGTTTATCAGACCAGTGTTTATATTTGCGTCTGATTAGGAAGATTGAGTGAGTTTTCGAAAGGACATTTATGAGTCATACATTTTGGCCGGTTTTAGAAAATGAATTGTGATGTAGTTGGTACATCGATGATGTACTTTGTTGTATAATGAGATGAGCGTCTCAAGGTTTATTAATCAAGACATAGCTAAATGGGTCATACGAACATATACCGTCATCATATACCGAAGTCATAGCTGAACACAAGACCAACTGGACGCAAGAGCTTGACAAAGAGTCTAAAAAAAAGCTAGACTGACAAAGTCTTCTAAGATATATCAGTAATGATGATGATGATGATAATAATGATGATGATGGTGATGAAGGTGGTGGTATTGGTGATGATGATGGCTATGATGATGATGATATGATTATGATGGCGATGGAGATGATGTTGATAATAGTGATGATATCATTGCTGAACACAAAACCAACAGAGCGCAAAGCTTGGGAAGGTCAAAGCTGAGATAAACTGACAAAGTCTTCTAAGATATATCAGTAATGATGATGATGATGATGATGATAATAATAATGATGATGAAGGTGGTGGTAATGGTGATGAGATGGCTATGATGATGATGATATGATATGATTATGATTATGATGGAGATGATGTTTATGATGGTGATGATGATGGTGATGTCGATAGAGATGATGATGATGATGATGGTGATGATGATATGATATGATATGATTATGATTATGATGGGGATGATGTTGATGATGGTGATGATGGTGATGATGACATGATATGATATGATTATGATTATGATGGAGATGATGTTGATGATGGTGATGATGATGATGATGATATGATATGATATGATTATGATGGGGATGATGGTGATGAAGATATGATATGATATGATTATGATTATGATGGAGATGATGTTGATGATGGTGATGATGATGGTGGTAGTGATAGTGATGATGATGAAGGTGATGACGATAATGATGGTGGTGGTAATGGTGATGGTGATGGCGATTGAGATGATGATGATGATGATGATGATGACGATGATAATGATTATGACGATAATACTGATGACGATGTTAACGAAGATGGCGACGAAGGCGGCGATGGTGATGATGCTCTTCGAGTGTTACAACTGCTCAACAACGTGCTCTCGATGCAGTTTAATGACATCGGTTTTACAAGATGTCCGACTTGAAACTACTGTTTGCGACGGGCCCGGGCCGGGGCCGCTGGCTGCAGAGCGCCGGTGCCCGACCTGCCCGACCTGACCGACCTGACCAGTCCGCCCGAGTAAAGCGTCGGCCAGCATTCCTATATATAATCAAGTAATAAAGTAGTAAATGTGAATGGTGCAATATAAAAGGATGCCCCTTTAAATTAGTCCTATTAAATTGATTGAGGGCTCCCGAACTAAAGACTTGTGACTACCGGTTCTTAAAAGGTTGGCAACACGGCCTCACGCGGTACTACATGGGTCTACATAAAGAAATAACAATAATAATAAACAAAAACATTAATATTAAACAACATATGCACAATACACAAGTCAGTTGAACGAGTTCAGAATTTGCGATGCAAATTTTCACAATACTTTTAAGATTGTGTCAAATATTAACATTACTGGCTCTTTTATCTTGAGAGTTATGGCTGAAATAAAAAATTTACACACTAGTTTATTTTATTTATTGACCGATTTCTAATTCTTCCTACAGTATTTTAAATCATAATATCACAGACTAGTAAATGAATAGACGCGATATGAAGTGTATATATAGGAGAGTGGTTTGGAACATTCTACACAAATTCTTTGTGGAAACATAAATCCGATAGTTTATGACACATTTATGCAATAATAAAAGTATTTATTTAAATATCTTTGTGTAAACAAGGCGTGTTTTTTGTTCAAATTTTCGTACCAATCAAGTCATTTATTTAAAAAAAATCACGAATCTATTTTATTCCGTAAGTGATGACACCAAATAAGGTAGATGGCT